>CM033619.1:21642311-21989811 GCA_019453435.1 Rhinogobius similis | reverse complement strand
CTCTGTGGGACAAAATGCATTTTAAGAAAACGGCCTTTAAAGTCACAATGTCCCAGATAATCTATGGATGAATTCATTGAAAGAATAAAACATCTTTAGGAGCAGAACGGACACTTTTGCTGTTTCCATGTGAAAGTTTCTATGTTTGGAGCAAACATTTTAGGCCCAAGGAGAACGTGCAACTCCACTGACACCATCAGCGTACCATGTACCTTTATCTGATTACATTTCATTTAATTCATGAATATTCTTACAGTTCTTTTCCCCACATTGTAGTCTGAATCATTGCGGCTAAAATAGTGATGTCTTTTCTTGTTTGTGGATGTGAATCTTTAATGTGCTGTAGACTCTTGATTACACTCTGATTGGATATTGGTTAATTAGCGCCTCAAACAAATCTGAATTTGTGGCCTAATTTACATAAAGGATGAGCGGCTTGTGCACTGGATTCATGAAGGAAGTTTAGTGACAAAGAAATGTGCAAATTTGGTGGTAGTGCACCTTTAATAACACATTATGATTGCAGGATACTTCAGTCCTGGATTGAAATGTTTATCAGAAGAGCACTTGTGGCAGGGGGAGTTCTGTCCTCGTGCTGCTGATCACTTTAAATCCTGTCAGTGTTTCTCAGTGGATCCTCAGTCTCTGCTGCCTCTGTGCCCTGGACTCCAGCGCCCCCTGTCTGTGAGCTGCACTGGACACTGGACTGAGTGGACACAAAAACTAAAGCCTGAACCGTCTGACAGGACAACTGTTGCTTGTAAAAGAATTGCACACTGCGGCGCGGCAGCGGTCAGCGCTCTTGTTACACGTCGAGAAGGTCTTCGACTCGACTGGGTTGGACTCCCGAGTGGTGCGGGACCTTCCCGTCTGGAGTTTGCATGTTCTCCTCGTGTCTGCATAGGTTTCCTCTGGTTTAAAATGTGTAGAATGGGCTCCTCCCCTCTGGGGCCTGTGGACCCCTGAAAAAGAGATTCTGACTCTCAATGGGACATTCCTGGTTAAATAAAGGTCAATAATCAATAATAAAATTAATCTAGAGACCTTTTCGCTTATCAGCTGTTTGTTCATACCTCGGTGAATAAGAGGCATAATGACCTGAAATAAAGACTGACTTAAAGTTTATGGGATGTGGAACATCATTTTTTCGTGATTTGGAACTGTTTGCAGAGTCTTTGAATTTGTGCTGCTGTTAATGACAAGTGCACTCAGGTGTGTGTCGTTGAGTGAGACTGGGGCCTCTCTCTCTCTCTCTCTCTCTCTCTCTGTGTGTCGTTAGAACTTGTTTTCAGGTTCTGTGTCCTGAAGAACATGTTTTCAGGTTCTGTAGAACGTGTTTTGAGGTTCTGTGTCGTTAGAACGTGTTTTCAGGTTCTGTAGAACATGTTTTCAGGTTCTGTGTCGTTAGAACTTGTTTTCAGGTTCTGTAGGATGTGTTTTCAGGTTCTGTAGAACATGTTTTCAGGTTCTGTGTCGTTAGAACGTGTTTTCAGGTTCTGTGTCGTTAGAACGTGTTTTCAGGTTCTGTAGAACGTGTTTTCAGGTTCTGTGTCGTTAGGACATGTTTTCAGGTTCTGTAGAACGTGTTTTCAGGTTCTGTGTCGTTAGAGCGTGTTTTCAGGTTCTGTGTCGTTAGAACGTGTTTTCAGGTTCTGTGTCGTTAGGACATGTTTTCAGGTTCTGTAGAACGTGTTTTCAGGTTCTGTGTCGTTAGGACATGTTTTCAGGTTCTGTGTCGTTAGAACGTGTTTTCAGGTTCTGTGTCGTTAGGACATGTTTTCAGGTTCTGTAGAACGTGTTTTCAGGTTCTGTGTCGTTAGAACGTGTTTTCAGGTTCTGTGTCGTTAGGACATGTTTTCAGGTTCTGTAGAACGTGTTTTCAGGTTCTGTGTCGTTAGAACGTGTTTTCAGGTTCTGTAGAACATGTTTTCAGGTTCTGTAGAACGTGTTTTGAGGTTCTGTGTCGTTAGAACGTGTTTTCAGGTTCTGTGTCGTTAGAACATGTTTTCAGGTTCTGTAGAACGTGTTTTGAGGTTCTGTGTCGTTAGGACATGTTTTCAGGTTCTGTGTCGTTAGAACGTGTTTTCAGGTTCTGTGTCGTTAGGACATGTTTTCAGGTTCTGTAGAACGTGTTTTCAGGTTCTGTGTCGTTAGGACATGTTTTCAGGTTCTGTAGAACGTGTTTTCAGGTTCTGTGTCGTTAGGACATGTTTTCAGGTTCTGTGTCGTTAGGACATGTTTTCAGGTTCTGTAGAACGTGTTTTCAGGTTCTGTGTCGTTAGGACATGTTTTCAGGTTCTGTGTCGTTAGGACGTGTTTTCAGGTTCTGTAGAACGTGTTTTCAGGTTCTGTGTCGTTAGGACATGTTTTCAGGTTCTGTAGAACGTGTTTTGAGGTTCTGTGTCGTTAGAACGTGTTTTCAGGTTCTGTAGAACATGTTTTCAGGTTCTGTGTCGTTAGAACGTGTTTTCAGGTTCTGTGTCGTTAGAACGTGTTTTCAGGTTCTGTGTTGTTAGGACGTGTTTTGAGGTTCTGTAGAACGTGTTTTGAGGTTCTGTGTCGTTAGAACGTGTTTTCAGGTTCTGTGTTGTTAGGACGTGTTTTCAGGTTCTGTAGAACGTGTTTTGAGGTTCTGTGTCGTTAGAACGTGTTTTCAGGTTCTGTGTTGTTAGGACGTGTTTTCAGGTTCTGTAGAACGTGTTTTGAGGTTCTGTGTCGTTAGAACGTGTTTTCAGGTTCTGTAGAACATGTTTTCAGGTTCTGTGTCGTTAGAACTTGTTTTCAGGTTCCGTGTCGTTAGAACTTGTTTTCAGGTTCTGTGTCGTTAGAACGTGTTTTCAGGTTCTGTGTCGTTAGAACGTGTTTTCAGATGCAGACAGGCTGGATGTGGTGAAACCTTGGCCTTGTAAAGTCCTGTTCTGGTTAAATGTGGACCTGAGCGACTAAAACAGGTTTGAACTCAAGAACAGGACTGGGACAGAAAACAGGGACAGAGAGGACCAATCAGAGCGCACAAAGGTGATGTCATCGCTCAGGTTTTATTCACTGTTAGAACACAAGCAGAAGCAGCTTGTCTCACATTATAGTCTAGAGTTATCGCTCATCAACAAAACCTCCCACAGACATGAAGTCACTTCTTAAAGATTTGGTTATAATACACTGATCTATACCATAAGTACCAACAAATACTGAGACCAATCAATAAAATCAACACTATAACAAGTAGAATATTTTGTCATCAAATTTTAATTGAACAAAAATGTAATTCATTGTTTCTATCTATCTTTAGATTCAGTTTGAAGATGAAGATGATTTCCTTTTACTACACTGAAGGCGTACGTAGCAGTAGTCCTGGTCTATGTGGTACTTTTTATAGTCTTTGATGAACTGTGGCTCCTTCTGTAAAACATATAAAGTCCAGGATCGGGTCCAGACCGAGTCCGGAGTCTAGACCACATTTCCATTAAAGATATTATGGCCTTTATAGCTTCAACTGACGACAGCAAAAGTCAAAACAGCAACATTGGTGATGTTGAATCATTTGTACAGTTAATCCAGTTTAATCTGGATTACAATTATTTCTCTATAAATGTGCACGGTGTAACTTTTCTCGGAATCAGAAAAAGGTTGCCATGGTCACTATTTAGTTCATTGTCATTGTCAGTGAACAAAAATCACAAACTAGGAACTTACTTTGGTGGAAAGGTGCAACATAAAACAATGATTAAAATAATAGCAAAATATATAAAAGAAGGCATGCATAAAATAAAGAATAAAATAAAATAGACTTAGACTGTATACAGAACATTTACTCTGATGGAGGTTGTCTCCACGGAGATGCTTTTGCTTTGCCTGGAATGTTTCACTACTGCAACTTTATTTAATTCCGTTTATTACTTAAGACATTAATAAAACATGATTGATGTTTGTCTTTTGTGCTGCCAATCAGGAAGCTTGTGCCCCGCCTCGTCCAAAAGTTACTTTGCATCCTAAATTCTTGTTACCATGTAGGGCTGGGTGATATTGTGAAAAAATGAATATCTCTATATTTCTTTGCATTATCGTCTCACCAATATTCAAAGTTTCACCAGAAACAAAAAACTAAAATGTGTCTGTAAATGTCAGGCACTAAACATGTGGAGTTTGCACGTTTCTCCTATTAACATATACACCACAGGTCATCCGCCATAAGGTCCTGACCAAGACTAGACTAAGATCTGGACCTGGTCCCTGAGTGCTGCTCACTATTCCAGCATTGTAAAGGATGGGTCAAATGCAGATGTTTTTAATACAGACGTCCACAGCCAATCATCTGTCAGTAAAAGTGTGGTTTGAAGTAGAGTTCAGACTTTGGTGGAAGAAATGGGACTGTTTTTGTGTTAAAAGACCTATATTACTCTCAAGCTCCGTGCTCTGGGTTTTATTTTAGGTGCACTTCTGCTTCCTCTGATATTTTGAGTATATATGGAAAAGCAAAACCATGTCGAAGGTGTCTCCTCTTGAATTCTTCACAAACATGGCGAAAGTCCACCTGCTGTCGACAAATCCATTTGATGCTAGTGAGGGCCAAGAGGCAACAGTGCACCATCTCAAGACCAGCTGCCAAGAAATGACTATCAATATTCAGCTTTTTGGACATGATGTTTGTGCTGTTCTGGATAGTGGCACAGGGAGAAGTGCTGCCTTTGGACCTCTATAACTCCACCAGTTGAGAGCTTCGCCCCCAGCTCCACACAACCTCCATCAAGACTGTGAGCCTTGGGACGTCCCTGTTCTCGGTGAAGAACATGTTCCTGTTGAGATTAGTAACCACCCAGATATAGTTGATTTCCTTCCTTGCTGATTTCCACAGTCAGATGGAAAAGAAAGATTTAGGGTCACCCTGCAAAAGATCCCCGCCACCACAACTGAGCGTGGCCACTGGGACCGAGACGTCATGATTCTCTATGCTGTCATGGCTTAGAAGGCGACAAAACACAGTTCCAAGTTTACCCCCAACTGCATGTCTTCCGTCATGAGGTGAGCGAGCCGGTTGATAGTAGTCCGGAGGATGACACTGTGTGTTCTGTCCCCATGTATGTTCTGCAAATGAGTGGGAGACTGGAGTTAGAGATGTGCTCAGTGAGTCTGTGACTCGTGCCCAAAGACAGTACGACAAGAACTGACGCAGTACATCAGAGATGCAGTGTGGGACCTCATTAAACCTCATTTAAGATTAAAATGTTTCTACCGTCATATGATGGCCTTTACTCTGTCCACGGGCAGCTAGATGACCTTGCTATCGGCACATCTTCACATTATTGTAAATTTGTAAAATTGGACTGTGTACGGTCCATCCGGACCAGAACCTCCCACCACAAGAACAGTTTCTGTCCCTCTGCTGTTGGACTCATGAACACTTTATTACACCTGCCACTTTAACAATCAGAGAATTAAAGAGTGATCTGTTTGCACATTTGCACTACTGTCTGTCCAACTATAATATTTTCTGTATATCGTTTAAGCCTATTTTATCTTATTTAATTCTTAATTTTAGGGATGCTATATATATATATATATATATATATATATATATATATATATATATATATATATATATATATATATATATATATATATATATAATTAATATATTATATATATAATATATTATTATTATTATTATTATTTATATATTTTTTATTAAGAATTTAAGAATAGACTTAGACTATATACAGAAAAGTACATCTTTATTTATTTATTTATATACATATCTTGCTACTATTTTATTCATTGTTGTATGTTGCGCCTTACGTCAAAGCATCCTATGTTTGTGAATTTTGATCACTGACTATGGAAATAGATCCTGGGTTAGTCCTGGTTTAGTCCTGGTTCAGCCCTGGTTTAGTCCTGGTTTAGAACTGGGCTCCTGGGTTAGTCCTGGTTTAGTCCCAGTTTAGTCCTGGTTTAGTTCTGGGTTAGTCCCGGTTTAGTCCTGGTTTAGTCCCGGTTTAGTCCTGGTTTAGTCCAGGTTTAATCCAGGTTTAGTCCCGGTTTAGTCCAGGTTTAGTCCTGGGTTAGTCCTGGTTTAGTCCTGGTTTAGTCCCAGTTTAGTCCCAGTTTAGTCCTGGTTTAGTCCTGGTTTAGTCCCAGTTTAGTCCTGGTTTAGTCACTGTTTAGTCCTGGTTTAGTCCCAGTTTAGCCCCGGTTTAGTCCTGGGTTAGTCCCGGTTTAGTCCCTGTTTAGTCCCTGTTTAGTCCCGGTTTAGTCCCTGTTTAGTCCCGGGTTAGTCCTGGTTTAGTCCTGGTTTAGTCCCGGTTTAGTCCTGGGTTAGTCCCGGTTTAGTCCCTGTTTAGTCCCGGGTTAGTCCTGGTTTAGTCCCTGTTTAGTCCTGGTTTAGTCCCGGTTTAGTCCTGGGTTAGTCCCGGGTTAGTCCTGGTTTAGTCCTAGTTTAGTCCCGGGTTAGTCCTGGGTTAGTCCTGGTTTAGTCCCTGTTTAGTCTTGGTTTAGTCCCGGGTTAGTCCTGGTTTGGTCCTGGTTTAGTCCCAGGTTAGTCCTGGTTTAGTCCTGGTTTAGTCCCAGTTTAGTCCCTGTTTAGTCCTGGTTTAGACCCGGGTTAGTCCCGGTTTAGTCCCGGGTTAGTCCCTGTTTAGTCCCTGTTTAGTCCCAGGTTAGTCCTGGTTTAGTCCCGGGTTAGTCCTGGTTTAGTCCCAGTTTAGTCCCGGTTTAGTCCTGGTTTAGTCCCTGTTTAGTCCCTGTTTAGTCCTGGTTCAGTCCCGGGTTAGTCCTGGTTTAGTCCCTGTTTAGTCCTGGATTAGTCCCAGTTTAGTCCCTGTTTAGTCCTGGTTTAGTCCTGGGTTATTCCCTGTTTAGTCCTGGTTTAGTCCCGGTTTAGTCCCAGGTTAGTCCCGGTTTAGTCCCTGTTTAGTCCTGGTTTAGTCCCAGTTTAGTCCCTGTTTAGTCCTGGGTTATTCCCTGTTTAGTCCTGGTTTAGTCCCGGTTTAGTCCCAGGTTAGTCCCGGTTTAGTCCCTGTTTAGTCCTGGTTTAGTCCCAGTTTAGTCCCTGTTTAGTCCTGGTTCAGTCCCGGGTTAGTCCTGGTTTAGTCTTGGTTTAGTCCCGGGTTATTCCTGGTTTAGTCCCTGTTTAGTCCCGGTTTAGTCCCTGTTTAGTCCCGGTTTAGTCCCGGTTTAGTCCCAGGTTAGTCCTGGTTTAGTCCTGGTTTAGTCCCAGTTCAGTCCCGGGTTAGTCCCAGTTTAGTCCTGGGTTAGTCCTGGTTTAGTCCCTGTTTAGTCCCTGTTTAGTCCCTGTTTAGTCCCAGTTCAGTCCCGGGTTAGTCCCTGTTTATTCCCTGTTTGGTCCTAGCTCAGTCCCGGGTTAGTCCTGGTTTAGTCCCAGTTTAGTCCCTGTTTAGTCCCAGTTCAGTCCCGGGTTAGTCCTGGTTTAGTCCCTGTTTAGTCCCTGTTTAGTCCTGGTTTAGTCCTGGGTTAGTCCTGATTTAGTCCCTGTTTAGTCCCTGTTTAGTCCTGGTTTAGTCCTGGTTTAGTCCCTGTTTAGTCCTGGTTCAGTCCCGGGTTAGTCCTGGTTTAGTCCCTGTTTAGTCCCAGTTTAGTCCCTGTTTAGTCCTGGTTCAGTCCCGGGTTAGTCCCTGGTTAGTCCCTGTTTAGTCCCAGTTCAGTCCCGGGTTAGTCCTGGTTTAGTCCTGGTTTAGTCCCGGGTTAGTCCTGGTTTAGTCCCTGTTTAGTCCCAGTTTAGTCCCTGTTTAGTCCTGGTTCAGTCCCGGGTTAGTCCCTGGTTAGTCCCTGTTTAGTCCCAGTTCAGTCCCGGGTTAGTCCTGGTTTAGTCCTGGTTTAGTCCCGGGTTAGTCCTGGTTTAGTCCCTGTTTAGTCCCAGTTTAGTCCCTGTTTAGTCCTGGTTCAGTCCCGGGTTAGTCCCTGGTTAGTCCCTGTTTAGTCCTGGTTTAGTCCTGGTTTAGTCCCTGTTTAGTCCTGGTTCAGTCCCGGGTTAGTCCTGGTTTAGTCCCTGTTTAGTCCCAGTTTAGTCCCTGTTTAGTCCTGGTTCAGTCCCGGGTTAGTCCCGGGTCTGTTTGGGGTGCGTTCAGGGCCTCTCACACTCGTCCTCTCCACATCTGCTTCGACTCGTGTTTCTGAGTTCAGCTCGAAGCTCATGACGTGACGCAGAGGGTCTGGAGCTCCGGTCCTGGATCCTCTGTAAACCGGGTCCTGGTCCGGATGAGACTTTCCATAGTAAATAAAGGCTGGATAAGTGCTTTTCATTTCCTGGATCATTTGGACCTGAACTCACTGGCTTCTGTTGATTTCCTCCTGGTTTCAAAGCTAGAGCTGATTTTATGAGAAACGTGAAACTATTTCCTCCGAAGGACTTTAGTCTGTTTGTTATAAATATGAGGACAGACTGCTCTGGTGGCCTGCATACGCTGCCTGCTCCAACAAAAGGTCGCCGCCTGAATTCAACTGAGCAACACCGGTCCTCTCTTCCTATTGGACAACCGCTGCAGGTCACTGTCTTTCAGCTGCAACACAGTACTTAAACCCACCTGATGCAGTGAGGGTTCTCATTTCTGAGACAAATGTGGACAAAGTCTTTCCGCACACAGCATATTTTCTCACTTCCGGGGCCTTTGCGTCTGTCGCTGATTATTTTCATGGAATAAAGTAAATCCTGTTGTCCCAGGACAGATATATTGTAAAAGCAGCTCTGTCAGACCACTGTGTGTCGTCTGTGTCTAATCAGAGAGTTTTATTGTCCAAAAAACACAGAAGTGCGCCGTTAGCATGCTAGTTGTTGTTAGCTTTACTGTAAACTCTGCTCTGAAAGTTGTGGAAAACACTTACAAACTCATCACAGTGAATCATTTGGATGGTTAGACTGAAATAGGTGAATGAGCAATAACTTTGGACAGTTTCTGGAAAACTAGCTCTGGTTTTCATGATTTTTAGTAACGAAACAGTAGCTAATTAACATAACCTCGTAAGGTACCATTAGGAACGTCTTTATATAATTTAACAGTACCATGTCTACAGCATCTCTCTGTCCAGGCCTCTGTTCAGGAGTAAAAAGAGTTCATTAACGTTACCACAACACGTGCTGTTAGCCGAACATCAATGAAAGGGAAGCCTCTCTGTTCTGTTTGTATTGGCCGTTCAGACCTGGAAGTGTGGAATACGCTGTGTGATGTCATACTTCATAATCCCATATGACAGCTGACATAATTCTAATTATGACTTAGTTTAGTGGGAGGGCACCTGTGGTAAACATGTTTCATAGTTTTACATTTGTGAAGTTGTAATTTGAGAAGGCATTTTGAAAAATTAAGGTTTAAAATTAGAGAAAGTAGAGCTGAGTTGCAAACACTAGTGAACTTTAACGCTGAAGTTAGATACTGACTCTTAAGACTTCCTGGCAAAAGAAACAAATACAAAAGAACAACCAAATGTATGTTTTTATTTTGCTGCCTTGTGGGAACATCTCTATCAGTGACAAAAACATCACACTTCTTCCTCCAAAGTCTGAAGCTCAAACACATGTTCTGTTCAGTCTCATCACTGACCATGAAATGTCTGGATTCTGGTGCTGTACCTATATTTGTTGCTATATTTTTACTTTCTCAAAAGAAAAAAAAAAACTATCCGTTTCAGAATATCGGTTGAGCCGATATCCTGGTTGGGCCTTTAAATGAATTCATTAAGACTATTTACGGCCCTTGTTGGTCCAGAACAGCCTGATTTGAGGTTTTGTTACATAAAGCTGTTCTGCCATTAGTTGAAGGATAAAGAATAGCTGCACAACACATTTGGATCAGTTTTGTCATACATTATTCTTATTTTAAGAAAAGAAATACTATTTTCAGTATTTGCAGAGGTGCAGTGGATATTGGGTATTGACAGCCCATGTATCGAAATCAATATTGGACCTGACAAAGCTGGATCGGTGCATCCCTAAATAAATAAAAATAAGATTCCTACAAAAATGTAAAAACTACCACCACAGTATAGACAAAAAATATATTATATATATATATATTTTTAAATGAACTCAATGGCGATATTCCTTGAACACAACAAAACAACAATCTACCAGAAAAAGGCTAAATTGTGTGAGGTTCAAGTATCACAAAATGTGACTGGAGCATGAAATGAAGCACAAAAGCACCGCAGGAATACTATAGGGATCCAATCAACACATTATAGATTATAGATTACTCTTTAAATCAGTTTGTGTATCTCTAAAAATGTCTTAGCATCAGTTTTAGCATTTATTTTTGACTAAACTTGACTTAACAATGACTTGAATCCTTTCCCTTGCCAAGAATGCCTATAAAATAAAGTGTAATGCCACACCATGGAACATGATGATATAATGTGATGGTTGGTGTTGTAGGGAAATGTAAACAAATGTATCCGTGGTGCTGCCTCTGCTGCTCGCTCTTCACTCGCTCTTCACTCGCTCTTCACTCGCTCCTCACTCGCTCCTCACTCTTCTGTCTGTGTGTTTTGCTAACGTCAGCCTCCAAACCCCAGGAGTCCTCGGAATTTCAATTTGACCTAGTTTTTCCTGAAGAGTGAGAGAGAGTAAGGGGGAGTGGTGCAGGCTCAAAAGGGGGAGGGAGGAGGAGGGGCAGGGGAGAGAGAGAGAAAGAGGGGCAGAGGAGAGAGAGACAGCGAGAAAGAGAGAGAGAGGAAGTCCCCTGACATCGGGGAACACCCATCTGAGGTGAGTGTCAAGATTTAACTCCAAATAAAAAAAAGAGGCACACTGTAGACAGGATCCAGAGGAGAGGGGGAGGGAGAGAGGGAGGGAGGGAGGGAGGGAGGGAGGGAGTACTGAGAGAAAAAAGCCACATTCTGGCCCCACTGACTTCCATTATAAACCCACATTTTCACCTACAATCACTGCTGAACACAAGAGCGAATCCTGTTCAAACCTTTGTCACTTTTTCAGTTTGAGCTTGAAAAACACACGACATAAAATACACCAAATCCTGCCATTAAAACAAGAAATTCAGAGGGACACTGGGTCTTGCACTTCCATGTTGGGAGGCACATTTCCCATATAATACAACAGGAAATACTGAACATTTTGTATGTTGTCATGATCCACCTTCCTTCCTCTTGATGGTTCTGGTCCATCTACAGTCTGTCCGTCTGTGGGAGGAGGATCTCTCCTTCATGTGGTTCTCCTGAGGTTTAGACTTTGTCGCATTGTTTTTCTGTAGTTTTTCCTTGAGAGAAAGAGGGTCAAGGACAGGGGGCGCTCTGGGACAGTTATGTATTTACTAAACTCTCTTGAACATAATTTTATTTAAACTGCCTTCTACGTGTGGCCCATCGAGGCAACTGTTGTTGTTGTGGGCGGTAAAAATAAATTGAACTTGAAATACTGAACCTGGTGTCAGATGTTCGTGCAGAGCCAGGAAAAATTGCTGGATCGGTATCGGTGCCAAGGTATTGGCTCGGCCTGTTTGGGCCTCTAAACTGATCTAAGGCTCCACTTTCTCTGCAAGTGGAGCCAACCATCAGCTCCATCATCAGTCAGGCCCAGCAGAGGATGGACTTCCTGCGGCAGCCGAGGAAAGACAAGCTGCCGGCGCAGATGATGGTGCAGTTCTACATGACCATCATCAAGTCCATCCTCACCTCCTCCATCACCGCGTGGTCCATCCTCACCTCCTCCATCACCGTGTGGTCCATCCTCACCTCCTCCATCACCGTGTGGTCCATCCTCACCTCCTCCATCACCGTGTGGTCCATCCTCACCTCCTCCATCACCGTGTGGTCCATCCTCACCTCCTCCATCACCGTGTGGTCCATCCTCACCTCCTCCATCACCGTGTGGTCCATCCTCACTTCCTCCATCACCGTGTGGTCCATCCTCACCTCCTCCATCACCGTGTGGTCCATCCTCACCTCCTCCATCACCGTGTGGTCCATCCTCACCTCCTCCATCACCGTGTGGTCCATCCTCACCTCCTCCATCACCGTGTGGTCCATCCTCACCTCCTCCATCACCGTGTGGTACAGGAGCCACAGCCGGGGACAAACACAGACTGCAGCGCATTGTGCCTCTGCTGAGAAGTTGACCATCTCTGCAGGACCTGTGTCTCCAGGACCTGTGTGTCTCCAGGACCTGTGCGTCTCCAGGACC
This sequence comes from Rhinogobius similis, assembly GCA_019453435.1. Taxonomy (NCBI): domain Eukaryota; kingdom Metazoa; phylum Chordata; class Actinopteri; order Gobiiformes; family Gobiidae; genus Rhinogobius; species Rhinogobius similis. The sequence goes on along the minus strand of CM033619.1, from coordinate 21,977,669 downwards.
TGTGCGTCTCCAGGACTTGGAGCAGGTTGGATCACAGTTGACTCCTCCCACCCTGGATGCTGCTGCAGCTGTTGGACTCATGAATACTTTTGAACACCTGCCACCAGCTTTCATGTGGAAACAACAAACTTGTACAATCTGCTCCTAAAGATGTTTTAGTATTTAATTGAATCCACTTCATCCATAGGTTTCTCTGGGACATTGTAACATCAAAGGCCGTTTTCTTAAAATGTATTTTTCTCCCCTAGAGAGATAAAGATCACCATTTAAAATAGCTCCTACACCAAACTGTACAATGTTGGAAACTGATATGATATGATATATACATTAAAAAGTGAAATGTTGATTCTGTTATATTGAAATTAGGAGTCTAACCTGTCATACTTTGAGTGTGTGTCAGTGCCAGCGTGCTTTTGAGCTAGGCGCCCCCGCTGGCTTTGCTCGTTATATATATGGTATATATATATATTTATTTATTTATTTATTTATTTATTTATTTATTTATTTATTTATTTATTTATTTATTTATTTATTTATTTATTTATTTATGTATTTATTTATTTACTTGTTTATGTATTTATTTATTTATTTATTTATTTATTTATTTATTTATTTATTTATTTATTTTCAGTGAACAGTATAAAGTGCTGTGAAAAGTGATTACATACACAAAGTGTATTACATGCATAAAAAGTAAATAAAATCAGTCTGAAATCATGCCCAAACATTGCCTTAGGTCCGCAAGGGTTAATTGAAGAGGGCATGGGCACGTCTGGGGGAGGGGTGTGTATGGCGGGAGGGGTGTTGGGGGAGGGGCGTGTCTGGGGGCATGTGGGGTAAAATGGGGCTATTGGTAGCGTTGGCGTCTGATGCACTGGAATAAAGATTACTCAAACATAAATCAGTCAAATATAACTTCAGAGGGTAAATGTGAGCAGAAAACAGTTCTATCTTTAAAGTGGATTTTGCAGAGTGTGTTTTGAAAGCAGAGAAAGCCTGAACAGGAATAAGCCGGGGCCGTTGGAGCCCGTCTCATGTGGCTGTGTCGTCTCAGCTCCAGCGCAGACTTTTGTAAACACAGTGGAACACTTTCACAGTTTGCTTCAGCGTCTCGGTTAAATCCCTCTTTTTTCTTTTGCCGTCGGTCTGCGCGGCCCTTTCATTCATTCACCGGGAAGCGCTGGAAGAATAATGGCCGCCGTCTTGAACCCGCCGGATCTGCGTCGACGCTGAAGCTAACAGGATTATGCTAATGCAGAGTCGGAGGTGGTTTATGGAAATGCTCCACTGAAAAGAGCAAAGCCAGAGCTGCACAGGGGGCGGGGCCAGGGCCTGGGTGATTGACAGCTGATGCCTGGCTCAAAAGCACGCTGGCACTGACACACACTCAAAGTATGACAGGTTAGACTCCTAATTTCAATATAACAGAATCAACACAAATACAGCACGTTTAAGATTTTTGCCATTTGACAATTTTATGAAGTTTAATATTTCACTTTCTGGTTCACATTCACAGATGCCAAACTTGCTCCAACTCTGGCCGTTACATCACAAACAAATGACACCATATTTAAGCATAAACATAAAAAGCACAAAAAGGTTAACACACTCAACAGTGGATTTCAGTTAAATATTATTACACTTTTATGTCTTGTCACACGTTTCTTTTCTTTCTTTTGTTATCATATTGTCAGTTTGCAAATTACGAAAAAATTAAAAATAAAATAAAACATAGGAGCAAAAACAAACAATGTAGAAAATACTGTTCATAATACACATACGTCCAAGTATGTTCCATGCACAGCCGGAGCACATCGGTACCGTTCACTGAGCTCATGCCTCCCTCACGCTGCAGAAATGGGTGCCACATGTCTTTAAATGTTTTTGTAGATCTCTGTGTATCATCATTGTAGGGCTGGACCACATGGCAAAACATTTGATCACCATTGTATTCACATTTACATCATGATTTTGATTTTTATCACGATGCGTGTTCACTTTATATATTTTTATTGCCTTTAATAGAGCTGCGTGATTTAAGAAAAATATCTAATTGTGATTTTTTTTTGTCACCTTTTTGTCGCTTTTAGTCAGTTTTTTGTTGCGTTTTGTTGCTTTAAGTCACATTTTTGATGCTTTTAGTCATGCTTTGTTGCTTTAAGTCATGTTTTTGTCGCTTTTAGTCATTTTTTTGTCATGTTTTTTTTAAGTCGTTTTTGTTTTTGTAATGTTTTTGTCTCTTTTCGTCAGGTTTTGTTGCGTTTTTTGTCACTTAGGTCACGTTTTTGTCACTTTTAGTCTAATTTTTGTCGCTTTTAGTTTTAGTTTAATTATCATAGACTATTCACCTTATTCTGGAAGTTGCCGTACGCGCCGCCATCTTGTGTCTGTTGTATTAGTTCACATGGAGCAGACGAGCTCAACAGAAAATAAGTTCTACTCGGACTAAAAAGCCGTTTTCAGACTGACCAGGAAATCGTTGCGTTGTTGACTTGTTGTTGCTCGTGTTCATTAAACATTTTACACAAATCAACCTACTTTATGTAACATTTTAGGGGCGAAACTTTTCCCTCGTTCGTCATCAGCTTTAACGGAGTTCTCATCAAACGGAAGTGCGTTTACAACAAAAGTGCAAAAAACGGCAAAAGTGGGAGGGGCAGAATAAGGTCAATAGGAAACAGTTGCTATTCTCTCAATATCACAGTAAGTAGTGCAGAGTATTTCTGAACCAACAAAATTGTCAAATAAAGCTAAAAAGTAAATAAAATTATAAAATTACAAATTAATATCATGGATTTAAATCGGCTGAACATGTGTAAAATGCACTAACAAACGGGAAATATGGTCTGATTTGTTAAATATTTTTGTATAAAGGACCCTCAAACCCTGGTGCTGGTGTGGTAGATGTTTCTCAAAATGTTGTTAATTTTACTATTGCGCCAGCCCGTGGCACTAAAATCTAAACCATTTTTCCAGGGCCACAACCACGAGGGGGTCACATGCTCCAGTCTGGACCAGAGACAGAGACAGATACAAACTCAAAACAAAGTCAAAGTTATAGAGATCTTTTAAATGAACTGGATAAGGCACACCCCCTCTGTCCGCAGGCCAGATTGATTAGCGGCTGTGCGATCCTTTTGGTATAATTGCTCATTATAATTGCAGACAGTACTTGTGACAAGGTAAACGAGCTACGGGAACGAGCCGCGTGAACGAGCCACGGGAACGAGCCGCGTGAACGAGCCACGGGAACGAGCCGCGGGAACCAGTGTCGGACGATACAAACAGATGGTTAGACTATACTAGACCTGTAAGTTGTATTTTATTTCATTTCAGGCGCTTTCACATTTGTTCTAATATGAAGACTACAATTACAATCACACAAGTTAACGCTGACACAAAAACTTGCAAAGCTGTGTGATCGCTCCCTCAGAGCATCATGGGTTGTCATTGTTGTTACGTGGTGCCCCTAAAACAAAGATGGCAGCCTCCATATCAGGAAGTAATGCAGAAGAAAAAAATACCTTGTTCAGACGTCTAAAACTCTAGTCTATCTTTAAATACAGAATAAGATCTGGTAGAAGAAATCATTTGCATATAATATAATAATGACTGAAAGAAAATACCAGGAATGAAAAAAGTTTTCCTGGGGAGGACCCCAAAACCCCTTTTTACATTTATCAAATTTCAAAACAAACTGATCAATAAATGGCCCACTTCTCTAGAGATCCTGAGTTACTTTTTCCCCTCTGTCCACCTCGGATTATTAAACTGTGTTTGGCAAATGTGGCACAACCGAAATATGATGCTCCTGAACATTTCACAAGATTCACAAGATAAAAGTTCACACTTGTTGTTATATTGTGATGTTAAATGTTTTACTGTAGCAGGTTTCATTTATGCAAAGTGAATTCTTCTTGTGTTTTTTTTTTCCTTTTTTTTTTTCTTTGCTACTTCTTGACCAGGTTATTAACTGAACATTCAGTTAATAACCTGCATGACCAGCCGGGTAAAATATTGAATAAATAATTACATTTAGGCTTCATTCATTCATTTTCTACCGCTTATTCCCGTTAGGGGTCGCGGGGGACTGGAGCCTATCCCAGTGACTTTGGGCCTTAGGCGGGGTACACCCTGGACAGTGGCCAACACGTCGCAGGGCTGAGGACATTTAGGCTTCATTAAGTCTAATTAACGAGAATGACATTGGCAAATAGGGGAGTGTGTTCTGGCCCAGAGAGGTAGACTTTGGCCCAGGACAGTTTATACCCCGGAATACTCCATTCAGGACGCACTGATGTGTGCGTCTGAGAGAGGTGGATGTGATCTCAAACTGAATCTAATGAGTCTTTACACAGAATGAGGAGGAGGGATTCATTCTATGGATTTTTGCCAAACTTGGTCTGAGATTTCAAGTCTTAAGTCTTTTTTTCCAACTGCTTTTAGCCTTTGTCCAGGACCCAGGGCAGATGTTCTGTGTCATTTTGTAAACAGGAGAGCATACAGCGTTCTTCAAAGGATCAGCCATCTTTATGGACAGGACTAAACATGGACCGGCCTCCTGCTGGTGCCAGAGTCAGGACTAAACATGGACCGGCCTCCTGCTGGTGCCAGAGTCAGGACTAAACATGGACCGGCCTCCTGCTGGTGCCAGAGTCAGGACTAAACATGGACCGGCCTCCTGCTGGTACCAGAGTCAGGACTAAACATGGACTGGCCTCCTGCTGGTGCCAGAGTCAGGACTGAACATGGACCGGCCTCCTGCTGGTGCCAGAGTCAGGACTAAACATGGACCGGCCTCCTGCTGGTGCCAGAGTCAGGACTAAACATGGACCGGCCTCCTGCTGGTACCAGAGTCAGGACTAAACATGGACTGGCCTCCTGCTGGTGCCAGAGTCAGGACTAAACATGGACCGGCCTCCTGCTGGTGCCAGAGTCAGGACTAAACATGGACCGGCCTCCTGCTGGTGCCAGAGTCAGGACTAAACATGGACCGGCCTCCTGCTGGTGCCCAGAGTCAGGACTGAACATGGACCAGCCTCCTGCTGGTGCCAGAGTCAGGACTAAACATGGACCGGCCTCCTGCTGGTGCCAGAGTCAGGACTAAACATGGACCGGTCTCCTGCTGGTGCCAAAGTCAGGACTAAACATGGACCGGCCTCCTGCTGGTGCCCAGAGTCAGGACTAAACATGGACCGGCCTCCTGCTGGTGCCCAGGCCTCTGCTCCGCCTGTACTTATGACTGAGAGAATTGTATCTGTATTTTGCTCTTTTAAAATTGGAAAATGAGTAAAATACAGATACAATTGACTGATGTGACCCAGATAAAAAAAACAACAACAACGTGAATTCATAATTGTATTTATTATTATTATTTTTGGCTATATGTTTCATATATTGTGTAAGAATGGCCGTGTTTCTACATAGAGTGTGTTATAATGTTAAACACAGTCTTGGTGTGTTGTTTGGTTCGTGTGCTGTGTGCTCTGGGTCTCTGCTCACTCAGAGTTGTGGATGTGAAAGCCTCAAGTTTCCTCCAAGTCTGACTCTGACTGACAGACTCTGACCTCAGACTCTGCTTTGGTGAATTTTCTACTCTCTGACTATTTCAGCTTCAAATCTTCAACCTCATGTACAAATGTAAAATACAGAAGTCATTTAATCATATAAGACGTGTCTGTGGAGGATCTGGATTGAGCAGTGAAGTAATAACAGTGGAACTCACCAGTGTGTGAGGAAGTGCAGCTCATCAGGATAAGTGTTCTCTTTGTGTGTGGGAGACCCAGGTTCGGTGATGATGTTTTATAATGGCGCACTCCCAAAAAATATACCACCAGCCGCCACTGATTATCACAGTCATAATGTGAAAATGTGATGCTTTTATTTTTTATTTTTTATTATTATTATGTGATTTTAGAGTGGATATGTTTGGCTTGCTTTTTAGTTACAAATATGCAATTTCCTAGTTGTTGTCTTGAGGACAGTTTGGTTTAGTTTGGAGAGCTTTTGGTCCCTGCTGCCATTTAGACGACTAATAGATGCAGCAGGAATGGCTAAAAATTTGGTAGCAGCCCAAACACTCTGGATTATTCATAACTTGTTTCTTGTGGCTGTAGGACCAAACACACTGGGCTGGATGTGACGTGTCTTTTATCAGATGTGGTTTGCAGGTGGTTGTCCAAAACGTTCGCACAAGCATTACGGTCTTTATGCGGTGCAGCCGCAACCTTTGCCAAAAATTTTGAAATTTTTGGTCAACAATAGTGCTCTATTTGCAAAGAGGAGGAGGCGCGATGGCACCACGGATTCAGCAGAAGGTGTAGTAAAAAGAAAAAGCCCTCTTGGGTAGTGGGGCGGCGACGTGGTGCCGGCGCGGGCCGATCATATGTTTGATATTGCTTTTATTCATGAACTTGAAGAAACGCGATGACGGCCGTGCCTTCTGTCACTTTTCCAGCTGAGTGGCTCATTCTGTGCTCAGTGCTGTCAAAAGCCTGTTCCAAAGCTGTCCTCTTCAGAGTTTTATGACAGAGATACAGTTAAAGTCAAATGAGACGCTGCAGTTCATATTTTGTTATTTTTTTGTCCCTGATGAGCTCATGTCTCACACTTACACATTCATCTGTCAAATGACAAGTTACAGTTTATTGTTCTATTTTCTTAAAACATTTCTTTTTATTTGAGAAAAGATATGTTTTGCCATATCTACAAACCACCCACACGAGGCCTATAATATTACATTATATTTTCCCTGTGTCTGAGGTTATTACCTCTGTCTTTTCGCATCAAACTAAAACTTGCATAAAATCCGATGAACAACAAAAAGTCTGACCGAAAAGGCTAAATGTGCCTTTGACATTGGCGTGTTCTAAACCATTGCACCAATAGTCACAGATCTGAAAACGTTCACACTGTGACCTCTCAAACCTGATTCATAAAACATCATGTAAAAGAACGGAGCCTCAGGAGCTCGGCGTCAGAGCCAGATCCGCCCGGTGACCGCTCTGCAAGCCGCCCTCTGATTGGTCTGTTCTTCAGGGAGGGCTGTGATTGGCCAGAGCGGTGCACAGAGTCCTGAACAGCCAGTAATAATTCATGACGTGTTTCCATAAATACAGCGTCAGTCTGAGTGCGTCGGGAGATGTAGTGAGGATCCAGAGCAGGTTTCCAGGCTCCAGTGACAGAGAATCATCATCACAGAGCATTTCGTGGCTGATGATGGATCTTGCGCTCTTACTGTTTCAAAAAAGTTCCTGCAATCACAGCCAGGCCTTAAAGTGCGTATGACAGGTTTTTAACATTTTCTAATTTTAACTTTATTTGGTGTATTAATACTTGTTGTAAATATAAGTTATAGTTTTACCTCAATCAAGTAGCTGTTTGCAGAGAAAATGGAAAAATATGTTGAAAATTACAGGAAGTAAACAAATTGATGACATCACACTAGGGAGACAAGGTTATGCATAATTTACGTAGAAGAGACTACTTTTTTAACCCTTTAAACATTAATTCATCAAAATAAAGGTGTTCATGTGTATTTTTATTTGTCAAATTAAAAAAATCTCTAACATTAGATCAGTTTTTGCCCAATGTACTTTCTAATTTCCTAGAGTGATGTCATCATTCACAACCAGGACGTGAAATTAAAACCTGAAAAATTGCTTAATTGGGATAAAATTTGAACAGCATTTTAGCAAACATTGAAATATATTTATCTTAAGTACATTTTAATCAAATGTGTAGTCCAATCTGTCATAGGCCCTTTAACCTGCAGATAGAGACACGTCCAAGTGTTTGTCCTTTTCAGTTTGTGTTCAGACCATGGCTCGTGTTCAGCTCCTTCTCCAGAGTCCCAGGCTCTCTCTCGCTGCAGAGGACAAACCAGCTCTGGTTCATGATTGGTGCAGGAGCTGGGCTTTGGGTAGTGACTGTTCAGATCACAGAGAGGGCGCACAGGGTTAAACACACTGGATTTCAGCGCTGAAACTGGCAACGCAAATGAGACTCATGTGAGGCTCACACTTTCTGATTGGACAATCCTCTTGAATCAAAACTGCAAATTATCTACAATGTTGTTTGTAATTAAAGTCTATTTGACAGATTAGACCACACCTTTCACTAAAACATGCTGAACATTATTATATTTAAGATTTTACTAAGTATTTTGCCCCAGTTTGACACTTTTCATAAAGTTTATAATGTCACTTCCTGGCTTGGACTTGGGCAGCAAATATGACATAGAGTTAGAGCTAATTTTGTTACCTAGCAACCATTTTGAAAACAAGGGCAAAAATCCACAGTTAGGAATTGGCAATAACTAAAACTTAATAATACCTTTATTTTATTGAATGATGGTTTAAACTGTCCCAAAAATGTGTCAGTTACGTTTAAAGTCCTTGTATTTTTGATGGTGCGTCACTTTTTGATGACATCACAGAGGGATTCCATTAAAGAACTCAGCTCTACTTCCTGTCACTTTAAACGTTTATTCTTCCAAATGTCCTCACAAACTGCATCTTGACTGATGTAATACTATAGTAACTATGTACCACATGGACCCTCCAGCCAAACGAAGTTATAATTAGACAAAAATGAGAATCAGCATTACTACTGTTCTCAGTTTGACTTGGTGGGACACAAATGCATGATGTTTATAGTTCTAGTTTTGAAGAGCATTAGGTCCGAGTCGGCTAAAGAAATTCTCTGTCGACTAAAGACCTGCTCTATTGACGAAAAGGGGGTGTGACAAAATAAATATCAAAGCTATAAAGTATCTCCATGTATTTGACCCAAACTGCACTCAAAAGACCAGAAATGCACAGCAATTTATGCTAAAACAACATTTGTCCACAAAAGTACAAGGAAACAGTGTTTGTATGTACGCTAACTCACTCCAGGCCTGTGTCTGTGAATATTCCCTCTAGAGGGCACTATATAGTGCTCACGCCATTTTTAGTGCTGTCCAAATGTCCAACAGGTGATAGTACACTCCCACAATGCATCTTGAAAAGTAGACCGGTCAATATTGACCACAATGCATTGCGATAGTTGGAAAAACTACAGCGGACAGGTCTTTAACTGGACACATCAGACTGAAGCAGGTGGAGCTGCTTTGAACAAAACACTTTAAACAAACCGTTAGCAGCAGCGCTGCTGGCGTTGGCCGCTTACCTTAGCTTGAGCTGTGAATAGATCACGAATCTCCGACAAAAAGTTGAATAATCCAGTCTGTTTGATGTTTCACGTGCAATCCATGGTTAATAAACTTGTCTGATGATTATTAGTCCATAAATATGTGTGTGTCAGGCGGATTTGATCCATATTTATTACAGAACTCAATTTTTATCGAAGTTTTGCCGACTTTCTTTCTGCCAGATGCCAATCACTCTGATTAAGGGCTCTATTTAGTTGGATCAAGAGTGCAGGACTGTGGAGTGAACGAGGGGTCAGAGAATGAGTGGACGTTCAGACACAGCCCATATCTTCTCGTGTTTGCCATATATAATTTTAATCTCAACAATTAGTCGACATCAAAATCTTTGTCGACTAAGACACCATGGACAGATTAATCGACTAAACGACTAAAGGCTCCCAGCCCTAATGAGCATGTGTTTAACTCAGTGTAAACAGCGGAAGAGATCGCAAAGCAGCAAAAAAAGAGATCGATTTTTAATCATGTGAAAACGACCATATTGCTCGGCTCGTGGACCACTAATTGGAGGCCCAGGATCCATATCATTTTATACAGACCTTTCGTGCATTTAAACCTTCTCTAAGTGATTCCACAGTCGCTCTGGTCCAAGAGAAGATTCTTTTAAGAACTCCTTGTCAGGTTTTATATATTTTTCCTCCAATAAAACGACTTATATCCGTGGTTTTCCTGTCAGAGGAGGACATCACATCAGCGCTCTTATTGAGGGAAACTTTACTGGTCTGCCTGTACTTCCTCTGCTCCCAGTGGGGAAGACATTATGGGATATTATGTTACATTTATAACAGAGTGCGTTTTATTTTGAAGTCCATCATTTTGTCTATAAGTGTCTGGGCCTCTGGCTGTAGTCTAGAGAGTATTTAATGCAGAAACTGAAAACAGAATTGCAAAAAGCATTCAAATACTGACTTGAGGTCCCCCTGAGGCCCTCCTGAGGCCCTCCCGAGGTCCTCCTGAGGTCCTCCTGAGGCCCTCCCGAGGTCCTCCTGAGGTCCTCCTGAGGTCCTCCTGAGGTCCTCCTGAGGCCCTCTCTGTTGTTTTCGATCAGGTGTATCCAAATAATGACCGAGAATGGCCCATTTAGTGTTTGCTCTCATGCATCCTGGTAAACTGGTCAATAACCATAATGTTGTGACGTTAAAGTGCGTTTATTTCCAAAAAGAAGCAACAAATTGCTTTAGTTTCTACAGTATATTTTTTACAATAACTAACTGGATCAAAATTTTACGTGGTTTACCTGTATTTTACAATGCATTATGGGAGAAAGCATATATACACCTAGTATAAGGTTTAACACAGGTGTGTGCTGTGGAGGCACAGGCTGCGGTGCCTGATCTGTGATAAGTGCTGTTTCTGTGAGCGCAGGAGGCAGGAGGCCGACCTGCTGAACTACTGTCAATTCAGCAGGTCATTTGTTACAGAAAAAACACAGGAGACACAAAAGAACTTATGACAGCTTTTTATGATTGTGTCATTTTAACTTTATTCAGCATATTAATACTTCTTGTGAATATAAAGGATAGTTTTACACCAATCAGTTAACTGTTTGTGGAGAAGTTGAAAAGTCTGTTGAAATTGATGACATCACAATAATTTACACGAAATAAACTACTTTTTTGACCCTTTAAACATTGATTCAATAAAATAAAGGCGTTCACGTGACATCAGACGGGTTTTGTGCAGTGTACAGGATGGTTTCTTGGTCATTTCCTAGTGTGTCATCATTTACAACCAGGAAGTTCAATAAAAAAAAAAAGAGGCTAAACTGAGGTAAAATTTGTAAAGATTTGAGCAGAATTTGAAATAAATGTATCTTAACTGCATTTTAGTTAAATGAGTAGTCCAACCTGTCAGAGGCACTTTAACTTGTGCATCCTCAAACTGCCGTTCTTTTTTTTTTTTTTTTCCACAACATTACATATGTACATTACAGTTATATACATTTACAGAGGTGCCAGGGGAGAGCGTTGTTTTTGTGGTTCTGTAATGATTCGTTTGTCAAATTAGCTCCAGAAAACTTTGATCATTGCACCTGACCAAAAGATCCCTTCAATCAAACAAGACCTGGGTTCCTTGGGCCCCTCTGGACCAACCAGCCTGAGGATCCTGGGGGTTGTGTTCGACCAGGCCATGTCTCTGGAGGGCCACTCAAAACAGCTGACAAAAAACTGTTGTTATCCTCTGAGAAACATCAAACGTGAGGAAATGACTGTCAAAGACTGATCTGGTGGTGTTCATCCATGCTTCTGTCTCATCTCGTCTTAATAATTGCAACTCGGTTTTTACTTGCTTTAATAAGTCAAAGACTCCGACTAGCACAAAACTCTGCTGCAAGGATTAACAGGAATTAACAGCCCATATCACTGCTTCACTGGCCACTGGTAAAATGTAGGATTGATTTTAAACATAACGTTCTCACGTTGCGAGCGCTGCATGTCCAGGCCCCACTGCTGTGGCCTTACACTTGGGTCTGCAGACTGGAGCCTCCTCATGGTCCCAAAGACACGCTTCAAAACTCAGGGGGACCTGTCCTTTCAGGCTGTAGCCCCCAGACTCCGGGCTGCCCTGCCCCGGGCCCCTGGCCCCTGCCCCCTGGACCCTGGCCCCTGGCCAGGCTGATTCAGTGGGCACTTTTAAGATGAGACTCTACCGGTAAAACTCTTTTTTCTTCTTTTTTTTTTCTTCAATTTTTTGTTTTTTGGTCAGTTTGCTCTCTCAGCATATTGACTTTCATGTGGAAACAACAAACTTGGCCAATTTGCTCTTAAAAATATTTTATTCTTCCATTGAATCCACTTCATCCATAGATTTCTCTGGGACATTGTAACTTCAAAGGTCGTTTTCTGTATTATCTGTACTATCTGTAAATGTATTTTTCTCGCTCGGGACATAAACACCAGCTTTCTTGGACCCAGCAAGATTTTGACAAAACATACAGAAGGACTTTTTAATATCTAAATCTAAAACTGATTTATTAAAGTTTTAAATTAAAATAAAATTAGGCGAAATTTTAATTTTTACATCAATTTTGAGTCAAATCTAGTTTACTCAAAAACTAAATAAGAAATCCAAAATCCCGTCTGTAAAATAAATGTTGGTAATGTGCACAAAATGAACTAAGAAATTTAAATCTGGCTCTGTCCATTTTTCAGATTTATGTCTCAAATATGTGTCATTTTTACACATAAAATGCCCCATTCTGTATGAAAACATGACATGATGCAAAACAATATATTTGTTTATGTGAGTAAACTACAGGAGAAGTTTACAATTGATATCTTTGAATTTAAGATGTTTCCTGTTCACCTGCAGCGTCTGATCTGAATCATTTTGTTTGTTCTCCTGTCATTCATTTCAGTTTTAGTGTTAAAGTCTACGCAAAAAATATTATTATGTTACACTTAAACATTCTCGAAGTTTGCGAAAAAGTTGACATTTTCCAGACTTTGTGCAGCGTAAACATTAATAATCCTGTATTTTACATTTCTATAAAAAGAATCAACTTGGAGGCGTCTACCTGGGATAAAATCTCTTTGTCTTATTATTTCTTCAGTTTCGTTATTAAAAATGATACCGACGCCATCTGTGAAGTTTTCTCCCCTTTGTGCCAAAGTTTAGTCACATCAGCGACATCATTATTAGTATTTAGACGCATTTTTGTACACAAAATATATCATAATTAGTTTTCAATATGAACTGCATTTTCACAAGTCTATTTCTAACAGATGGTATTCCTCTTGACTTCCATGCAGCGAGCGTGAGTGTGGTCATGTGGGCTCTGAGTCTGGTGTGAGGAGGCCTGACTCTGGGGGACAGAGGGGGGTGTGTGGGAGTCATGTGCAGACGGCAGCGGGGCAGACACAGTTGTGAAGTGTGATTGGTGGATGCTGCACAGATGGTTGGTGTGTGGTTTCTGTGACGGCGCCTTGGACAGGCGGAGCTGGTCTGTGGGGCCGGCCTCAGGCGGAGACTGTGTGAGCCGGACGTGTGTTGGTCCCAGGAGGGGTTTAGTGGTACCGGGCTGGACGCTGCTCTCAGGCGGAGGCTTGAGATTACTGGGCCGTGCACTGGTCACAGGTGGTGGTTACTTGGGTTTGGCGTCGCTCGGTGGTGCTGGGAGGAGAAGTGTCCACAGATGATGGAGCACCTTGTCTCAGAGACAGGCTCTGGTCTGGAGACAGGCTCTGGGTGGAGGGCCAGCTTGGGTTCAGTTTGCGTCCGACACTGGACACACACTGTCCTGAGCATAAAGTGCACTGTGTATCATTCGAGCAGGCTTTAGCTTTGTGACCAAATTCGCCACAGCTCCAACATTTACAACGGGACATTTCTTCGTGGTCCGTGGATTGACAAATGAAGCAGGCGACCTGCTGGCCAGGATAAATGATCGTCCCGTCGTATGGTCCGAGGGAGATGGAGTTGGGGATTTGGGCTATATAACATGTCCTTTTTAAGTTTAATTTTGTATTTTCGGTTCCACACCAGATGCCGTGTTTACTGAGTGGTTTTATGTTGTTATGGATGTTACACAACCATTGAACTCTATGTCTTTCACTTATTCTTCCAGTTGTGTCCGGTGGACAGATGACTGTACAGGCCAGTCTTTCCATTCGGGTTAAGAGTGATGTGTGCGCTGTAGTTCCACGAATCACCTGAACGGAGCCTTGTGCGTGAAACACAAAGTCTCTTTTAATTGGGAGAACAATGAAAAAATAAATGTTGGTTGCATTGATCCATCAGGTATCAAGGAGCAACGAGTCACCGACATATTCCCTGCACACACACACACACACACACACACACACACACACACACACACACACACACACACACACACACACACACACACACACACACACACACACACACACACACACACACACACACACACACACACACACACACACCCACACACACACACACACACACACCTATACGCGTTTATATGGTTTAGCCTGCCCTTTCGGATGAAACCAGCACAATGGTGGTTTATGTGGACTACATGTTCCCAGGGTCCTAGAGAGGCAGGACCTGGATAGAATGACTTGAAAAAAATTGAAAAAAAATCCCATCTATTTAACATCCCTGTACAAGCTTTAGAACTCTATACACAGCTATCTGACTCTGTTGTGATTTAGGTGGACGTGGTTTAGGCAGACCAAAAATAGAATTATCAGGACTTTAAAGGGACAATGACGTCATTAATGTATGCATTAATTAGCATAAATACACAAACCAGAGACCACTATGAATTAGAAGAACACTAATAAAATTGATCAATGATTCGGTTTTCTTTGTTTTAAACCAGCTTCTACCCTATAAGTCGTATATATTGTGTTTAGTAGGTGGTTCCCAACCTTTCTTTAAAAGAAAGGTCCAAATGCCTGCGCAGCCATTGAAGGATTAATGTGATTAACATCCATAAAATGTGAATTAAAAATACCATTGCAGCGTTTTTTTTAGATTCTATACCCAGTTTCAAATTATGAAGAATTTGTACCATCTTCCTCAAAAAATCATTTTGAAAAACTTGACCCTCTGACCACAAAGCTCTGGTGCCCCCCAAACTGGAAACCACTAAATGTTCTTCTACTCATGGGCTCTCCAAACGAACTGTAAAACAGATGCAGTACATCCAAAAACGCTGCTGCTCGGGTTCTGACAAGAACCAGGAAGTACGACCACATTAGTCTGTGCTCAGGTCTCTGCACTGGCTTCCTGTGGCTCAGAGTACAGACATTAGCAGGTCTGCTTGTGTACAAGCTTCTCCATTGCCAAGCACTAAAGTTCATCTCGAACTCTGGCCACCAGCAGAAGGCGAGTCCCTGAAGTCCTCAGAACCAAGACTAGGACCAGGGGAGTAGACAGGGGGGGACAAAGGGGTCAATTGTCCCAGGCCCAAAGGTCGTAGGGGCCCAGAATTTAACCCTCTTTCCATTAATTTATATTTGAAAGGGGCCCATGTGAGGCTTTTTGTCCCAGGCCCCCAACTTTCTGTCAACGGCCCTGACTAGGACTACATGGAGATTCCGCTAAAATCTGGAAGTCTTCCGCAATATGAGATAGGCCTCTACTCTGACAATGTTCAAATCAAGGCAAAAAAAAAAAGCTTTGCGCATGACAATGTAATATGAATTTTATTTGCACTCTTAAGGGGTTTTTCACACAGCCGCTAGTGTGAATGTGGCAGCTGCATTCTAGAATGCAGATCTTCATCTTGGACCATGGTCTTTTTACACTCTTTCTGGGATTAGGCCTCTTGGGTGCATCTGTGGAGAGAAACAACTTTAATATAATAAAACAAAGTTAAACATGCAGACAAATTGTCAAATTAGCAGACTGAGGGCGCTGGTTCAATCAAACTAGAGTTTGGACCACCTGCAAGTGTGGTTCGTTGGGATTTGTGTGAGCGATGGACCAGTTTGATTTGGTACAGGCTTAAGAACCAGTCTTTATACAATGTCTAGTAGCATTCACACCACACGAAAATGACAGTTGGGCCAAACTAAGGCCGAATAGACTCCACCATCAGTGTTGATCTAAAACGTCTACAGCGCAGAACACAACCAAATAAAAGCCAGAGTACCACTTAAAATGGGAGTTCTATACCTCGAGTGAGAAGTTTATTCTCTCCAGTGAATTTAGGCTGTAAAGCACTCTGGTTAATTCTCATTTACATACATTTACCATTGGAAAAGCTTCCCGCAGTTCCTTGTACTTTAATTCCAGTCCATTTGTGGTGTGAAATAAACTGTTCCTTTGTATAGAATAGGAACTATGGATTGGGGGTTGTTCACCTGCTCATATGCTGTAGTCTCATCTCCCGAAGTTAACCTTCTCCTACGCTGACGCCTTGAGAGCACTCAACGACAGTGTTGGGTGTAACTAAGTTACTTTTACTTAGTTACTGTAATTAAATTACAATTTCAGAAGTTTAGTGTAACGCATTACTTTTAGTATTTTGTTAGTAACTATTTTCATTTACTTTCAACACCAACGACAATGTTTAGGAAGAGAATGCAACCTTCTTCTGCAAGAAACAGCCTGAACAAGGAACATGTTTAATGTTCTCAAAGTGAAAAGCCCTTGGGCTTGACTTTTACTGTCAGAAAAACGCCTCAGAGTCAGAGAAACACCAGAGTCAGCTCAGCTCAGAGCAGCGTGTTATACAGTTCTATTGTTGGTGAGACAATTTCAACAATTTATTTGTTGTTTTCCTCTGTTGAATTGTCACTTACTTTCTTGAGGCAGTAACTAAGTAATGTAACTAATTACATTTTTTTAAAGTAATTAGTAATCTGTAACTAATTACTTTTTCAAAGTAACTTACCCAACACTGCTCAACGATGACCCTGTGTAAAGCGCTCATTTGTGACTTTAATTGAAATACTGCTAAAATCTGACAAATGGCAAATGCAATGTCTACTAGTTTGCTTGTAATGCTTTTTTCGGTCCTCTTCAGCACCACCTCAGATGAGGGGAATCTCCCATTTTGTTTTGATTCAGTTCTTTTGAGCTTACAGTAAGTGTCATGAGAACGTTATCGCACCAAATAAAACTGAAGTGGACCAACAGGTGTGATAGCGTTCGGAGGCACCTCAATCTCTAGGGGGTAAACTCCTTCAAAATTTGATTACCTCAAAACATTCGTGATGTTTCTACAAAATTTACCTATCTGTGTTCTTTCACACCTTTTAGTTCATTCATTTTTTTTTTTCATTTTCTACCGCTTATTCCCGTTAGGGGTCGCGGGTGACTGGAGCCTATCCCAGTGACTTTGGGCCTTAGGCGGGGTACACCCTGGACAGTGGCCAACTTGCCGCAGGGCTGACACAGAGAGACAGAGACAAGGACAGACAACCATTCACTCTCACATTCATTCACTAGGGACAATTTAGAGTTGTCAATTAACCTACACAGTCATGTCTTTGGACGGTGGGAGGAAGCCGGAGAACCCGGAGAGAACCCACGGTAACACGGGGAGGACATGCAGAGTTCACTTAACATAATCGGTTCAAGGCTCAAAGTTGAAACATCATTTGGTGCAGTTCATGTTCTATCCACACTTAAGCTCAAACGAACTGAACCAAAATATCCCCCCCTCACCTGAGGTGGTACTAGAACAGAACAAACAAAAAAAATTATATTAAAAAAAAAACATTTTATTTGGACAGAAAATATCCAACCTTTCTTGACAAGTTATAGATCAGGTACAGTGTCAATATTTGGATGTCTGATTTGGATTCTACAAATATGTCGGACATACACACTTCAGGTTGCAGTGTGTACTGTCAAGGCGTCGGGACAGAGGAAGGTTTTCTTCAGGAACTGTGACGGATGCGTGATACGAGCAGCCAAATAGACTATGGTGTCATAACTTTACTACCACTATCCAGGGTATATAGTCATGGATGAAAGTAAGATATGACTGGACAAGCTGCTTGAACATTGCACTAGAATAAATCCATGTAAATGTGAGCGCTGTTCACTGATTTGCCTCAGAACTGTCTTCAGTGTTTAGTGCCTTATCATATAGTTATAGAATAATACAAAAGGCAGGGCTTATTCATTTCCTCCTCCCTCCAAAAAGGGCTAGTTGGGCTGAATTGAGTCCAGTTAGCATTCCCATCACAAGAGAAACACACTGGAGTACACTTTGAAGCATACAAACACCTCCCAAATGTCGGCCTCTGATTTGTTCCATACTAAAGAACCGCATACAAACTGGCCCCCTTTCACACCAGCCCGATTGAATTGAACCGAATGGAGTAGATATGAAAGAACTCTAAGAACAAAGAACCAGGCATAGCAAAGTCCACAGCAGCAGAAAGAAACTTACTTCCAGAATTTGCAGTGTCAACATATGCGGTGGAAGTATCAACTCCATAATCAGTGGAGTCCAAATTTGCTGTCGAAGTAACAGCTCCTGAAAAACACAATTGTACAATAATTACATTTTGCTTTCAATTATCGATGCAGCAATCACTACAATTGTTCAATATGGATGTCACAATTCAATACAAGCCTTATATGGACACGTCCCCATGCATGGAGTGTGGAAAATTGACAAACTCAAATTATTTAACTATAAACCCCAAAAGAGCTCTTCATTTGACCATCAGTAATATTTTGGCCAGAGACTCCAATCGATTAATTGGTCAAGCCCTAGCAGGAAACAGCTCTGCAGGAGTTTGTTATATTCTGATGACGTAGTTTTATCGTTCATGGGTCTAACAATATGCTAAAATCATATTCTTTACGGCAAATTTCAGTTGCTAAAAAGTATTAACCCGTTCTAAACAAATACATGCCTTGCAGTGGGCTGTAAGTTACACTAAAAACTTTCTGTATTTTGAGTTTTCTGGTTTAGCATATTTTCCTCTCCAAAATTATATAGTGAATCTCATCTTTCATAATTAAATTACATGTTAAAAAAACGCTTTTGCTCAGTGCTTTATGCAACTAAATGAACAGTGGATCATTACACATTTGATGTAGTGTCTATAGCTGCCAGTGCAACAGGAGCAACATAGTTTTCCAGAGCCGCTGTGACTGGACTGATCCACACATTAAGATGACTATAAAGGGGTTTGAGCGGGGTGCAAGTTTAAAGAACCGCTTGTCACGATCGTGCAACTGTTGTGTAGGCCAGAGTTTTAGAGCGTTATACAATTAGCAAGTAGCGCAGTCAAATAATACATCAAGAAAGTGTTGTTAGAAGTTGTTAAAATTCAAAAATGCAGGTAAGCCATCGCCAAAAACAAAAAATTCAGTACACTGTAAACCCTATCAGTTAAACTGTTGTCAAATAATTAGAGCGTTGATATCTCAAATGTCTCAAAGTGGTTGATTAATTTGAACCCTAAACATTTGGGCCATTTAAATATTTAAGTTTTGGTCATTGCACTCTAGATGTTTAACAGGGCATCGTCTGATGTCATGTGCATCAATTACGTGATTCAAATTTTTTCCACAAGGTCGAAGTCGCTTGCTTCAGCCTAGAATCCACGAGTTCTGCAGCGAAAGTTCTACTCTGACGCTGCATTTTTAAAATTGATTGAAATTAGTTGTGCAGCGCTATTAATTTAGTTTTGGAAAGCGCATTCATTTTAAATTAATATGTTATTATTATCTTAGAAATATTGCTGTGATTCCTGTTAAAGACCGCTCATCTGAATTAAGGGTGTAGATGATGGCAATGAGCTAATATAAAACGTGCGTATCGTGCGCGCCTTAACATGGGACAGTGAAGAAATCTTTGTGATTGTACATCATTGATCCAACTGCAAACGCATCTGTATTGAGGCTGTCGCTATTTAGCCTCCACTTAAAAGGCTGTGAGGTTAAATACATTGTGAAAATCCGGCCTTTCCGAACTAATGTGCAGTTGTATTACAGTCTGCAAATCCAAACAGCCAAATAAAGCTTTCTGAAAACACTGTTATTGGGTAATTGCATGTAATTATGCTATACTATGCACAAAAACGAACAATTATTGGACTTTAAAATGAGCATTAATTATAATTGTGTAGGTTTATGCTTTAAATATTATGGTAGGCTTGTATTTATATTTTTCATAGGATATAATGGCCTTAAGTTTTGTGTTTGTCATTAGATGGACATTTATGAACAAAAAAATAATTATAATCTTTACAAAATTAACTGTATAAATCACTTTGTACACAAAATTGAAAATAATTGTCATTTTAATATTCTAATGGTATTAACATTATTCAATAAATAGTTAATTATTTTAAAATAATTTGTTTTCATTTAAGGAGTGCTCAGCAAGGCATGCTTAATGTTCACTGAATTACACAAATAAAATGAGCTGGAAAGGCAAAAGATTGTAATATTTATTAATTGACTTTATTCATTCATTCATTCATTTTCTACCGCTTATTCCCGTTAGGGGTCGCGGGTGACTGGAGCCTATCCCAGTGACTTTGGGCCTTAGGCGGGGTACACCCTGGACAGTGGCCAACTCGTCACAGCAAACACACAGAGACAGAGACAAGGACAGACAACCATTCACTCTCACATTCACACACTATGGACAATTTAGAGTTGTCAATTAACCTACACAGTCATGTGTTTGGACGGTGGGAGGAAGCCGGAGAACCCGGAGAGAACCCACGGTAACACGGGGAGGACATGCAGACTCCACCCAGAGAGATCGTGTGATGTTGGGGTGGTTCGGAATTAAACCACGATGTTGGGGTGGTCTGGGATTGAACCCACGATCTCCTTACCAAGGTTTATTATATGGAAATTATATGGTATATAATTATATGGTATATATATCAAATGAGCCGTTTTGATGTCATATAGTAGACATGAGATGCTGGTTACATTTACCTGGTGAGACGAATTGGCTGTATCCTTTCCTGCACCAGGCGATTTCTGTTGGTTGGAATTACACTGGCTTTCAATGTCTTCCGGCTTAGTCTATAAGAAAAAAAGAAAAAGAAAAATGAAAGTAAAATCAGCTTCAAAACATTTTTTCCAGTCATTTTCTATCCCATTAGGTGTCGCAGATGACTGAAACCTATCCCAGTGACTTGGGCCTAAGGTGGGGTACACCCTGGACAGGGGACAGTCAGTCACAGGGTTAACACACATTAGTCAAGACACACACAGGCCCCTTTCCAAACTTACATCTATCATTTAAAACCTGTCCTCGTAATACACTTGTTCCTCTAACTCACATTAGTCAAGACACACATACACAGGCCCCTTTACAAACTTACATCCATCATTTAAAACTTGTCCTCGTAATACACTCGTTCCTCTAACCCACACTAGTCAAGACACACATACACACCAGGCCCCTTTACAAACTTACATCTATATATCTAGCATTTAAAATTTGTGGCCACTTAAAACACTCGTTCCTCTAACCCACATTAGTCATGACACACATACACACCAGGCCCCATTACAAACTTACATCTATCATTTAAAACCTGTCCTCGTAATACACTTGTTCCTCTAACTCACATTAGTCAAGACACACATACACACCAGGCCCCTTTACAAACTTACATCTTTCTATCATTTAAAACCTGTCCTCGTAATACACTCGTTCCTCTAACCCACACTAGTCAAGACACACATACACACCAGGCCCCTTTCCAAACTTACATCTTTCTATCATTTAAAACCTGTCCATGTAATACACTCATTCCTCTAACCCACACTAGTCAAGACACACATACACACCAGGCCCCTTTCCAAACTTACATCTATATATCTAGCATTTAAAATTTGTAGCCACTTAATACACTCGTTCCTCTAACCCACAATAGTCAAGACACACATACACACCAGGCCCCTTTCCAAACTTACATCTATATATCTAGCATTTAAAAATGTGTGGCCACTTAATACACTCGTTCCTCTAACCCACATTAGTCAAGACACACATACACACCAGGCCCCTTTCCAAACTTACATCTATATATCTAGCATTTAAAATATGTGGCCACTTAATACACTCGTTCCTCTAACCCACATTAGTCAAGACACACATACACACCAGGCCCCTTTACAAACTTACATCTTTCTATCATTTAAAAACCTGTCCTCGTAATACACTCGTTCCTCTAACCCACATTAGTCAAGACACACATACACACCAGGCCCCTTTACAAACTTACATCTATCATTTAAAACCTGTCATCGTAATACACTGGTTCCTCTAACCCACACTAGTCAAGACACACATACACACCAGGCCCCTTTCCAAACTTACATCTTTCTATCATTTAAAACCTGTCCTCGTAATACACCAGGTTCCTCTAACCCACACTAGTCAAGACACACATACACACCAGGCCCCTTTCCAAACTTACATCTATATATCTAGCATTTAAAATTTGTAGCCACTTAATACACTCGTTCCTCTAACCCACATTAGTCAAGACACACATACACACCAGGCCCCTTTCCAAACTTACATCTATATATCTAGCATTTAAAATTTGTGGCCACTTAATACACTCTGCCTCTAACCCACATTAGTCAAGACACACATACACACCAGGCCCCTTTACAAACTTACATCTTTCTATCATTTAAAACCTGTCCTCGTAATACACTCGTTCCTCTAACCCACATTAGTCAAGACACACATACACACCAGGCCCCTTTCCAAACTTACATCTATATATCTAGCATTTAAAATATGTGGCCACTTAATACACTCGTTCCTCTAACCCACATTAGTCAAGACACACATACACACCAGGCCCCTTTACAAACTTACATCTATCATTTAAACCCTGTCCTCGTAATACACTCGTTCCTCTAACCCACACTAGTCAAGACACACATACACACCAGGCCCCTTTCCAAACTTACATCTTTCTATCATTTAAAACCTGTCCATGTAATACACTCATTCCTCTAACCCACACTAGTCAAGACACACATACACACCAGGCCCCTTTCCAAACTTACATCTATATATCTAGCATTTAAAATTTGTAGCCACTTAATACACTCGTTCCTCTAACCCACATTAGTCAAGACACACATACACACCAGGCCCCTTTCCAAACTTACATCTATATATCTAGCATTTAAAATTTGTGGCCACTTAATACACTCGTTCCTCTAACCCACACTAGTCAAGACACACATACACACCAGGCCCCTTTACAAACTTACATCTATCATTTAAAACCTGTCCTCGTAATACACTGGTTCCTCTAACCCACACTAGTCAAGACACACATACACAACAGGCCCCTTTCCAAACTTACATCTTTCTATCATTTAAAACCTGTCCTCGTAATACACTCGTTCCTCTAACCCACACTAGTCAAGACACACATACACACCAGGCCCCTTTACAAACTTACATCTTTCTATCATTTAAAACCTGTCCTCGTAATACACTTGTTCCTCTAACCCACACTAGTCAAGACACACATACACACCAGGCCCCTTTCCAAACTTACATCTATATATATCATTTAAAATTTGTAGCCACTTAATACACTCGTTCCTCTAACCCACATTAGTCAAGACACACATACACACCAGGCCCCTTTCCAAACTTACATCTATATATCTAGCATTTAAAATTTGTGGCCACTTAATACACTCCGTTCCTCTAACCCACATTAGTCAAGACACACATACACACCAGGCCCCTTTACAAACTTACATCTTTCTATCATTTAAAACCTGTCCTCGTAATACACTCGTTCCTCTAACCCACACTAGTCAAGACACACATACACACCAGGCCCCTTTCCAAACTTACATCTTTCTATCATTTAAAACCTGTCCTCGTAATACACTCGTTCCTCTAACCCACACTAGTCAAGACACACATACACACCAGGCCCCTTTACAAACTTACATCTATATATCTAGCATTTAAAATTTGTGGCCACTTAATACACTCGTTCCTCTAACCCACATTAGTCAAGACACACATACACACCAGGCCCCTTTACAAACTTACATCTATCATTTAAAACCTGTCCTCGTAATACACTGGTTCCTCTAACCCACACTAGTCAAGACACACATACACACCAGGCCCCTTTCCAAACTTACATCTTTCTATCATTTAAAACCTGTCCTCGTAATACACTTGTTCCTCTAACCCACACTAGTCAAGACACACATACACACCAGGCCCCTTTCCAAACTTACATCTATATATCTAGCATTTAAAATTTGTGGCCACTTAATACACTCGTTCCTCTAACCCACACTAGTCAAGACACACATACACACCAGGCCCCTTTCCAAACTTACATCTATATATCTAGCATTTAAAATTTGTGGCCACTTAATACACTCGTTCCTCTAACCCACATTAGTCAAGACACACATACACACCAGGCCCCTTTACAAACTTACATCTATCATTTAAAACCTGTCCTCGTAATACACTGGTTCCTCTAACCCACACTAGTCAAGACACACATACACACCAGGCCCCTTTCCAAACTTACATCTTTCTATCATTTAAAACCTGTCCTCGTAATACACTCGTTCCTCTAACCCACACTAGTCAAGACACACATACACACCAGGCCCCTTTACAAACTTACATCTATATATCTAGCATTTAAAATTTGTAGCCACTTAATACTCCTCCTCTAACTCACATTAGTTACACACACACTAGTCAAGTCACACAAACACAGAGGCCTCTAACCAAACGCGCATCTCGTCTCATCTGGTTACATTTACCTGGTCAGACGAGATGGCTGTGTCCAGTTTCTGTTGGTTGGAATCAGACTGGCTTTCAATGTCTTCCGGCGTAATCTACAGGTAGAAAGGATGCAGAAAATCAGCTACAAAATATATCACATGCATACATACTTTATAGTTAAGGGTGGGACAAGATCTTGTGCAGATAATCAGTGCAAAGTGTCTGTTAAAACAGCCGAGGAAAAATATAGGCAAGTGTACGCACACATCTAATTCACCTGCGGACATAAGCATGACAAGATGGAATGTTTTCCATTGCATCTTGAACTGCATCCAGGAAGAGACATTTAGGCCTTCACCCATAACTTTAAACTAAGTAAGCAAGAAAGGAGGAACATTTCAGTAACAGCACTAGACAGAGCATCACTGTGCTGAGGGAGAGAAGGGGGAGGAGATAGAGCATCACACAAAAAGGAGCAGCTCCAGTTTTAGTCAAAAAGAAAGTGTAACACATATCACTAAAGTCTTTCTGGTCTTATGTCTATCACTTTAAATCAACATAGATTTTGCGCCCAAAATACAGAATTTAAGAGACTGTACATTTGAAAATCTCGTCTCGTGGACATTGTGACTGATCTTGTCTAGTTAATTTAGTCTCGTCCCACTCCGACTTACTGAAGTAACTGTTCCCATAAAGTTAGTTTCAATTTGGCAAAATTACAGCTGCAAGATGCAGCCACTATGGAAAAGTTTGGTAAAATTCTGTCCTCAAACTCTGAGTGTAATGCACACAGCTTTTCTTTCATTTAAAATCTGTCCACTTAATACAATTGTTCCTCTGACCCACATTAGTCACAGACACACACACACAGGCCCCTTTCAGAACTAGCATCTATCATTTAAAACTTGTCCTATTAACACCATTGTTCCTCTAACGCTAGGAACACACTTCACAACTTTCCAGTTGTGACAGATTTAGAATGCTGAAGGTCCACACCACTGCACTGAGTGGGATTACAGAAAGTCTGAGGTCCACACTACACCACTCTGACTAACAAGTGAACACATTTTTATGCCACAAAATACAATTCACAAAAAACAACTTTATAGTTTATAATAATTATAAAGCACAATTTATTCATCTTTTATTTAGGCTTTTCATTTGTCTGACTTCATTGGCTAAACAGCATCATGTGACTGCTGGCCATGTTGTACACTTGAAGCAATAAAGGGAGAAGGGAAAAGAACTCGGCAAATTGTAGTGCAGTAAGACAACTCACTCTGGATCTGGATTCACTAAAATAAACATTAAAAGTGTGGACAGAGCAAAGGTGAAGATGGACATGTTTGCCATGTATTTTATGAGAGGAAACTTATGTCATGTGGTTCATGTATGAGACAGACGTGAGCCGCACCAAGAGTAGGAAAAAAGGAGAGGTGAACCAGCAGAACGGTGAGTGTTTATCACTTCAGCTCTGGTTTTAAGTGTAAAAGTAGTGCGTGTGCCCTCTCAATGATTAATCTGATGTTTAGGCAGGAATATTGAGAATACACCTACATACTGCAGTTTGTGTCATTGTTCCTTCAGTAAAAAGATGAAAATGGTACATTTTAGCTCAGACGAGGTTTCCAGTGTCGTCTCTGCTCTTTTCAATGGCCTCTGACTCTGTTAAAGTGCAGAGCCAAAAATCGGTCTTGTAGTATAATTCAAACATGTTTGAATGACTGAGAGTGACTAGAGATTACTAAATGCAACAAGTGCAAAAAATATACGCTTAACCCACATTAAGCTGGGGACACACTACGCAACTTTTTACTAGATTTTCATACAATTTTTCAGTCACAGTCATCTCTAGTCTCTCAGTCCGGTTCAGTCTCTTAGTGTGGACCAGTTATGTCTGGACTCATGGTCCAGCCGCAGAGTATGGACCTCAGAAAGACTGGACTAGACTCCAGTCGCAGTCACTCAAACATGTTTGAATTATACTGTAAAACCGATTTTTGCTCCGGTGTCGCTGGATGTTTACCGACTCTCCTCCGCACTTTAACAGAGCCAGCAGAGCCAATGAAAAGAGCGGAAACAACACTGGAAACATCTTTCTCATAACAGACCCAAATGATAAAAAGTTTTCTAATAAAATCCACAGAAACATGTCTTCATAAATTCATCACCTTTGCTCTGTCCACGTTTGTCACGTAATGTCCATTTTAGTGAATCCAGATCTAGAGTGAGTTAGCTAGCTCTACAACTTGCTGTGTATTTATTTTATTTTTTTTAACTCTTTATTGCTACAAGTGTAAATTTGTAGCAATAATCACATGATGCCGTTTAGCCAATGAAAAGTCACACAAATGGAAAGCCTAAATAAAGTATTGTAGAAAAGGTTTCAGGGGTTGTCATCGGGATGCTGTTTCGAAAATCAAGACGTTTCGACTTACATCCAAATGTCATTTTCAACTTCTGGATCGAAGTCGAAACGTCTTGATTTTCAAAACAGGCACATAACAGGAGCAGCTACGGTTTTTGTCAAAAAGTAGACCAGTGTAAACAAAACCTAATTTAATAAAGTGTATCACTTTAAAAATCAACACAAAAAATAAATACAAATATGTGGCCAAAATAGTGAATTTAACAGATTACTGTAAATTTCAAAATATCTTCTCATTCTTGTCTCAGCTCATGGACCTCATCCTTTGACTATGGAAACTTCTGTCCTTAAACTATAATGCGAGTGTAACGCACACAGCTTTTCTTCCATTTAAAATCTGTCCACAAATTGTTCCTCTGACCCACATTAGTCACAGACACACACACAGGCCTCTCACTATCATCTATTTCACATCAAAGCTGCTATTCTGGTTACATTTACCTGGTCACCTGACGAGATTGCCTCATCTTCTACTATGTTGTGTTTATTGTGGAGGTCACATTTGCATGGCTTTGGCCAACTTGTTGCGCCACCTGATGGGGTTAAAACAAAACATGTTGAGTTTACACTAAATTTGCAATTTTGTCTAAAGTACTAAAGTCTAAAGGGCTGATTGATTACAGAAAATATCATGATCATTTACGTCAAAATTTAAAACACGTGATTGACGTAAATTACAAACTTTGTACCTTGCATCGCCATGGCCAGTCACTGGGTCCATAATCGTAGGTAATTTCTTCACCAGCGGATATGTCTCTTTTGGCAAACAAACACAGGTGGGGCCTGCCATTCACAGTCAAATACTTGATCTTGCCAGTTGGATTTATGTGATCGTCATTTACAAGACGTCCAAATGAGTCATCTTCTTCAGCTGCATCCACACTGCCAAAGAGATGAATAGTTTTAACAATTACGACAGACACTAATTAAAAAAAAAAAAATTAAAGATATAAATACATACCACCACAACTTTCCATCAAACTGGTACTCGAACATAAACACCTTCTGCTTCTCACTGTAAATTTTCTGTCTTGCATCACACACTTGTTTATTTATCAATTCACCCCTGTATTCTAAAATAAAATCTCCTTCTTTAAAAGGTGCAGTGGCAAATATGCCGCGACCTAGAAAAACATAGATTTAGAAAAAAAAACAAGAAAAAACCCCAACATTTTACATACGTAGATGCACTTACCTTTTAAAGAGTTTATAAATTTAACCTCCAAACCCAATTTGTCCTTGGCAGCTTTAACATAAAATGTGGCATCATCTTTAGGTTGAACACGTCTTCTCCCAGACATGTCTATTGGGAGAAAAAAAATATACAATTTGCTGGATCTAACTAGAAAAGGATTCAAATAACCTAAGTGTCCAATAGCCTTGAGTGTACATTCTAGTCTTGGCACAATCACAGCAGAAATAGTGGACATCACTTGACATTATATACCTTATAGAACTGATGTGAGTAAATGTATTTAATACACATACAATCATTCTGTTTGTATGTGTATGTATGCATATTTATTGTAATTATATTTTCATACATAGATAGATAATATACAAAAGTTTTATTTCATGATATTTATGCCATTTATCTGCGCTCCTCTCCAGTAATATGTAAAAGAGGAAGTTTGGTGGTCACTAGATGCTCACCAGAAGTTAAGAAATCTCAACTTGGTGACTGTCAGTTAAAGATAAAAGCTATTAAAGATTATTATTCATAATTTATCATAAAAACTGCAATAACAAAACAAAAAAATAAAGCTTGTAGTAGATAGATAGTACCATTATTGATAAGTGCTGTGAATTTGGTGACTGTACATGAAAAATAAAAAAGATATTGCAGATTAATATTCATAATTCATCATAAAAACGCCAATAAAGTTTAATATGGAAAGAATAGATAGATACTGATATTATTGACATGTACTGCGAATTTGGTGAATCTACATCCAAAAACATAAAAAGCTATTGAAGATTGAAATTCATAATTCAGCATAAAAACACCAATACAGTATGGAAAAAATAATGGTTGTAGTAGATAGATATTGATATTATTGAGTGCTATGAATTTGGTGACTGTAAGTTGAAGAATATAAAAGCTATTAAAGATTATTACTCATAATTCATCATAAAAACTGCAATAACACTTTTGATGGAAAAAATAAAGCTTGTAGTAGATAGATAGTAGCATTATTGATAAGTGCTGTGAATTTGGTGACTCTACATAAAACAATAAAAAAGTTATTGAAGATCAATATTCAGAATTCATCATAAAGCTGTTTCAAAGATTTTTATGGTAAGGAATTTGAAATGTAGCTGTTTATTTATAAGTTATTTATTGTAAAATTAAAGTCTTGTAACTTTACAAGATGTTTTCTCGCAGCTATTGAGTATTTACATTTTGGGTGGTGATATTTGTTGACGCTCGTCTCAGCTCCGGATGCGCATTTGACGCAATGTATTTTGCTGCGCCCAAAATACCCATTTGATTTTAAAAATCCATGTTGCAGTCATTTGGCTGTGTAAATGTGAGTATTTTGACATGCTTATGATCTCCAAAGACATCCGCGTTTAAGAGCTATTGAGCTCGGAAGTCCGAATCTATAGCAATATGATGCTAACTTTACCAAACTTAAATAAACACCATCATTTTATTATTTTTATATAGACAGATGTATGCCCTTTTTTTTTTATTTGACATTATTAAGTTATTTGAATAATAAATATCAAGAGTAGACTATTTTAACGAATAATGTCTTATTTCTTAATTAATGCATTATTTGGCCAAATAATTACTGATGCAGTGAGCTGCATAAACCCGGAGCTTTACGAGCTCCTCTCCTTATACATTCTCTCTGACCTGATCCTGAAGCTCCTGCGTTCACATCCTGCGTATTTATTTGGTGAGGAAAGCTGAAAAGTCCGAGAAGTGCAGCATGGGTTTCTCTGTCGCACCCGGTCGCACCGCTCCAGGAGCAGCGGGGGAGGGGCCGTGTAGGCGCTAATGCTGCAGTGCATCATGGTAGCTGTAGTTTTAATGGTTTCTATGAGTTTTATCGGCCATTAATATAAATTAGAAATCATTTCGAGGGTCAACAATAATCATGGGGCCGCCAGTTTAACATGTCTGGACTAGACGGACGCCCAAATTCACTTTGACACTCCGCTATACGTGTTTTGATGATATCATATTCAATTAACGATGAGATAGCCTACACGCCAGCTATTGCTAATGGCTGCAACATAGGAACTGGCTAGACAAGTGGCCCATAGTATGAGCATTGAACGCCACGTTTACATCTTCATAGGTCTATGAATAGAACTGCGTCGTGCTAAATGCAAAGATGCCCACAAACACTTTAGTAGCTAGTATCAAATGAGCTAAAGGCTAATACTAGTAGTTAGTAGCACCGCCACCTTACACTAGCATTTCACAAGCTAACACTAACAGTCATGGCCATGCAACACTAGACTCTTTTAGTTGAGTTGTCTCTTACCTGTACAAATCGTCAGTCTAATTCCATCGTCCAAAGTGAAGAATCCATGTGAAGAAACAGCACGCTGAGCTTGCCCTTAACCTTGCATTCATCACAATAGACCTCGTGGCTTTCCCCGATAAACATGTTCCGCCCATGTCCCGCCTACGTGCTTATACAACCAATCAGAGGTTTGGGCGGGAAAAATCACGTTTGTGTGTCGAAATGTGTAAAAATGTGCAACACCGCCAGAGTAGGGTAGGGGGAGCAGCTCATACACAAAACACACAAGAAATCTGGTTTGGGGGACTATCTGGACCTATGAAAAAAAATGAAATATATGCTAGTTAGAGTTTAAGAAACATGAAAACCTTGCCCGAATTACGGGGACCTTGGCTAGGTCCAGCTAATCCCCTAAGGTCCGCGTAGTGCTGGTACGATGTCAGGTCAATTGTCCCTATAAAGCATAAAAACACACACACACACACACACACACACACACAAAATATATTGTGATAACATTTTGTGTGAGTCCCCGAAGAGTGCTTAGTATAAGCCATCCTGCATTCAAGACACAATTGCTCCAAAATTCTGTTTTTTCCCCTCTGTCCACTGCTTAATAATCCAGGGTGATTTTAGACCACCCTTAAAGGGTAGGCAGGATTCAGCGTTGCAGTTTCAACCGGTTTTATTCAAGTTCTTTTAGATAAATATTGAAATTAAAATGTTTGTAATATAAAGGAATGACATATGTGTGTCAGAGATTATATATATATATATATATATATATATATATATATATAGCAGACAAAAGCAAAATATGTCTTTTAACCCATTTTTAAACAGGTGATACTAAGGTCAACACACACCAGGAATGCAAATCAACTGACCAAAAATACAACCTGAAAAAAGTCATTGTTTACAACCCAGTATAGAAAAATATATATTTTTTAATTTATTGTACAATGAACCCGTAGATATACTCACTGTGCATTCTTGCCTTTAACGACACCCATGGGAAACACTGTCAGATAAACAATGAGATGTGATTAAATGACATTATTATTCAAAACTTGCTAGACTCAAGGGGGAAATAAGCAGACAGAGCGGCACATTAGCATACTTCATTATGCTGACTGGTACAGTGATTGGTTATGTCAGAATGTATTGATGCCAACACAGACAGCTCTCCTATGACATCCCTCCCACTTAAAATCCACATGTCTCCGAGCCATCCTCCTCTTTTATAATGCCAAACATGAACTCTACATAGTGCTGTACAGAAAGAGACTACATTCATTCAAGCGTCCTTTAAGCTAATAAACCTGGCTATGGACTTAGGCTGTCTTAGTCTGAAGTGTCATTAGAAGTGGCAGGCAGCTGTGGCAGCCTGTGAGGGGCTAAGAGGCTTGAGCTCCCATCGTCTGTAATCCTCAATAAATAAATAATACAAAAAATAATACATGCATCATCCAGGCAAACATGTGACATGCCACGTCTAACTGTGCTAGGTGATGTGAAAATATGCTTTTCAAAAGTTCAAAGCAACACTGGAAATGCAGAGTCATGCATTCGTCAATCGTCCTTAAAAAGTAATCTGACATGTTGACGCTCAGAGGATGTGGCACTGGGGTGCGGAGATCAACAGCAGCTTCGCAGAGAGGTAGAGAAGCAAATTGGGTTGCGAAACACACAGGCACACATTGCTAAGTTGTAATAAAGGCCAGGGCTTATTAATGGGACAATCTGACAAGCGCAGAAAGTGTGCCAGGCGTTCTCACACAGGGGCTTGTTTTTGATGGCCATAAGTTATTGCAGGGGGGTGTAATGTTGCCGGGAAGCGTCTCCCTAAAGCCACATTTCCACATCGAGATGAAACAGCTAATTGGAGATGGGACCTGCTCAGCTCCGCAGACACAAATAATAGCTGCAAAGAACTCCCCCCAAATTATAAGCCCCATGCTCAAATCCATGGTATTTTAATTCTCCAATCTAAATGAGCTTGTTTGTGTATTTATTTTTTTTTTTTTTAACAAAACTGCATCCATACCATGGTTTATTAATGTTCACACCGTATCATATTTATAATATTGTATGTGGTTTTGGTCTGGTACTTTTTGTGAATGTATGGAAGTGTGATTGATGGTTTAGGCAGACCTACCACTATGGGATAAAGACAAAGCTGAAGAGGGCCCCATGCAGGCTTGACCATGTTGCAGGTGTTATGCAATGTTTATTCTTAAACAGTAATTGTTGAAGCAGGTAATACCTTTTTTATGTTAGTAAGTTTTTGATGGAACATATGGAAGGATGGATCACTGTTTATAGTTTTATAATTGTCCTCTCCTGGAAATGGGCCAGTGCTAGTCTCCATCAGCAAAAGACATTTCCATTTTTAAATGTCCTGTCCTGTGAATCAAACCTGGAACCTCATGTCGTAAGGGTTAGTCACATAGCTGTGGCAATGGTACATAGTGTATTAAACTTAAGCTTATGTTTATTAACCTGTTAATTAATAACTCATTACTTACTTAAATGTTCTTGTTACAATGGCCTATTGCAGCGGTTGTCAAACTATGGTACAGGTACTTCTGGTGGTACACAGGCGAATCTGTGGGATGTTTTAGTTATAATTTGCGTTCACACTTTGGTTTGAGCCCAGGTTAGTCCTGATGTAGACTTGGTTTGGTCCTATAGTCTTGTCCAGTTTCAAGTATAAGTATAAGTTAAGTGGGAAGTGTGTGAAAGTGTGAACACGCACATAGCATCAATTTGATCATAATTTGTGTTAGACCAAGTATGGGTAACCAAAGCACCACTGTGGTGGAATGCCAAGTTGCATTTTGAGACATTTTGAGTGCACTTTTCAGTCTGTAGACATTCTAATACCACTACAAAATACTGTGACCAGTGCATTGCTCTGTGTAGAGAACAGTGTGGACATTCAGACACTGCAGAGCTGCGACCTGCCTAAATCAGCCACAGGCAAACAATAATCGATCACTTGTCATAACAACCTCAAATTTACCCTGTCGATGCAATTCAAGAAACGCTTGCAAAAGTCGGTATTCTACAGTACATTCTCATGTCTAAGCTCTATATTTTTTTATTTTTTTGCAGTGTGTCATCTCTCTTCCTTTGATTTATTTATCTTTTTCAGTATTTTTTCCTCTGCTGTGCTGGCGGTGTGAGTTTCTCTTTGAAATGCTTTCTAATTACCGTGCACAAAACACAGCCAGGGTTACATTAAATTGCGGAGATTCAAGGAGGTGGAGGTCAATGGCTGTGAATAGACCATCATCACAGATAATTGGAGGAGATATAAGGAGAATTATGTAGCCTCTTTCTGCGCTAAATATCTATAATCAGAATGACAGTGGATGGGAGACAGATTTTGGCAGGGAGCTGTTTGCAGAAGCAGAGACATCTTGTGAAGATAACTTTATTTTTAGAAGTCATTATGAGAAAGATGAAAAAAAAAATCACTTTCATGCCACTCACTATTTCTTTTGCTCAAGCTTTGGATTAGGATGTGGTAAGGTTCGGTTGTGTTTGACTGAGGTTTGACTAAATTATGTACCTTGAGATGTTTAGGCTAATATTGCAGAGTATTTGGATATTGTCATCACTAAACAAAAAACATACAGTTTCAGTCAGAATTATTTTAGTTACAATTAATAGCCATTTGTTCATCAAAATGCATTATCCTCGACCGTATGGAGACACAACAAAAGATTTATGTAACAAGGAAGAGGTGGTGGAGGTGCTTTCTGGGAAAATGAGAGAGTAATATGTCAGCATTGTAACACCACTGAAAAGTCACCGAAATGCCAGGTCACTCAGCTCAACAGGAAAAAATCAAACTGCAGAGCAACCATTCATGTCACAGGCAGCCAGCTAGGGACTGGAGTGCAACAAATTTACTCAAATAACAGTACGGGGTAACACTTAGCACACTTAGAACACTTAACACTTAGAGTAGACATAATATGCAACATTGACATTGATGAGCTTTTGACCACGTTATAACATACTGCTATTGTCATTATCTTAGCTTAGTGTGTTATTGTTATTCTGTTTTTGATGATTGATAATCCAGTTTACTCCGGGTTATACACGTAGAGCCAGATTTACACACCTTGCTAGCGAGATGTCCCGCTGTAGTTCTCCGTCCATCTGTGTCTGTGTGTGTGGACCCGGGTAACTCCGGCCCGTCTGTTGCTCACAGCTCGTCTCTCTCACAAACTGAGGAGGACCTTTGTAGTGTAGAGAAATTGTTTTCATGTTATTTATAATTTATTTTATGAAACCCTAAATTCCATTGAGATCAAGAATGAAACCTGTATGTAATTCAACAAGATTTGTATATTGTGGGTGATGTTTTGTCATAAGAAACTGGAGGTGCTACAGTTTATTACATCTCAAAAGCATTTAGTTGTTTGTTTGTGCATAACGTACATTTAAGTCTACCTTCACTCACTGTCTCAGAGTACAGGTGGGAGAAAGATGAACAGAATGTGTGTTAAAAATGTATTCATGCTTCATTAATCTTCCACACAAACGTGTGTGATGTACAAACAGGCGACGGTGCTCCGGAAAAAGCTTCCCACCGCACTGGCACATGTATTGGCATAACCTGCTGAGCTTTGCACTGCTGAAAAATAAACAAAATTTCCCCTTATCACGCTTTTCTAAGTGTAACTGTTTGACTTGAGTTTAAATACAAACTGAAACTGAGGCGAATACGCAGCATGCCCCAGCTCTATCTTTCATCATATCAGCGACCACTGAACCTTGAAAACTCTCCAAAGTAGATTTTTTTTTTTTACTTACTTGAAATATGAGATATCTGCTGGGATGCAATCTCAAGGCTCACCCACACTACTAAAAATCATTCTGATATTGTGTTTTGGGGACATGCTGTGTTTTCAAAGTGTTAATCCATGAGGAACCTTAACAAAAAGAAAAATGGCAATGTGAGAACAATCCCTCTGTTTAAATGAGCTCCTTCTGATAAGACAGAGAAGTGTGCAGCATGGGTGCACTTTAGTTTACCAAAGCTAACTAGGAAAAAAAAAAGCTAGCATGCGTTCAGCACACATAAAACATTTATATTTCATTTCAATTCATAATATGGAGACAAAATGTCTCCAACTAGATCACGCATAGATGACTGCTTTAAACATGTAGTGGACTGGTATAAAGTACCCTGCATTTGGCCTGTTGTGAAGTAGATGAGGTCATCTAGCCCACCTGGTCCGGCTGCCGCTTAAACCCATTGCCTCTGAGCATGGTCAGAGGCTTGGGCCCCAGTGTGGCGTGGATAGCGCTGTGTGTAGCGTGATGTGTGTCAATTAGTGGGACATACAGTGATGGTGTGGGAGCGGAGGGAAAGAGACTGAGGCTGGAGTTAAGTTTGGTACCTTATATTGAAGACAAGGCATAAAGTTCAAATGGCCATTTCAAGTTCAATAAGTTCAGCAAGTTCAATAAATCCAATAAAGTGGAATAAAGTGCATCAAATACCCTTTAAATGAACTATAAAAAAAGTGAAATCAGGACTTACTCGGCCCAAAACTAACAGTTCTTGCAGAGGGGAAATATCCAACTTATTGGATGGGAATGCGTAAGTGGGCTTTACCTAAAAAAATAAACTGTCAATTTTTCCTAAAAAAGAAATTCTACGGAGCCCCTAAAGGCTTTTCCTGCTCAGCTTGCCACTTACACTCATTAGAATAATCTTGATCATAAGAAAGTAACAGGAAATCTATAATCAACATATTTTTAGTCACGCACTTTTTTCTTCAACAGTTTTACTGCTGGAGAACTTACGGAACTTCTTAAAACCATTGTTCTGTGGCTCAGTGGGGTGCATATGCAGAGTGTGGACCCTGATGTGAGTGTGTAGAAGTTAAATAAGTCACAAGAATACATTTCATTTGTTGAATAGCATAAATTACAATCCTTATAGTCCTCTATTCTTTTACTCCTTTCATAACACTATAAACATAGCACAATAACATTTGCACTGCTATATATATACACACATAAAGAAACACTTTCTGAGGTTCTTCTTTGACACAAAAGCTCAGAGCATGTTTACTGTGCTGTGAAGTCACGGGGAGAAGAGGAAGGCAGTTCAGTGGTGAGGTTGTCGGAGTCACCTTGAGGAGAGCCTGAGCAGCTCTCCCTGGAACGTGCCAGCTCATTACAGCAGCCGCACAGGACGCTTTGAACAACACGCTATTAGAAGAAGTAAACAAGATACACAGCTTAGTATACATTTAATTAAGTGGCATCAATGACATTGGCTGGAGAGAGAAGGTGTACTGATGTTAACAAATACTTATTCAATCTGACGTTCACATCATTAAGGGGTTTAAAGTGAAGCACTGACTAACGGTCGTATGACCATGGAATTTTATGTTGGCATTTTATTATCTGTTCTGTTTGAAGTTAACATTTTGTATATTCATTGAAGGAAAAAAGATGGAACCAAAAATAGCCTATTAGAGTTAGCATTCTGACTTTTAAAATTGTTCTGACAAAATGTTACCTTTATGAAGTCTCTGCCTTTTGTCAATAATGTATTATTTATTATATTTGATCCTGTTCTTTAAATGGCTGATTTTCAGATTGATGAATGACACAGTGTCACAACTCTAGATGTGAGGCAGTTTTCCCGATTACATGGTATTTTAAGAAATAACACTAACCTAAACCATGAAGATGCAATTTTACAACCAAATCTGTGTAACCGAAAACTAAAACACTGGTTATATTATAATAGTTATTCAGAAGAAAATGGATAAACCCATATATTGAAACACTCACAACAGCACACATATACATTGCATAAACACAACTTTCACTGAAGGGTGACTGTATTTATTGATTGTGCTCATGTGTTGGACCAGCCTCACTAGCTGCGTTTGATGCGTGCACATTGACAAGGCGCTTGGCCACAGCTTTATTCTTCTCACTGACTTGGCCTTTTGAGAATGGAAGAATTTAAATGAGCCCTCCTCTCTTTCCTTTCACTTAGTTTGTTCTCACACACACACGCACACGCACACGCACACGCACATGCACACACACACACACACACACACACACACACACACACACACACACACACACACACACACACACACACACACACACACACACACAGTTTAATGAGTGTGGCTCACGCATCCTCATTATAACCGCCCAGAGTCTTATCGCAGGCATCAAACGCAACACGCTGCCACCCATGACAGGAAGAGAGAATATCCTCCTCTTCTTTTTTCGTTTCCTTATTGTACACAGAGGTTAATAAAACATGTTATTTTACACCTGTATCTGTGCTGGGACTGGGGAAAATGTATGCTTTTTAATTCTAGCATGTCCAAAACAATGACTCGAGAATGCATCCAACGTTTTGCTTGGGAAAGGATTGTTTCTATAGCACTGATGCATATCTTGCCATTTATAAATAATGAGGTGTAAGTGAACTGACAGAGACATACTGAACAGCCACCTGCCTGAGCCCTGAAAATGAAATGACTGCATAAGAATATAAGAGAATCAAGAAGTACCTCACCAAAGTTTCAGGAGTCAAGGCATGG
This sequence comes from Rhinogobius similis, assembly GCA_019453435.1. Taxonomy (NCBI): domain Eukaryota; kingdom Metazoa; phylum Chordata; class Actinopteri; order Gobiiformes; family Gobiidae; genus Rhinogobius; species Rhinogobius similis. Next base: position 21,939,763 of record CM033619.1, on the reverse strand, counting down.
CACATGACAACAGCAAGTATATCACACACTCGTTGGTTGTGACAAAAACATCAACTTGACAGCAGCCTATGATGCACAAAGTCTGTCAACCAAAGAGGTGTTGCTGGTGGATTTGTTCTTTTTTTTTCTTCTTTTTTTTTTGAGAGAGAGGATGACTTCATTCAAAATATAAACAACAGAAAAAGACTACAGAAAAAGGGGGCGGAATAATGCGCAGGAGTGAAGGGTCTGAAGACAGGCAGTGAGTTTTTAGGCTTGAGATGCCTAAAGCAGTGCAAAGTCATTAGAGAAGATTTGTCACGTTAACAAAGGAGGAGGAATCAGGCTCTTTTTTAAGAAGAACAGATAAAGAATGACACAGACAAGCAGACACAAAGAGGCAAGACGGCGAAATAAAAGGATCCTGGAGAAAGGAGGGAGGACATCAGGAAGCGCACGCTGATTGATGGATGCTAAAGGAATGGAAAGACGTGTTGCAGTTTTTATATTTGATCTTTTTTTATTGTTTAGAGGAACATATTTTTTAAAGACCTATGAAAAGTTGTCTTTTACGAAGTTTAACCATGTTAAAATGGTTTCCCTTTTCATTTACCTACTCAAAGCTGTTTTCAGAGCAATTCATGCAAACTGAGAAAGCTTTATACTCAAACATGTAATCTTTATACATCAGAATCAGAGTTACTTTCATTCATCCCCAAGAAGAAATTATTCTTGTTACAGGCATGCAACCGTCCAGCAGAAGAAAATAGAGGTTAAAAAAATAATAACAAGGCAATTCAATAGAATCAGGACAAAATAAAATTGGTCTGTTTTTATGAACTAAACTAAGTTTATATTTTAGCTTAACTATCAACTAAATCCCAAGAATGAACAAACACTTTACATTTACTTCTAAAATATCCCTCACAACACATTTATACACATGATCATGTACAGTTTAATGAATGCGGACTGACAATTGTACAATGACTTATAAAGTGCATTTTACAGGACAGAGTTCAACAGTTTAAAAGGTGAGTAAAATACGATTGCCATTTGCCCTTACACTCCATGCACACACTCTGCACTCATGTACACATCGGCTTGGTCTGGCAGTGTGGCACGTATACAGTAAGGGGCAGACGAAAATCAACTCCACAGTTGTAAACCTAAAATCAGAGATGTTCTTTCTTTTATTAAGCTGTTTTAAATCAATATTGTGACTTAATATGTATAATGATCCACATAGATTATAATAAAAAGCTATATGTCTTTGAGAAGATTTTCCTCAAAAGGCAGTATTCCCATTCTTGGTGGCAGATTGAGCATTATCTTTAAAGTTCACTGGCATCATTGTTCTCTATTTCCTTCCAAAGTACTCAACATTTGTTGGTTCTCATTTGTTTTTGTCCCAGTGGACCTTCATTTGCATATTGACTTTGAATTGATTTTTTAAACCTGATTCCTTCCATCAAGCCTTTAACTGTATTCATGGACTGGCACTGGAGAGTATATTGCCTCGTGACCTTTACATTTCACATGCACTGTTAAATATATTAACTGATAGGGACAGTAAATGTGTCAAATGATTATTATTACCACAAGAACATCTCTATTCAGACAGCTGCATTCTCCCAGCCCAACCTAAAGGGCCTCTGCAGACAGCCCTTATGCCATGCTACATAACCCTTTCACTACCTGTTAAGATGTTAAACAGCCCCCTGTTCGCTCCACTGGAGCTTTGATCCTTTGACAACCTGGTCATGCTAAAAAATGCTAAGAGGTGGACTTGAAAAGAGAGGATCAGGTCGCAAATAATACACTAAGGCTGATGGATTTAACACAGTCTCAAAAGGATATAGCCTATTTTTCTTCACTCTCTCTCTCTCTCTCTCTCTCTTTTTTTTTTTTAGGTATTTCTCAAATGAATCTCTACACAAAGGTGAAGAGGTGTGCCAAAGAGTCTTATCTTGGTACTGCATCATTACGGCAAAGGCTGTTGTTTCCGCTGGCTATTAACGATTTCAGGGTTCAACTTACAGCTAGAATGGCGCTTTTATGCCCTTTAGGCAGATTTAGTTAAAAACCTAAAGCTAAAACCCTATATCGCAGAAAGTTTCAGATATTGTTTGCCAGCAGTCTCCATAAAGACGGATTTGTAAAGTAAATACTTTGAGTCCCTCCATGCTTCCCACTGTCACACAAAGAAAGCGGCTGATAATGATGACATAGCTTGTCAAATCTGACACCTTTAACCTCGGATATCATCGTTATTGCTTCCCGGTCTTGCCTCAGCTACAGATACCGTTGCCATCATGAGCCGAGAAGTGTCCGGAAGCGGGGATAAATCTTCTGTATATCTCCTCTATCTCTGACAAGCTTTCAGTGTGTGTGTGTGTGTGTGTGTGTGTGTGTGTGTGCGTGTGTGTATGTGTGTGTGTGTGTGTGTGTGTGTGTATGTGTGGGTGTGTGTGTGTGTGTGTGTGTCCTTGTTGGAAAAAAAAGCCATCCACGGAAGCGCTTCTATCCGAGAGAAAGATAATAGATTCATTCATTTGCACTAATAAAACCCAAATCATTGTGTAAAAGATGCTAAATTGTGAGATAGTACAATTTAATATATGAAAAAATTCTATCTTATTAATTTGATGAGACAGGGCGATTTCAAAAATAATCCAGATGACTGAGCTAATGTTGTTTTTTGCAATGTATCCTCTTTTGTTAGCAATTAACTTGGCAATTATGAGTGTTTAGGCAAATCGATTCCATGGTAATAACAATTCATTTTTTATCTCTAACACAGTTTTATATTTGCATATAACACCAGAAGTCATATTGTGAGGGGCTGTTAAGGAATTGGCTAACGCTCGGAGCAGAAAGTTGAAACATTTGTGAGTGAGCGCTAATCCGTTTTTTGATGAGGCTCTGTCTCGTTACCTCAGCTTGTCTTCTGGTGATGACATGCACACTCCTCTTGTGCCTCAAATTCACTATGGGGCTGAAAAGATTTGCACCGCATTTTTTGTCACTTTCAGTGTAATGGCTATAACAAAAGATCATTAGATTCACTCTGTGTGTGAGTGTGTGAGTGTGTGAGTGTGTGCATGTGTGTAGGTGTGTATGAGATCCTAAAAAGATAAAATAACATGAATTAACTGCATTAACACTGACATACATTTATACACATATATAGGGAACCCTGTGTTCAATGGAGTTCATTTAAACCATACACTCACTATGTTTACATGCACACATGAAAACTGGATAACTGGACTATTAAATTTAAACAGGTTTGTAAACCAGGCAACTACGATTGAGCCGTCTTGATTCAAATTTCAAAGATCCCAATAACACATCTGGAGAAGTCCGTGTGTATTCATGCGGAGCAGCCTTGACTGGCCATCTGGAGCACTGGGAGTCTTCCCGGTGGGCCGGTGCACTTTTGGGCCGGTCATTATCAGACAAGAGCGACACAGCACAGTCCTGATGTCACGCATCAACGGCCCAATCTAAAACAGGTCCGTGGCCCAGCCCATCGTTACCAGGGTCGGCCCACCATAAAGCGATAGAGGTGCAGCAGCTGCGCGGCAGCGTGGACTCGAGGCTGTGGCTGGAGCCTGGTTCACATGTAAAGACCTCGTATGTGCGTAGTTCTGGTTATTTTAAGATCATTGAAAAAAGACGTAGATCTCACAGTACAGTCAAAGATGCGCACATCGTACTGACGTGAGCTCAGAAAAAGTGCAAAAACCATTATCCTCAAAAATTACACAAAACAGACGCCTGTAGTGTTTAAGTGCCATTTTAGATCGCAGCAGATCTTTGCTGCACCTCATCCAGAGGTGTTTATAAGACGCACACTCTACAGAGACCTGATGGAAACCAACAAAGAAATGTATTTTTAAACTTACAAAGAAACAAAGAAAGGTATTTTTAAACTTAAAATAATAAAAAATAATAATAATTTTCATTTGCATCAATTGAAAATCATAAGTATATTATATGTGTGTGTGCGTGTATTTATAAATAATCATTTTTGTTGTGAAATCATTGCATAGCCATGGTCATGATTGCGAAGGGGGCCGGTCCAGACAGAATGTCCAGAGCACATTTTTTTCTCCCAGTCCAGGCCTGCTGCTGAATATAACAGTGCTGTCCAATCATACTCACTACGTACACGCACAGTGTTTTAAGTGTGCTGAGCAAACGAATTCAAATTGTCTATGCCTCAAAACCAGTCTGACCATATCCAATGAAACTCTTGTTTTTACTTTCCCTTTAACGTGCTAATCTGTGGTGGAGGGACCGTAGACCTACTGATCTAAAACCGTTAAAGTGAAAGTAAAAATTGCCAGCCCTTCAATGTGTTTGTTTGCGCTATGGAGAGCAAACAAACTTCAAACTCATATTATTTAATTTGTTTTTTTTTTTATGCTAGGAACGGTGTTGTTCACAAGTTATGCTCTCCATAGAGCAGATAAATGAACTTTCAGGAGTAAATGTGTTATTGCTTATCTATATTTACCAGTTGGAGATTTTATTAGCAACTATAGCGACAAAGTTTCAGTGCTAATGCTAAATGCCCCAAAACGTATTTTTGCCCTTGGTAGCACATAATTAGTTCTTAGACCTGCATGTAGACTGGGACAAAAGTGGTCTGACCGATTTTGGGGCAAAGACAAAATAGAGATGGGTTGTTTAGCGCACTCACAGATCTCTGCATGTAAACATAGTGGATTATCTGAGTACATTTTAAAGTTGTTAAAGAGACTTGCAAATTTCACACATTTCCTTGGTAAGCCTGTGACAACACTCAAATGGGTCACATTACAAAAGCAACGCTGCATATATTTTTCAGCTTTTCACTGGGAGGTGGCATTCAGCAGATTTTCACCGCAGCACGCACAGCTGGAGCAGAAACAAGATTCAAAAATATCAGAGTGAGCGCCAATGATATATTTAGCTGTGAAAATGACTTAAAATATAATGCAATTTTATGTCAGTGTCAAGACAGGCTTTTTTCCTTTCATGGTTTTGCGCCTCTAACAGAAAGAATTGCATTCACCACGAGTGAGGTAATAAAGAAGGTGAACAAACGGGGAAAGAGTGGGGGAAAGAAGGTCAGATAAAGGCTTTGTGAAGCTGTGACTCTGCTTTAGATTGTAGTTTCTTCTGAAGACTGACAGGATGAAAACATGTGCTTGTTAGGTGCAAAAATGAAACATAAGGAAGAAGATGAAAAGAGTTAAATATCTGAGAGATGCAAAATTGCTCCAAAAGTGGGGGCTGGGAGGAGGCAGCCTTGGAGGAAAGCAGGTTATAATACTCAGTTTTTATTTGCCACTTCTCCCAGCGCTTTATTAATACATCTCCACCCTGGCGCATATAGAGGCTGCCACTCAATACAGCAGCGCCCAATAACACTGTCATAGAGCTAGGAAATTATTCCCTGCACAAGTAGCTATTCATATTAAAACAAACAAGGATATGAGAGGAGGAGCACATATTAAAAGTCAAGCTTGTCCAACTGGCAGGCTGCTGGCCGACACAACACAAAGAAGTACATTTAGTTCTGATAGGATGGTGTCTTTGGCAGCCTTTTGAACAGAATTTTTCTTTTTGCGAACATTTTGTCACTTTTTTTGTGTTCCAGCCTCCACAGAGACAAGAGTAGTATTTTTAGTGAGGTGCACAGTCCAATACGTGACAAGCTCATCTGATCATTTACCACCAAATACAATGTATATAGTTCAGGGCAATAGAAACTTGTTTTTTGAGTAAGTAATTTGTCTAAAACCACCCAACCATATCTCAACTCGTTTATCAAACATTTTCTCTCTCTTTTCCTGCTTGATGCAGCATTAGAAACAGCATTCTTCTGCAGGTACATTAGATCTAGAGATGTTTCATTTGTTTCCAGGCGTGACCTTCAGAGCGCTAAAGGTCTTATTCCATGAGTGGGTAATGTTTTTTAAATGTCACTATGGTTTTAGGAAATTATTGAATAAAGATTTACATTTTGACACCATACTTGCATAGAGTGGATTTGCTTATGACCTCTTGTGATACTTTAAAGAACATTTGACAGGTTTTTTAAAATGCTCTTCTAATGATTTCTCAGTCTGGTGGGATAGTTATTGAGATAGATATTGATCATAGTTCAGTCAAGGAGCAATTTGTGAAACAAGTTGGTAAAAAAAAGTCCCTTATCTTGTCATCAATTAGCAAATCTCATCAAAAACGCAGGCACAATCTACACAAGAAACATAAACAGTATCACAGCTGTATAGTAGGTAACATTTACTGAATTACCTCAACTTCTGTCACATATGATAGGCCTAGACCATAGACATAAAAACTATGGACTGGTGGTTGTCACTCCGCCCTGTTCAGTTTTTTGTGGATCAGTCAAGGATAAGTCAAAAGGGCCGCATGTTACCCCCCGCTCACCCCTCCCTCAGAGAAGAGTCCTAAAAAGGAGAGATGGGCAGAGTCTTGGCTGTGAACTCTAAACCAGCTACAGGTGGCTATCACGACTAATGAGGCTAACAACGAGATGCTTTTCATCTCTGTACGTCAGACAAACACATCTCTGTCAAAGTGGTGAGTACAAATTGTTCTCAAGATGTTGTCTTTACTTTACTTACTTTAATTAATAACTAAATGTTTCAGTTGTGAAGACACACTAGTTTGCACATTGCTTTTTAGTTTAACTTGGAGCTACATCTTCTATTCATCTTGTACCAATTAGTTGAAGACAAAACGACATGTAACATGTAATTGGAGCTTTACCAAACAGGACTAAATTGTGTTAAGTCCTGGTTTTGATTTGCAAGACTTATGTTTTGTAAATAATTGGCATTGGCCCTGTCACTATGGGGAGTAAATCCAGGTCAGGTGTGTTACCAATTACCCATTGTGGTATTTTATTCAGTTTACAATAGCACAGCTTCATACAGCATCTTATGTACAGTGTCAGAGGGTGTGGTGTAACCTGGCCCTGCCATATGAATTCTCTCGATATTTGTGAGTTCACAAACTCTTGAGAATCCATCTGGGGGGTGCCGCTGTGTGCTGTACCAATCAGAACGCAGCATTGTGGTTTGGGCGGAAGTCAAATAGACGAGCCTAAACAAACATGGCGGCACCGACAGATGTACTTTGGCCTATTTCAACACATTTATGGACTATTTTACTTTTGAAAGCATGCACATAGAAGTGCTTTGTGCATTTGAAGATGAGGAAGAAGTCTGCTTTTCTCTCAACTGGATTTATTGATTTCTCGGCTTGTTTGGCTTTTGCGACGCTGCGACCAATCAGTTCAAATGTTCATCATGACGTTACGCACTTTCCCAAACAACATCAACGGGGGCCTGTCCAGATTGATAATGTGTAGAACTAATTCAGGGTGATACACATATCAATCTGGCATGAGCAACGTTAGTTGTGGTGCTCAGTTACATTTATTTAAATAGCTTTTGTAGTCACATTTATTCTTCTCACGGCATACTTTTCCCTCCACTTGATTGACAGTGTCCAAATCCCACTACAAGTGTTTTTCTTCTCACTGCGAGTAAATCTATAAGTGACAAAAGCTGCATGTTGACGATATTAAAATAATTTAAACATCTGTGTTTCTTGCACTGCTCCCTCAGAAAATAATGTTTTTCACCAAATTTGGGGCATTATTGAAACTTTTGCTAACTAAATATTAAAATTATAAATGAGACTCTGACTTGAGTAGTACCTACCACCAAATACCTATTCTTACTGGAGTTTGGTTTGAAAAACAGGTGCAGGTGAGGAATGGAAAATGATTCTTTTGAGCGCAGAAATGTTCTTTCAACCAAACATCAGAACATAAGATGAATGAGTAACCTTTTCTAACAGTTCTCTGTATAATCCTTAAAAGTAAAGTTTAGAGGTTTTGACCAAGAGGGTATACTAATAAATAATATCTAGATTTTGTTGCATTGGAAAATCTAATTTCAGGTACATTGCAGTTTTTTACAAATGACAGATTCAAGTACAGGTAATTTATCTCTATGATACGTTTACATAAAGCACCATTAGTTTATGTGTGCAGAGTTAGTGAAATGTCCATCGTAAGCAGAGTCTGCTGCTGTCTGCTCAAGAGTCGGAATGGTTCAAAGAGTAGTAAATATTCAGTAAATATTTACACAGGCCAGGAAAGACCGCCTTCTTCATTATGCAAAACTTAAAAAAATCACAGCAGCTCAACAAGCCTGGTTAAAAAAAAATTGCACCCCTCAACGTTATCACAGAGCCGTAAGCTAACATTAGAGGCCAAAGCTGTATTTTGAACCAGGTGGGTTTTGAGACGTCTATCTTTCCATTGACTTGCATTATAAATGTCCACTTCCGCAGCCAGCCCCTAGCGGTCAGCAGCAGATTGCAAACATGGCGGCCGTCTATGATCGGCCCAATATGAGGGTGACAGCCTTGCCCACTGGCCTAGAAACGCAAGATTAATCATTAAAGCCGCAAAGCGGCGATGATGGCCCTCGCCCCGCGCGCGACCGCCTTCCCAAGCGGCCTCGGCCGGTCCCAAACCGCCACGGTGCACCGTCCTCCTCTTCTGAGCGTCACTCGGGCCTCCGTAATCCCCCCTCCCCCCAAGCGCCGTCCCTATAGAAGTGCATAGGCGGGCACTGCTCTCCAAAAGTGGCAAAAGCATCCAAAACACGGCTTCGATGTAATTAACTTATTCGATCAAAATGCTGTAAATAATGCATCTGCCAAGTTTCACTGACTTTGCTCGAAATAATTTAGGGATCTCCATAGACTTATGAAATGTGTCATAGGAAATGAATGGGGGATATGTGTGCTCCCAGAGTCAAAACAATACAAAATAGGACATCAATGTAATAGACTTTTTTGCAGCTTTTGCCGCTTCAAAGCAGTTTACAAGATTTCGTGGAAATTAGGAAATGTTGGTACTTTTACATGACCAGCAGGGGGCGCTATAGTGAAACCTGCTTATGTGCTCCTGAGTCTGTTCCGTTTAATATTTTATTCTGCATCTGTGACTACAGTTTGGGCTCTGTAGGGCAGTACCTGTGGCTAGGAGAGATATTGAAATTAACAGGAAATTAAGGCGTTTTTTCACAGGAAGTCATGACTAAACCGCACGAGATAGGGCCAAAAAAATGGCAGATTATTAAATTCCAATCTGTCTTGATTAGGCACGTGTACGTTAGATCGATGTCGGTACAAAACCCTAGGACAAGTTCTCAATGGAAAATAATAACTTAAAGTGGCGTGTGAAATAAAAATCAATATGGCCGCCATGTCGTTGGTCTGACGACTGAGCACCAATTATGTTTTAGGGTGCTTTTTATGTGTACTATCACTGTGCCAAATTTTATGGGCCTCCTCCAAAGTAAACGTGTCTCCCTCTCCATAGGCCTCACCCAAAAGGTGGCGCTGTAGAGGCTGTTTATTAGTTTCAAGAAAAATACAGTTATGACCCATTAATGTCCCTTAAAAGGAGTCACTGTATTAAGTTTGGTGGCTGTCCCGCAGGTTTTAGTTGTTTTTTATTGCAGCCTTGTGTGAATAGAATCAGACTCCCATAGAGAATGAATAGGAGCTCTGGAGGGCTCTAGAGTTAAAATTATGAAGAATAGACCAAGGGTCTCATTGACTTTTTTGCATCTTATGAATCATAGAATCATCTCTCCAAATTTGGTGTCAATCGGACAAGCTTGCAGCTTTTAACTGAACTGTAGGGGGCGCTATAGTGATTCGTGGCCCTGTGCTCCCTAGTCTATTGTGTGTAGTATTTAATTCTCCATCATTGGTGGCAATTTGGACTCTGTAGGCACAGTCCATGTGTCTTTGAGGAGCACGCCGAGAAACAGGAAATAGAGGCGATTTTTCACAGGAAGTCATGACTAAACCGCACGAGATAGGCCAAAAAATTTGGCAGATTATTAAATTCCAATCTGTCTTGATTAGACACGTGTAATGCTAGACCGATGTTGGCCAAAAACCCTAGGACAAGTTCTCAATGGAAAATAAAAAGTTTAAGTGGCATTTAAAATTAAAATCAATATGGCCGCCATGTTGTTGGTCTGACGACTGAGCACCAATTATGTTTTAGGGTGCTTTTTATGTGTACTATCACTGTGCCAAATTTTATGGGCCTCCTCCAAAGTAAATGTGTCTCCTTCTCCATAGGCCTCACCCAAAAGGTGGCGCTGTAGAGGCTGTTTATTAGTTTCAGGAAAAATACAGTTATGACCCATTAATGTCCCTTAAAAGGAGTCACTGTATTAAGTTTGGTGGCTGTCCTGCAGATTTTAGTTATTTATTGTGGCAGCCTTGTGCGAATGGAGTTAGGCTCCCATAGACAATGAATTGGAGCTCTGGGGGTCTCTAGAGGCAAAATTATGAAGAATAGACCATGGGTCTCATTGACTTTTTTGCATCTTATTAAGCGAAGAATCATATCACCAAATTTGGTGTCAATCGGACAAGCTTGGAGCATTTAACTGAACTGTAGGGGGCGCTATAGTGATTCGTGGCCCTGTGCTCCCTAGTCTATTTTGTGTAGTATTTAATTCTCCATCATTGGTGGCAATTTGGACTCTGTAGGCACAGTTCATGTGCCTTTGAGGAGCATGCAGAGAAACATGAAATAGAGGCGATATTTCACAGGAAGTCATGACTAAACCGCGCGAGATAGGCCAAAAAAATTGGCAGATTATTAAATTTCAATCTGTCTTGATTAGGCACGTGTACGTTAGACCAATGTCGGCCAAAAACCCTAGGACAAGTTCTCAATGGAAAACAAAAAGTTAAAGTGGCGTGTGAAATAAAAATCAATATGGCCGCCATGTCGTTGCTCTGACCACTGAGCACCAATTATGTTTAAGGGTGCTTTTTATGTGTACTATCACTGTGCCAAATTTTATGGGCCTCCTCCAAAGTAAATGTGTCTCCCTCTCCATAGGCCTCACCCAAAAGGTGGCGCTGTAGAGGCTGTTTATTAGTTTCAGGAAAAATACAATTATGACCCATTAATGTCCCTTAAAAGGAGTCTCTGTATTGAGTTTGGTGGCTGTCCTGCAGGTTTTAGTTGTTTATTATTGCAGCCTTGTGTGTAGAGTCCGACTCCCATAGACAATGAATGGGAGCTCTGGAGGCCTCTAGAGGCAAAAGTGTAAAAAATAGGCTATGGGTCTCATTGGCTTTTCTGATCAGGAGGCCATCTAGGAATTGTCTGCAAATTTTCACTAATAAAAGTCAAAGTAATGTTTTTTTTCCCCATTGTAATTTAGTGCGTTCCTACAGGTGGCGCCGTAGGGTTGATTGTTATTGTGCGCACATAAATGGATTCAGCAGCTTTACGTTTACGAGTGTTTCAAATTTCATGTCGATCGGAGTATGCATGTGCGTGCAGGAGCTATTGAAATGATTTGGTGAGCACTCTTTGCGCCCCTGGTGGCCAACGATGATAAATGCACCATATCACTAATTCAGTTTTTTTCATGGCGCCCTGCACTGGACATATTCCCCAAGTTTCGTCCAAATCGGACAAAGTCGATGTTTGACTTAATAGGTAGGGGGCGCTAGCGAGTACTTTGAATTTATTTTTATTAATGCATTACATTCAGATCATAATTACGCACTCGTGACTGAAATTACAGCTCTGTCAGTCCAAGCGTGTAGCCGTGACATGCGATCGGAAAAACAGGAAACGAAGGCGTTCGTCGACGGCGAGCCACGGCGAAACCATTTGAGATATCCGAAAAAAAGTGGCCGATTATTAAATTTCAATGTGTCCCGATCGCAGAAATGTGTGCCAGACCCACGTCGGGCAAAAGCCCTAGGACAAGTTCTCCGTCAAAAAAAAAAAGTCAAACTGGCGTGGCGACTTCGGTCCAATATGGCCGCCGTGCGCTTGGTCCGAGGGCCGCGCTCCAATGTCATGTTTTGCTCGGTTTACTGTTCTCTATCACTGTTCCGAGTTTCGTGCGCGTCGGGCAAAATTTGCTCGTCCCAGCCCCATAGGGGTCCGATTCGGGCCGGTGCTGTTCGTTCGGGCCGGGTCGGACGCTCTCGAGACGCGCGAAATACGAAATTTTTTTCCGGGCCGATCGCGACTATACCCCCATTGAAGACTTTTCGTGCATGTTTACTGGGTCAAAAAGGGGCGCGAAGAGTATGAAAACAGTGCGTAATAAGAATAAGTACGAAACGGACGAAACACAATGTCCCTCGCCAGTTTACTGGCTCGGGCCAACGAGGGTTTGGGCTGGCACCAATCCATCGACCACATTTAGGTGAGGTCAAAGCCTCATTAGGAGCTATTGAGTTTTTTTTTTTTTAAGTTGAGATTTCTCTAGTGACATTAAATATCTTCTACTGGTGAGGAGACCTGATAAATGACAAAAATATCATGTAACATTTTGTATGTTTTATAGGTCACATGTTTTGCTATAACTACTGTTTCACAGTCAAACCATATGCATATTGCTGTCCGTGTGTTAAATACAAGCGGTTGTGGCATCAGCAAGCAATGCTGGGATAAAATAACTTGTTTTCAAAGTAAACGAGGTGAAATGAATGTGGCGATGGCAGGTAGAGTATTTCATTTGGCGTGTGCCGGGGCGTGAACACTTCCTGGAGGAGGTGGAGTCACCACAGTACTGCATCGGGACAGTGGGTGTAGATAATGGTACTCCGAAAACCTCCGAAAACGGCACTATTAACTTCAAAAGAAGGCTAAAAGCTCACAAGTCGATTTTGCATAATGCAACTATGTGAAGAAATGTTTAATTATTGGGTTTGAGCAATGGCCAAAAGTAGAGAATATTGTGTCATATCAAGTCTGCTGCCCATGTCCAACCAGGAAATAAAAATTATAAACCTCACCAAAATATTCAAACTGGAGCAATGTTTAAGATTTGTAGCCAAATCGTAAATAAAATTATGTTAATTATGATTTTTGTCACATGCATTTCAACTTGACTTCATCAATTGCTTATTTTTTGTTGCAGTGATCGTCTTTTTTTACTTGAGACCCAAGTGTAAGTTCCTGTCTTTTGAATGAAGTAAAAGTCCAGATGGATACTCACTATGGCTTCCCTTTTCATGTCGGTGTGATGAGCGTGTTGTCTACCGTCAGTCTCCAAATCTGGCAGCAGGCACTCGCCGCACTCCTCGGCTACATCTTTTGGGCAAAAAACTTGCTCCGAGTTGCTCTAATTGGCATAGACGTCACCGCCATCCTCACGTATGCCATCCGTTCGAGTGCAAGCTAGTCAAGCATGATCCATATGCCTCAAGCTGGCGATCAAAACCTATGTGAATTTTCACCCATAATGTTGCTGCAATTGGTCCCACTGGGGGATACTTAAAGGTGGCTATAGGAAGAATTAAACCTGCTCTATCTTAGTCTTTAAATTTGCAGTGTGCTATCTAGGTTTAGCAGGCCTCCATCACCACATCCTCCTCTTCTTTTTTGCCTCCTCCCATCTTCAATCGCTCATTCTTCTTCCCCCACACACCTTTTTTCTTCCTTTCCTTGATGTGTGCAATCCCTTAATCCGCTTCATCTCATATGCATAGGGGTCCCTCCCTTTTTTCAGCCATTTTGCCTTGCACATTTCTCATCACATCTTCCTGCACTGCTCTCCAACCTCTCATCTCTCCAACCGCTTTTTCCTGTCAGTCCTCAAAAAAAAAAAAAAAACGTGGCATACTTTTTTTTTCCCCCTCTCTTTGCCAAATCACAGGCATCCCCTCGTGGTTTAGATCATTTTTTTTGGCCCACTTGATGCTCAATTTTTATGACCTTTTGTTCCTTCTCATCACAAGTCCCCGCTTTTATCTGTCTGTCAAACTTAATCTTCTCTCTCTTAATCAAAATTCTCCTCAACTAATCCCATTCCTCCCTTCTACCGTGTTATGTTTACATACTTCAAAATAGAAATCATCCCTTTAATAATGTTTTATTGGGTGGTAGAACGGTGGGCGTTGCACGTCTAGAAGCTAATATTTGCTTAATTACACCAGAACAGGCACTGGCATTTAATGAAATTTGAAACATAATAAAGAAATAATTTTTATTCAAGCATAGATTATGTTAATATTCAGTGACAATTTAACTGATTATAACCTCTCTTCTCCTGTTTGCAGAGGCAGAGTGGTGAACTGTCTATTAAATGCCACTTAATTACACGATAAGACCAGTAAAGTGTGCACACACATACGCTGTGACTGGTTGAGACGGTTGTGATGCACACACATACAATGTATTATGTGCACATTGATTCAGCCCTGCGCAGTGGCAAACACATTAATCATCATACATGCTTAAACACGGACAGCTTAGCAAAGTCCCTCCGGAATCACTTTCTAAAGAGGGGCCTTCAGTGTCACATTAAAAGGAATTACAATTAATAATGTTATTATAGAAGGTTGTTTCACAGAAAGCCAAAAGGCTCATATGAAATAAAAGAAATAACATTGTTAATATTGATATAATTAAGTATTTAGACATTTTAAACTTTTTTTTTTTTTAATTAGATGTTTAGTATGAACAAATCCATTAATACATTGCTGAAAATCTTTGATGTATTTAAACTGAAATGACATGACATTAAAATAAGAAATTTGTGAGGAATTAATTGCAAGTCAAATTTAAAAAGGGAATTGATAGCTGAAACTAGTTTAAACTTTAAAATCAGAGACAGAAATAAGGTTTACTACTTTTCAGTTGGAAGCAAGTGGTTTGTGCTTTTATATTTGAGGCTTTGTCATTTCTTCTTGAGCCAAGACATGCATTGTTGTCCCAAGTCAAAATAAATGCAGAGTGAAGTGTGTCAGAGCCCATGCACAATCACCTGGGCCAAATGAGTAAAAAAGTAGATTTCTCATTTGTACATTACATATTTACAGTATGTAATATATTCTTATAACATATACTTGTATATTACATATACGTGCTTGTATTGTCTCTGCAGCTGCTGACAGACGTTCCTCTGTGTGTGATATTAAGTGTCTCTTCACCTCCTTCTTGTATTATAACCTTCTCTAAGTCTCTCCTGGTCCTGTTTGCTCTGTTTGTTGTTTTGCTTTTGCACTCCACCTGATCTCTGCCCATCTATTTCACACTTATTTTACTCCACTTTATCTCCTCATTGTCCAGTGCTCTCTCTGTGCCAGTGTAACCTGCCTCATGTACTTCATCTCATGCAGCATTACCTACTTCATATTTTCTGAATGCGTGGTTCTCAAGTTGTGGTCCGCAACCATTTTTGTTAGTTGTTTGGCAATACTGTATTAGCCAAACACACTTCTTTTTTCTGACAAGGCCTAGTTTTTACCCAATAAACTACACAAACGGCTCTCTTTTCACACCAAGTATCACCAATTAACATACGTACTTATGTATTTACGTATTTATGAGTTTTAACCCGGGACTATTCCAAGTCTAAACTAGGACTAAACATTGCCACAGAAGTTCTCATCCTGTTCATCTGTACCCAGTGTGTGTGTGTGCTTGTATCAGATATAATATTATGTTTCTCCAGAAAACTATCCTTGCAATTGTTAAAAACTTGGTCTGTGTTTGGGAAGTGGTGATTGGCTTCAGTCTTACGGGGTGTGACTTTTGCTATATTTTTATATTATTTGGACATTGACTAGTTTGTAGAGATAGGTCACGGTCAGGGTCAAATGTATTTCTATATCACATTTACAAAATCCAGTGGTACCCAAAGTACTTCACAGGAGGCAAAGTAAAAAAACAAGACTAAAATAGCACAAACAGTAATAAAAATAAGACCAAAATAGCGCAAACGATTATAAAAACCAGAACATTTTACATAAAGTGCTCAGCTTCTAGTTATTAAAGGCCAGTGCAAAGAGGTGGGTCTTCAGTAATGATTTAAAATTGTCAAGAGACTGTGCCGTTCTACTATTTAGTGGCAGACTGTTCCAGAACTTGGGAGCACAGAGAAAGCTGGGTCACCTTGAGTCATGAGATGAGTTCTTGGGACATTTAAAAGGACCTGACCTCTCGAGCCGGAGCATAAGGACAGAGCAGCTCACTAAGATAAAGTGGGGCACGGCCATTTAGACATTTAAAAACAAACAACAATTTAAAATCAGTTCTATAACTGACCGATGCCAGTGCAGGGAGGAGAGAACAGTGTGATGTGTTCATGGCGCCTGGTTCCTGTCAGCAGCCGAGCAGCAGCAGCAAAGGGCTCCGAGATGTTTGATCCAGGCCACTGTACAATGAATTACAATAGATAACATATGTGTGCCAGTGGTTTAAAGATTACTTCTATTACTTTTTAAATTACCTTCAAGTTCCTTATACTCAGTGGAAGTTTTATTTTTACATTCATTTACAATATCTATTATTTATTTTTCTATCACTGGAAAATTAAGGAACATTCTACCATTATTTCTGTCTATTAGTTCATCCGTTAGTTTCATCCTAACTGTTAAATGTGAGCCTACGTTCATCAAAAATGAATTGAATTATTGTCTATTTTTTCCATATACAATAGATAAGAACATTATATAACAGTATGTTTAATTATATTGTTCAATATGTCCAATGTGCCTTGTGATTTTATTTGTATACTTCTTATATTTGTGCTCAGTTTCTCTGTTTCTATACTTAAGAAATGATTTATATAATTCATATTTCTTTTTACATTCATTTATCTGACCTTTTGTCATTCATTCATTGTTTTTCCTTGTTTATTTTTCTTATATTTTTTATTGGATGGGTATAAGATTTTTAGAAAGTCAGTATAAGTTTAATTTCTCTCATTATAAATTCCACTAGTCTTTTTTTAATGTTTTATTGCTTCCATGGATTCCTCTGTTCTAACTCTTCATGAATTTTTGTCCCGTTTCTTTTTGATGTAATCATTTTTTGTGTGTGGGTGGTTGGGTGAAATGTGTTTAAAATGCCCTGTAAAACACTTTGTATGTATGAAAAGTGCTTGATACATAAAGTGTGATTGATTGATTCAAAAAAGGGCGAGAATGTGGATAAAATAAATGGTAAATAAAGTTACCAATATAACTGAAGAGGTGTGCCACCAGTGTTACACCACAGCTTGAGAACCACAGAACTACACTGCACAGTGCCCATTTATATCAACTCACTTGTGCTCGATGGTTTAATGTGGCATTTTAAAACACCAACTATTTACCCGTCTTTTATGTGACTAAACCATTATCATAGTGCAACGGACCTAATTGTTCACAACTTTAAATTTTGTTATTTTGAATTGTGCGAGACTAAGCAAACTAAATGCCTTGTAGTTTTATGGTAAAAAAAAAAAAATAGCTTGCAGCGTAAATGGTCTCTAAGTAGACAATAGAGTAATCAACTGTGAGTCAAAGGAGCACTGAATCTCTTCCCTGTGAGTAGAGAGAGGAGAGGAGGCGTCTGGGGAGGTGGAGGGGATGAAGGATGTTACCTAGGTGTTTGTCTGACAGTTCTTCCTCTTGGTGCCTTCACCCCTGCTGGCAGCGCTCATCAACAATATTAATCAAAGTCTCATGTCTGCACAATTAAAGCCTGGCTCGTCTCGACAGCAACCAGATAACACGAATCCTATGGTGCACAGCCATACACAAAAACAATTCAATAAATAAAACAAAATGTGTGTTTTTCTTCTGTCCATTTCTCTGTTTGGCAATGATGTACTGCAGACGTTTGCAACATTACACAAATTGTATCATGTTTATGTGACACTCTCATTTTAAATTGCACGAATGACATTGACCCTGACCCCCTGCTAACCTAAAGAAAGCGGGGCAGAGCTGGATTCTAGATTACATTGTAGTACAGTAGTTTGTCTGTACACACAAGAGTGGGGAAAAAAGATACAGAAAATAAGATACTTTGGAGAATATTCTGTATGTAAGTATGGTTTTAACTTTCTAATTCCATGGCAACATGCAGGTGACTTGCCACCTCCAGAAAGTTACATACTGTCACTTTAATATGTGCTATAATTATTTTTTGTTGACCCTTCCAGGAGTGATGTGTTTAGGTACTGATATAAATGTTCTATCCAATTAATTTTAATCAGGCAGAAAAATGAAAATGTTAATTGTGTTGTTTGTAGACAGCAAAGAAAAATGATTGATTTATATTTTCATTATGTGTGTCAACCATTAATAAGAGTCAATCTCTTAACTTCCAACCTCACTTTCTTGAGTTCAAAAACATATGTAGGATTTGTGGTGCTTGATATTTTGTTATTGAACCTTCGTAGCCCGCTATCATCTTGGTGTAGTTCCAGAATAACGTCAGATGTAGGAAATATGAATTATTAATCATAATTAGGGGGTGCACGGTGGCAGAGCGGCTAGAGCTTCTGCCTCTCAATAAGGAGATCGTGGGTTCGAATCCCAGACCACCCCAACATCGTGGTTTCGAATTCCGAACCACCCTAACATCACACGATCTCTCTGGGTGGAGTCTGCATGTCCTCCCCGTGTTACCGTGGGTTCTCTCCGGGTTCTCCGGCTTCCTCCCACCGTCCAAAGACATGACTGTGTAGGTTAATTGACAACTCTAAATTGTCCCTAGTGAATGAATGTGAGAGTGAATGGTTGTTTGTCCTTGTCTGTCTCTCTGTGTTAGCCCTGCGACGAGTTGGCCACTGTCCAGGGTGTACCCCGCCTAAGGCCCAAAGTCACTGGGATAGGCTCCAGTCACCCGCGACCCCTAACGGGACTAAGCGGTAGAAAATGAATGAATGAATAATCATAATTATGTGGTTGATAGCTTTCATTGCTAATTTTGAGACTGGTAATAATGTTTTCTCTCTGTTTTTTTTTTTTTTTTTGTTTTTTTTAGGATTCTAGCCCATAGGTTTCATTTGACAGCATCGAGCAGCATGACACAAGGACAAGACTTGGGTATGACATCCAGCGAATTTCAACTCACACTGCAGCAGCCTGCCCCACACGGCAAGTATGTGCAGTCCACTCGGCCACAAGCGGCACACCATAATGTTTCCTAACAAGGCTTTAAGTATTACGCATGTCTGTTTTTTTCATTTGTGATGATAGAAGACTAACGCTAACTCCCCCATTGAAAATGTATTATATCCAACTCATGGAACCAGACCAGCCTTTAGAATGCTGTTTACAAACACTGGCACAGTCAATACATCTTTAAATGAAATCTACATGTAAAAGTCAAAACATAACTTAGTTTAACAACTTGGAGGACAAAATGTTCACCTGATGCCACAAGCATCACACCCACAAATGGCACGATGAAAAGGTAAACCAAGTCATATTATGTGTATAGTGAATAATGATACAATCCTGTCTGTAGTTGTAGCACATAAACCGGATAGAGAGACCATTAGAGATATACGACAGGGTTTGTGCCTCATGATCATTACCTTGTAGAGCTGAACATCTCGTCAGTGCGTCAGTGCTGTGTGTCACTGTTGCCATGAGAGATCGGGTGACATTTCTCCACACTGCCCACACAGTCTGGATCCGTCAGGAGCCAACCCTGAAAGCTCACTTTCAGATTCTGCAGATCCGTTTAATTAAAAAGAAACATTTATGCAGCTTTTGTTTTTCAAATCATATTATTTTTAGCATCTTAAATATTTAGTGCCAAGGCATGACTAATTGTGGAGCCTTGCATTTCCAGTGGGGAAAAAAAAACATTGCAAAAAAAAAAACCAACAACAAGAGTAACCAACTTGGAGTGACCTTGAAAGAAAATGTACAATTGTTGAATAGATTGCGTCAAAAATGTGACAAGAAGTTACGGAGTTCTGCTTCAATGTTTAGCAAAAGTGAAGACAAAACAGCCGTTAGCTTGTGACTATATTGGTTGGACCAGCAGAAAGCCCCACGTATGAGAGATAGACAGGATGCTGAAGTTATTTATCTTCCTTTCACTCGGTTCCCCTTCTGCACATCTCACTGTTCAGGCATGTTATTAAAAACAAACAGCTCTTTGGACTCTTTGACCTTGTTCTTCACCTGACGCATTTTTAGTTTTTTTTTTTAGTTTTTTCTTCCTTCTCTCACTGTCAGAACTGCATCTATACTGAGTAAAGGTGTAGCTGTGGTGAGGCTCATTCTCTACAGCAGTGATTCCCAAACAGGGGTACGGGGACCACAAGGTGTACGTGAGCAATTACCAGGGGGTCCTTGGAATGGTTTCAGGTTTTAAAACAAGATGAAATGTACTTCTATCTGAATTAAAAAGTGTTATTAGTTGTAAACTTAGCATATTTTTGGAGTATCTTGGATCATAAATAAAATAGAAAATATATAGATTATAGGAATAATTGACAAAATGCCACTACTGAACCCATTTATTTGCATAAAACTCAAGTTAAGGGGTGCTATGAGTGTGAGACAATGCTTAGGGAGTACTCGAGACAAAAAACTCCTCTGTCACTGAGTCAGGGCGACAGCTACTCTCTCCAGGTCTCCTCACATACCAATAATACACTACTTTTCTACACAGGCAGGTGGAGCTAAAGTTTGTGGAGATCACTTTTTAAAAAGGCTTGCCAAAACGAATGCATTTGACCAATAGAATTATTAATAAACTACACTCCAGACATGAGCACATGGTATTGCATAAATGAACAGAACAGAATAGACTATTAGAGCTTTTGACCAAAGGACGGAACAATTTTCTGTGGATTTACACAGGGCTAAACTGAAGATTAGATAACTGCAGCACATTATCATCACAGATAAAAGATACATGCTGAGATTTATTTGATTTAAGTTGAGTTAAATGCCAGAAGACAAGTTTGTGATTGGAGCATTTGGCCAGTCAGAGCACTCTTCTTCTTGTTCTTCATCTCACTTCTTGAGACATAGAACCTAAAAACAAATTCTCCAAAACCCAGTGCCCATGAACTCTGCCAGTGCTGCCAAGGTCCAATGGCGTTATTCACATTAAACAGACAAAGGTGCTGGTGATCAGTTTGGACAGGAGAGTATTTCATTCAGGCCCGTGCAGAGAGCATTAAAGGGGCAGGGACTCAAACTTTAAAAAAGAACATCAGTCTGGCTTTTTTTATTTTTTTGTGGAAGCAAAAATGTGTTTATCACAGTTTTATAGTTTTTTATAATAATATACTTTATCTTGATGTGATAGGCTACTGTAATTTGGTTCTACTTAAAGTAAAAGCTATAGATTATGGTGATAATAATAAATCATTCACTGAAAGTCATGAAAGGTGGAATTTCCTGTATTTTGGATTTTGGGCCCAACGACTTTCTCTACTAGCCTCTACTTGTGTTTATGGTTTATATTGTGTTTTTGAGAATATAGCTTGGATCAAGTAGATATTAAATTTTGTTACTTTAGTAAAAGTACAAATACAAGGTCAATTTATTGCACATGTATATATTTTTAGAATAACGATCTTTGTTTTTATGCTCATACATCCCTCATTATGAGGCCAAATTTGTTCAAATAAAAAATGATCTGTAGCACTAAAGGAGGAGCATATCTTCACGTAGTAACCAGCACTCCCTCTGTCTCTCTGTTGCACTTTTGTGCAGGCAAGTGGAAGGACAGAGCTACTTTTGATTGATAATTGATAAAAAATGTGTAACTCTCAACAAACACATATAGGAACAGGTAAGGCAAATTCTGAATTTTGTATGGATAGTGCACTGTGACATAAGATTCCTTTGTAGATCCTCTTCTTCTCTTTGAGATCTCTGCTTCCTGTAATTTTCCCCAAGTAATCCTTGCAAAATGCCATTTGAGTGATCCATCCATCCATCCATCCATCCATCCATTTTCATACGCTTTATCCAGGGCCGGCAGGGAGGCCCAGACTTCCCTTTCCACGCACACTACCTCCAGCTCTTCCGGGGGGATCCCAAGGCATTCCCAGGCCAGCCGAGAGATCATTTGAGTGATGTAAAGCAATATTAAAAATGTACAGGTAGTCTCATTCAGTATGAAGTAATAAAAAGGAAAACATAATACCTGTCATAGGCATTTACAGGATGGTATCAAAACAACAGGACTCACTATAGGTTTGCCATATGCCCTACATTGATGAAGTAAGTTTTGTTTTTTTTAACTGTAGATATCCAATGTCCATCACTAGAAATGACCAAATGCCATCTTTAGTTTTGCTAAACCCTTTAAAAGATGTATTATTGGCTAATGAAGCAAGTGTTTCAGTCCCCTGGTCCCCACTCTGGACTCTTCCAGTCTGCTCTTTATGCATTAGACTGGAACACTTAGGACAGCTCATGCTAATTCTCTCCCCAAAGAAAGCAATTAGACCAGCACACTCATCTAATGCACAGAGGAGGTGGGGACAGGAGGGCTGTCAGTGGGTGGCTAAATGGGAATGATAGCGAGATGGAGGTAATGACAGGGCAAGAGAGATTGCACCAAGAACTCAAAAGCTTTTTACCGTCACATTTTCAAGCATCTATTCCTCCATCAATTATGGCAAGTAATAATAATAATTTCACCCAGGTTTGTTCCTTAAGAACTGTTGGCTGTGTATAATATGAGCACAAAATGGATGGAGCGTAAAAAAAAAACATGGCAGTACAGTTTGTAACAGTCTTGTATGAAAGTTCTCATCACATCTTGTTAGAATGACCTAAAACACCTATGAGAAGATTTTATGGACAAAAACAACGCATAACACTCTTGAGACTTCTCTTCAAATAGATTATAAAAGTGTCTACAGATATTTGCTATAATGGATAATGTTGTTGATAAAGTTATACATTTTAATTTCATTATTTATGCTCTTATCTGTCTTGAGATTGTATTGTGATTTTACTATTGTAATGCACTTTGAGTAACCTTTGTATGAATTGTGCTCTACAAATTCATTTTGATTGATTGATTGATTGATGAAAAAAACAAAAACAATGCCAAAAAATGCAAGATTAATTTCCTTGAAACTTGAGTGTGCAGCTGCAGACCACAACGAAATAGCAGAAGCACGCAGCTCTAGTGGGGCTCAGCCTTAATCACTCTAGACCTGTCATTTCTTTGTTTTCTGGACACTGATGAATGGAAAGTGATGAAATGTGATGTGAATGTGTGCGGTGGGTTTGCATTGTCCCCCTCTGTGTCTGTATTCTGTGGTTACAGCGGGCTGTGGCTGTCAGCTCTTGTTACCTGAGAACTGACATGGGGCTTGTGCTGTAGGAGAGCGCTGCAGAAAATCAACACAACAAACTATGTGTAAGAAGCTGCAGGAGTTGTGTAGAGATACAAAAATTATTAAATATTCAACACAATAATACATTTGAATTATTCAAAGAAGACACAATATGCTTTTGTCTGCTGTATAGTCACAACCTATGACAGCCTTGGTTAGGGATCATTATTTTACATATTTGTATATTTGACATTTTAAATCACTATATACCCATGTTGCAAATCGTTGTATGTTATGATGCAGAATAAGACATATAAACCATGCTGTTGACAGAGTTGAAAGATGCACTTAAGTTCTGAGATGAAGCATAATGCTTTACTAAACTCCGTTTTTACTTTGAGAAAGTTAGAAGTGAACATATCAGCTAATGTGTGACCACCGTCTCCTTTTTTGCCATGTCCTGGAGAGCCAACCATGCTGTTCGAGACGTTGATGCGAATGTTCAACAACTACTTGCTGGTAATAAATGCAAAGGGAAATGCCTGGCCTGAAGGGCGCAAAAGAGCCACTTTACTACACTGTTTGGGAAACGAAGGACAACGTTTGTTCTTCTCATTACCATACACAGGCAATACAATGGCAACAGCTGTTTCCAACTGCTTTGGAAAAAATACTTTATGCCAAAAGTAAATATTATGGTGGAAAGACATACTTTCAGAAAAAGAAAACAAGCAACACATGAAAGTATTGTGCAATATGTGGCTGGTTTACATGATCTCACTTCAAAATGCGGTTTTGAGGACCAGATGGATGAAATGATCCTTGGTCAACTAATCGAACACGTGAGTACCTCCCGAATCAGAGACTTTTGCTTGAACCTGATTTGACCTTGGACAAAGCAATTACACCTGCTACACTACTGGAATTTCCTGCCCATCAAGCTAAAACTATGGCAACAGACCAACTAGCACCAGTACAGGCAGTGCAAGATCAGATGTGCCTGAAGTACATTTACCAAAATAGACTATCCTGTACTTACATGATGCTTGTCATGCACCAAAGAAAATGCACTGCAGTATTTCCACCTCTTCAAACATTGACTTAAGCCTTGTAGTGAATTCAGGCTCTGCAGTGTCCATCATGCCTTACAACATCTATGAGAAATGCTTCAGTGACCCAGCACTACAGCCTCCAGAAGTACAACTTTGTAACCAACACAAAGAGACAGATTCAAGTGGTTGGTTGTCTCAGTGTAACGTGGCTCATGCCAGATTGATATGTGTATCACCCTGAATTAGTTCTACACATTATCAATCTGGACAGGCCCCTGTTAATGTTGTTAGGGAAAATGCGTAACGTCATGATGAACATTTGAACTGATTGGCTGCATCGTCGCAAAAGCCAAACAAGCCGAGAAATCAAATCAAATCAATTTATTTTTATAATGCTCAAAATCACGACAACAGTTGACTCGATGGGCCACAGGTAAAAGCAGTTCAGATAACTGTCCCAGAATGCCCCTGTCCTTTGACCCTCCTTCGCGACGAGGAAAAACTACAAAAAACCCCATGGGAAAAAGTAGAAACCTCGGGGAGAACCACAGTGAAGGAGAGATCCTACTCCCACGGATGGACAGGATGCATTTGAGCCTGGTCTTAAATGTAGAGACTGTGTCGGCCTCTTTAACATGAACAGGGAGCTGGTTCCATTAGACAGGAGCTTGGTAACTAAACGCTCTACCTCCTACTGTGCTTTTAGAGACTCTGGGGACTAACAATAGTCCAGCATTTTGAGAGCGAAGAGCTCTGTTTGGATGGTACGTTTATTGCTTTTTAAGTTAGGAGGAGGATTTTATATTTGATTCTAAACTCAACAGGAAGCCAGTGAAGAGACTCTAACACTGGCGAAATATGATCTATTTTTCTAGTACCTGTTAATAATCTTGCTGCTGCATTTTGAACCAGCTGAAAGCTTCTTATAGAGCTTTTAGGACACACTGTAAGCAGGGCGTTAC
The DNA here is from genome assembly GCA_019453435.1 of Rhinogobius similis. Lineage (NCBI taxonomy): Eukaryota > Metazoa > Chordata > Actinopteri > Gobiiformes > Gobiidae > Rhinogobius > Rhinogobius similis. The sequence goes on along the minus strand of CM033619.1, from coordinate 21,914,614 downwards.
AATAGTCTAATCTGGATGTGACAAATGCATGGATGAGTTTTTCGGCATCATCTCTGGGCAGGATTTTTCTAATTTTGGCTATGTTACGCAGATTTATGGGCTTGATTTATATGTGCTTTGAACGAGAGATCTTGGTCAAATAGGACCCCAAGGTTTCTTACAGTAAAGCTGGGGGCTACAGTGATATTGTCCAGAGAAACTATCTGGTCAGATAAAGAGTCTCGCAGGTGCTTAGGACCCAGCAGAATGACCTCGGTTTTTTCAGGGTTAAGGAGCAGATAATTAAGAGTCATCCAAGTTTTTATGTCTTTCACGCAGGCACTAAGTCTGTCTGCTTGATGGGTCTGATCAGGTTTCATTGATAAATACAGCTGAGTGTCATCTGCATAGCGGTGGAAGTTAATGCCATGCTTTCTGATGATCATACCTAAGGGCAGCATCTAAAGTGTAAACAGAACTGGACCGAGTACTGAACCCTGTGGCACACCGTAGGTTACTTTAGAACATGGGGAAGATCTCTGGTTTACATTAACAAACTGGTACCTATCAGATAAATAGGATTTAAACTAGTTTAGAGCGGTTCCACTGACACCTACATCACATTCTAACCTCTGCAGTAGAATGTTGTGGTCGATGGTGTCAAACGCTGCGCTGAGGTCCAACAGAACCAGGATTGAGACCTGTCCATCATCAGCAGCTAATAACAGATCATTTGTGACTTTAACTAGTGCAGTTTCAGTGCTGTGGTACGCACTAAACCCTGACTGAAAAACTTCAAATAAATTATTGTCCTGCAGGTGGCGACAAAGCTGTTTAATCACAACTCTTTCAAGGATTTTAGAGACAAAGGGAAGATTAGAAATAGGTCTATAGTTTGCCAGTATGTCAGGGTCTAGATTAGGCTTTTTCAAAAGTGGTTTAATCACTGCATATTTGAAGGCCTGTGGGACATAACTGCTTTTTAGTGTTGACGTTTTGGAGGACATACTCAACAAACAATCAATAAATCCAGTTTAGAGAAAAGCACAAACTTCTTCCTCGTCCTCAAATGCACAAAGCACTCAAAAGCAAAATAGTCTATAAATATGTTGAAATAGGCCAAAGTACATCCGTAGGCCACCATGTTTGCTGCGCTCTGATTGGTGCGCTACACAGCAGCCAGTGCAGCCCTAACAACGGCACACTGCCCAGATGGATTCTCAAGAGTTTGTGAACTCACAAATATCGCGAGAATTTATATGGCAGGGAAGAGACCTGATGAAGGCACTGAACTAATGCATTAAAGGTGACATTGTTCTGCCACAACAAAGTCACCACCATGCTCTTGGGATGAGCACAGAATCTGCACCTATTCTGAACATAGCTGCTCCTGAAATAGGCTGAGTGAACAACTTCCTTCATAAGGTAAAAGTTGACTCTACTGTCGAACCTGTAAGACAAAAACTGCAACACCTGCCCTTTGCTGTCAGAGTTTCTGTTTCAGCCAGGCTTAACCGTCTTCTGAAAGAAGGTGTGATTGAATGAATAGATGCTACGCCTTGGGTTTCATCAATCGTTGTTATCAGACGCAAAACTGGTTGAACTGGTTAGGGATGTGTACAGATCTATGTAAACCAAACAAAACTGTGGTTACAGACTGATACCTGCTTACCTCAGGTAGATGAGGTATTCACAAATCTACATGGTGCCAAAATATTCTCGACAATAGGCCTGGCCAATACTTATTACCAACTGCCTCTTCATGAAGAAAGCAGAGGCCTAACTGCTTACATCACAAAATGGAATTTTCAGATTCTGTAGAGTGCCGTATGGACTTTCATCAGCCCCTTCTGCATTTCAAAAAATGATGTCTGAAATCCTCTGAGGTATTTCTGGTGTCCAAAACGATTTGGATGATCACATTTTTTTACGGTAAAACCATACACGGGCATGACCAAAACCTAGACTCCCCTGCAAGCTGAAAGACACCAGACTAGTATTGAAAGACAGCAAATATCACTCAAGAAAACCCTGCCAACGCTTCTTAGGTCAAGGTGATGTCATTACTGCAGATAGCATACTTCCATACCAAGAACACATTGATGCAGTAACAAAAGCTCCTCCCCTTCAGATGCTGTCAGTCTAAGCTCATTCCTCGGACTTCTCTCATGGTACACAAAGTTCCTGCTTAACTTTGCAACAGTTCCTGCACGCAATTGAATTTCAAATAGCTGCATCTCGAACCTTGGAAATATGACAGAGGTACTACCACTTTCAAGCAATATGGGAAAGAAAAAGGATCTCTCTAGTGCCGAAAAGTGTGAAATAGTTGAATACCTTCGACAAGGTATGAAAACCTTATAGATATTTAATGAAAACTTAAGCGTGATCATCGTACTACTAAGAGATCTGTAGCTGATTAAGAGCACACACGGATTTGTGGAGATAAAGGCACAGTGTGGAAGGTTTCTTCCAGACAAATACATCGGATTGAGAGAGCAGCTGCTAAAATGTCATTACAAAGCAGCAAACAGGTCTTTGAAGCTGCTGGTGCCTCTGGAGTCCCGCAAACATCAAGGTGTAGGACCCTCCAGAGGCTGCAGTTATGCATAACCCTTCTATTTGGCCACCCTTAACCAATGCTCACAAGCAGAAACGGCTCCAGTGGCCCAGAAATACTAATTTTCAAACAGTCTTGTTTTCTGATGAGTGCCGTGCAACCCTGGATGGTCCAGATGGATGGAGTGGTGGATGGTTTGTGTACGGCCACCATGTCCCAACAAGGTTGAGACGTCAGCAAGGAGGTGGCGGAGTTATGTTTTGGGCCAGAATCATGGGGAGAGAGCTGGTCGGTCCCTGAAGGTGTGAAAATAACCTCTGTAAAGTAGTTTTTGACTGACCACTTTCATTGACCATGGTACAAAAAGAAGAACCGTGACCATTTTCAGTTCTCTACAACAATAAAAGGGTTTTAAACCATGTTCTAAAGACACGAAAAAAAAGGATCCGCACAGCAGTTGGAGCTTCCAGTTTTTATTTCGCAAAACCTGTGACGTTTCGGGCCACCAGCCCTTCTTCAGACATAAAAATGTTAGTAACCACAACTGTTTTAAACCTGCAAGCTGATCACCTGACAGGTCATGTGACAGATTAACTGTTGTTGTTTTTTACATTAAGTTCAACTTAATGTAAAACTTTTAACTTTTAAAAGTTCTTAAACGTTTAACTTTTAAGAATTTAAATTGTGATAATATGACCCACAGTCACAGACTATTTACATAAAATGAAGAAGTTTGTGATATTTGTACAAACACTCAACAATGGAGTAATAGACATGCACATATACCCACAAACTGAAATGATCATATAAACATCTCAGGTCAAAGAACAAGTTATAGGAAAGGTTCAATGCCCACATATTTGAGGGAGCTTACACTGTGTTGTTTCTGTGTGAAGTGTACTGCCACAGGACTTCTGATGTCATGATTTCAGGTGTGGTTACTAACATTTTTATGTCTGAAGAAGGGCTGGTGGCCCAAAACGTCACGTGGTGCGAAATAAAAGCTGGGAGCTCCAACTCCAACTGATTCTTTTTTTCGTGTTTTTACTTTGATTCTGGTTTGGAACCCAGCACGCAGGCCTTCAAATATAATTGGATGTGCGCGTCCTCTTCTGCACTACTTTAAACTATGTTGTGCATAATAATTTGGAAAAGTGCATTTTATTATTCAATAATTGTAGGGGCGGCAGTAACTCAGTTGGCAGAGAGATTGTGTCCTGATCTGAAAGTCAGCGGTTCGAATCCTGCTCCTGACATAATCATCCTTGGTTGAGCTGACCGCTCAACCAAGGACCCACAGGTTGGCGGTGCAATTGCTCCCGCAAGTGAATACTGCCGTTGTGTCTTTGGGCTCTTCTCTGAGCCCTTGGTATTTCTCTGGTTTCTCGTGTTTCTTTCTCCTGATGTTGCCATCACTTGGTATTGCCACGTCAACCACAACGGCCTTCCTTTTCTCTTCCACCACCATGATGTCTGGTTGGTTTGCCATTGCCATTCTCTCAGTCTGTATCTGGAAGTCCCACAGGATCTTCACTCAGTCATTCTCTACAACCTTTGGAGGTGTTTCCCATTTTGACCTTGGGGTTTCCAGTCCATACTCCACACAAATGTTTCTGTACACTATGCCAGCCACTTGATTATGGCGTTCCCTGCCAGCATCTTACACCCTACAGTTATGTGTTGGACTGTCTCAGGAGCTTCTTTGCACAGCCTACACATTGGGTCTTGTCTGGTGTGGTAGATCTGGGCCTCTATCGCTCTGGTGCTCAGGGCCTGTTCTTGTGCAGCCATGATGAGCCTCTGTGCTGTCCTTTAGTCCGGCCCGCTCCAGCCACTGGTAGGATTTCTTGATATCAGCCACTTCAGTTATGTTCCGGTGGTACATCCCATGTAGGGGCTTATCCTCCCATGATGCTCCCTCCTCCAGCACCTCATCCTCTGTTCTCCATTACCGTGAGACATTCACTGAGCACGTCGTCATCTTATCCTTGATGTATCTTGGATGTTTCATCCTGGATAGTGGCTCTCACGCTCACTAGTCCACGGCCTCCTTCCTTGCAGCTAGTGTACTGTCTCAGGGTGCTGGATTTGGGATGGAACCCTCCATGCATGGTAAGGAGCTTTCATGTCTTAACGTCTGTGGTCTGTATCTCTTCCTTTGGCCACCTTATTATGCCCGTAGGGTATCTGATATATATATATATATATATATATATATATATATATATATATTACCCACAAAATTAAGTATTGTGTGTTTGGAAAAAAAAAAAAAAGAGAAAAAAAAGAATTTCATACATAATTTCAGGAGTGTGAAGACTTTCAGCCATGAATGTATGCAGGCAGGCAAAATATACTGCATTTTGTTTTAGTTGAAGGATAAGTCAGTTATTGAAAAGAGTTCCTTAAATACAGTACATGTCTCACCTCCTGTTCTTTAAAAACTTTAACCAGTGAGCAAAGATTTTGCACACTGAGTAACTGAGTAATTGCAGGTATTTGCTTAATGATAAAAGTTGTGTCTTGCTGCTACTAACAATAGCGTATACAAATGTTCCAATAATAATTCATCTTCCTGTTTTCACACACCGTTTAGTCACTTTTTTATTTGTTCCTGAATACGAGTCAGCCTGTGCCGCAGGCAGCATCTATCAAAGAATTAAGCCAGTGCAGCCAATTGATTTCTTAATCGAATATCATTATTTGCAGCAATTAGTGTGACTGTAGTTCAAATTCCTTATTAACAAATGCTGTCTTAAGTGTGTCTTGGAGAACCAGAAAGGATGCGTCATTTGCGACTCAGTGAACTGACACACACCTATTCTTAGGAACTGTTATTAATCACCCTCTCATTGGTGTTTGAGGCAGTGCTATAGCTGCGGCAATCGGGGCCCACCTGTTTGTGTGTTCGGCAGATGGCCTCCAAGGCGTGGTGCGAGCTAATTACTGTTGATTCCTACTAAACATCCAGCATGGCTTTTTAATGGAGACATGATTTTTACTGAACAAGAGGGAAGGGCCGACGGGGGGGTCATTTGTGAAAAGTAATAACAGGCTTGGAACCCATTGCCCAATAATTGACATATGGTGAGATTGTAACAATATTCTTCAAGCTATTTCTTGCTTGTTTCATTTCATGCATTTGTCACCTTTAGTTTTGATAACTAAATACTAACACAATTTGCCGAATAAGCTGTTCAGTGGTTCTTAAAATCGCAAGTTTTTCAAAAAGAACAATTTAAATGCTCTAAAATAAGAAATTAATTACATATTCATTTGATATAAAGACAATAAAAACCTCACAGCTCATACTATACCATCTTTTTCCCACTCACCCAAAAAAGTTTTATATCAAGTCCCATTGTCCTGGTAATTCAAGTTTGACATTTGCGTAATGTTGCTGGTGCGTGGGGTGTTCCATTGTTGATTTTTTTTGTTTGTTTGGTCTTTTGATGTTTTATCACCACCAACATGGCACCTTGCAGTACAAATTAAGATGTATCAAGATTGCATCCATTCTTATTCACTTGCCATGGAAATAATACAATTTGTTATAATAGAAGCCACAATTATAGCAGAGACAAATAAACAAAAAACCTGTACCTAAAGCTGAACCCTTCAAAATATTTTAGCACTAATTATCATTGTTATTATAGGAATGACTAGAATGACTATTCATAGGAATAAACTAGACATATTTGAATTCTTCACAAACAACAGTAATGTGAGGTGAAAGCGCACAGACTTCTGGATATCAGGTCATATCAGTTGCGCCTCACCCGGACTTATTTTGGTGGAAAAGTGGAGGCGAACTGCAGAGAGCAAATAAAGGCGACTCACTGATGGAGAGGACCAAGGCAGGAGCGAGGCGACCAGAGTAATTCGTGTTGATTCAAATGTCACCAGGGCAGAGGGAGGAGCAGTTGGGGGGGATGCTTTTAGCTCAGCCGCAAAGGTCCCTGGCAGACTGGAGTGGGGAGAGTATCCGTAGCTGGTGGGCTTCTGCTGAGGTCTTTGTTAGGGCCCATTCTCTCAGTAGCTGCGGGGGGAAGCGCTGAACGTCGGAGGCCAAGTCGACGAGACACGGAAATCAATAGAGCTGCTGGAGACCATCTTCGCGCTCGGCACGGCGCTCACATCGCCAGAGCTTGCACAGTGTTAGCCAGCGCTCTATACCCCAGCTTGACCCCATCTTTTCCCTTTTATTTTCCCTCTCAGTGTGCCTCACTTTCTGCTGTCCCAAAACTGCCTCTCTCCAACTATTTCCCTTTGACTTACCAAGCTACATTTTATCCAGGAAAAATTCAGTTTGGGTCATCGAAATATTGCCAACAACATGAGCAAAGGTGATAACTGTTGCATTTCTTATGAAAAAAGAATGCAATTCAATAATAAACATGCCAGTATGTGTATGCAGCGACAATTGCCCATAGCTATCCTCTTTTGTTTGAGACATTTAATTGGAAACATAAAAGCTGCCCATGTCTCAGCTAATACACACAGTGTTTATAGCCCCCAGAGGTCTAACATGATACAATTTCAGTTTTCTCCACTAGAAAAATACATCTCAGCATCTATTCCACTCTACATGTGAGGATGTAATTTATGAATATGGGTACTGAGTAAGGAGCCTGGGAAGGGACCTTCAGGCCACACTGGTGTTCAGCGGTACACTGCTAATTAAGCCTATTAACAGAAATAGCAAAGAAACAACTTACTAATAAGGTGCGATCAGATCACGCTGTCCAACAAGTCATAAATCCAGAACATGTAAATATGGACAGGACAGTGGCACAACGGTTAGAGCTCTTGCCTCAAGGCAAGAAGGTCCTGGGTTTGACTGTGAAGGTTTCCATTGAGCTCCCTCTGGAACTAGGGCTCCCCTGAAAAAAATCATAAACTCAGTGGGACCTGATTAAATAAAAGAGAATAAATATATAAAATGCTTTTTTTCATCATAACTATAGCTGGGGGGTGGGGGGTTAACTGATGAAAATCACAGCCGTCAAGCATCAATCAGTCAAGACTAAAATTACTCAAATATTGTTTAATCAAATACAGCCACACTATTGAAACTGAAAGGGTAATTTCTCAGGTTTAATGATCCATTCTTTGACAAGGCTATCACAGCAGTATACTGATCAAGAACACAACTGCTATGAGAGAACTTATAGGGATTAGCCCATTAGGGTAAATTAGCTAATTACATGGAGATTTTCTAACCATTTGATGGACTAATTAATTAGAATGAGGACCACTACTGCGCTCGACTCCTCAGAGAACAGATTACGTCAAATACACATTTCCTACCATTTCTAAGTAAGGTTAAACACGAGTTACTTTTCGGCATGAACTAGTATCTTGGAGCAAGTTACATTAAGCCAAATAGATCAATGTCTGATTTCCTTCACAGTGTTAAGGGCACACAAGGAATGATGTCTTTATAGGGTACTATAAAGTACTACACTATACTATCAGTCATTACAAGTTGGGAGAGAGTTTTTGTCTGAACATTTTTTTAACACATCCGTAGTTTTGTGTTTTGGTTAATGTGTTGCTTAATAACTTGCTGTCATTTGCTAGAAAACTGGAATTGGTTTGTGGAATTTTAAGATTTCCACTTATAAAGTTTGTTAATTCACAAGGGAAATTACCTAATGACTTTGTAAATTGGATAGTGAGAAGAGTTGTGGACAACTTAATCCAGTTAGTACCTGAATGGAGGTAAAATTATTTGTAGTAAGATTTGATGATTCACTTATTAGAATGTCCTTTAGAAACCACTGCATTTCAATAAATATGACAGAGCCAGGATATCAGAGATGTGTAAAACTGAACCTGCAATTCACACAGATTGACTACAATACAGGATAAGCACCAATAAATCAGCAAATACTGTAGAGGCAGTGTATTGTAGACAGTGGAGACAAACTCGTGTGCAGGTGTGGGTGGGAGGGAAAAGGAAGAGGAGGAGAATATTCAGATGTCTAGGTTTTCACACCATTAATTTAGCCGTGTCGAGCCCCACCGCACCACTCTCTCACTCTTTGACGCTACTGTCGGAAACATGCTAATTAGGGAAGCCAACTGACATGAGCGAGGTTTAAAGGGTAATTAGCATAAAATCCTACATGCTGTATTTTTACTTTCTCTAATCAACACCCTCACACGTACACATTTTTCTGATGTGAGGAAAAATCACACTTTGACGCAATTAAAATGAGAATCAGCAACAAGGGAAAAGGGGGAGGAGAAGACGTTATGTTCTGTGTTTAGTTGTGTGAGCTTTTTCTCTTTTATCAAAACAAATAATGCAGTTGTTATAGAAGGCATCTCCATGACAAGATTTTAGCTCTTTTCTCTAAAACTTACTCGGAGACAAAGAATGAGATATGCATTTAGTACTATCTGGTGTTATTATAGGTAACTGAATCCATATGCTTGACTTTGTTGTGTCTTTGTGTTTATAATACTCCTGAAAATAATATTCCTGCTGAGACCATTGAGTTCCCACAATCAAAACAATAATAACATAATGTACTGAAATGTTAGACTAGTAATTGTGGATGTGAACTAAAACACTTTTTTTGATAGCAGATAACTCAATCTACCCATAAAGAAAATGGGACAATTGGCTGACCTTTCTTAAGGCTCATCCAAGAGCAGCCTGAACCCTGGGGGAATCTTTGGATCAGACTCGGAGGCCTGGACCAGAACCATCTCCTAAATAAAACAAGACGGGATGAAGCATCTTCACAACAAGCCAACATTACATTTTAATCCATGAGAACAGGGTCTTGGTTCATTACTGACAAGCATCCGGATAATGCCATTATAAAAGCTTTTCAAACTGTTAAGTTGAACGCACATATTTTTTGAATATGACCCTTGCAAACATACAGAACCACTAGACCTAAAGTGAAAATTAACTTATTTACTTGTTTTGGCGGTTGAACTTCCATCCTTGTCAGAGGTGTCCAAGTGGGAAAAGGGGGTCTAGGGTCTTTCCCCATTACCCTTTAAATAAGTGGAATTGACAAGAGGAAGTGTGCGCTGCAGGTATAAACTGTAAAATATCGGTGAGGTCGAGGCAATGCTTTATGGTTGTTTAAAATTGTTTCATCAAAATTCCACGTTCCCTTCTCTTCGTGTAAAGGTCCCACAGTATGACCATCTACCTCTATCTCAAACCAGCTCAATTAAACACAAAGCTGTCTTTTGTTCAGTGAGTTTTAAAATATCTGCATATTGTATAATAATATATTATATAAAACATATCAAATGTATAACTTGGAATAAACATTTAACTTATTTGAACTGGTAACTTTTTAGAACTTGTAAATCGTTATTTAAGTTAATACTAAACGTGTTGCTGATGTACAAGTGCATGAGAACACAATGTACATGGGAGGTAGGGCTGTCGCTGAAACAATTATCACTTTCCTATTTTCGGTTCTGGAGGTGTGAGACCCGCCCAGAACATTCTCATAGTGATGTCATTGTTACCAAGGCAACCCACTGCCGAAGCTTTGCCAAACTTGATGGGAGAATAAAGAGGCTGCTTGCTGCCACCAGCCCCATATACATCCTACAGGAAATACCATCACCCTTTCCTCAGGATAGTTGTCCCCCCTGCGTAATTTCCCAAAGAGATCAAGGCAATGTGTGCCTCAAGATACACTGCACATTCTTCCATCTTCAGATATAGGAGAGTGCTGCAGGAGAGCTACACACCTCCAAACAAAGACAGTGTAGTATTTATGACCGTCTGTGTCTATGATGTCGCAAGAAGATATACACTCATCCAGAAGTATTTCTGTTATCGTAGATGGGTGAGTGGTTGGGTAGTTGAAGGCATTTACTACACATGTACATCAAAACCTGATTCCTTCGTTTTGGGATCACCTCACAGATTATTGTTGCTCGGAGAATTGATTGTCCTCAGTGAAAGACTAAAAAAAACTAGTTTTGAAACCTATTTTAAGTAGTATTGAGAAAGGAAGTCAGTTTCTGAATCATTTGGCATGAAAACATGTGGCATTATTGTAATTATTATTTTCAATTAAAAAATAATATTCTGTTGTATACAAAAAAAATTCTATCAACACTGAGTTTTTAGTACTGTACATTAATTTGTATCAAAACACTGTGCATTTGAAACATCACAAACAAATGTATATGCTCCCTGACACACCTAGGACACCATTGTGAATAACAATTTGTTCTTAATGTTTTGCCAGGTAAAATAAATTAAAAGTTTGAAAAGCGCTTATAAAACTCATAACTGTGATTTGAATGCTCTGAATGCATTAGGTAAGTAGCCACTAAATCACTGTAAACAGTTTAAAATGAACTAGTTCTGATTTTTCATTGTTTTTAGAGGTCTATATAAACAGATTTTGACTCTGGTTCCCTAGACTCGGTTGCCTTGTCTCCATCTTAAGGGGACTCTATGCTTGGGTCTGCTATGTAAGTAATTGACGTAGCCCAAAAAAAAACAAAAAATGTGGCTAGAGGTAGAATAATCAGAAAACGTACTCTTTCAAGATCAAGTATTTAGTGAGAAATATCATTTTCTCTTTATATCTTATTTTTGCACTCTTGGTTTCGCCTGAGTCCGTATTCTCTTTTGTTCAATCATTCCGCTGTAGAGCGTAGCTCCTCCTTATTTAAAGCTTTGGACTACAAAACGGGCTGGTACATTGTTCACTTAAGACACTGGAAACCCTTTCAAACCACACCAATCTGCTCCAAAGCAAACCAATGCCTATCCCAGTGACTTTGGGCCTTTGGTGGGGGACAACCATTCATTCTCACATTCATACACTATGGGCAATTTAGAGTTGCCAATTAACCTACACAGTCATGTCTTTGGACGGTGAGAGGAAGCCGGAGAGAACCCACAGTAACACGAGGAGAACATGCAGACTCCACCCAGAGAGATTGTGTGATGTTGGGGTGGATTCGAACCCACAATCTCCTTATTGGGAGGCAGAAGCCACCGGGCACCCCCACTAATGTATATCAAATATCAAATGTATAGCAACCAAGGTAAATATCCAGTAATGCCTTTAGCCTGCCAGCCTGTTAGCAGTGCAGTGAATGATCTGAGCCCAGACAGACTGTGAGGAACATATGGAGCCAAGATGGCATCAAGCTCCCACACCAAATCCAGCCCCTCAGACGTATCCATGCAAACTACACACTACACACATTTCAATGGAGCCTCAAATCTGTTGTCCAGAGTTGACTTAACTTCCTGCTGTCTCCAACCTGCTTCACACAATCACTCTGGGAATTATGGAATATCACTCAGGACTCTTCTTCCAACTTGGCTTAGGGCTGGAGTCCAGAAATAAAAATGGAACATCCACTGAGAGGGGTGATATGACAATGGCACAGTTATGGAACAAATAAGAAGATATATATATACACAAATAAAACAAATAAGTTGGTCAGAACATACGACAAAACAAAAAAGTGTTTCTTGTTTTCGAGAACAAAAAAATAAGAAAAGAAAGAAGAAGGTTAAAATAATGATACAAAAGTGTTTTTACTTACAATGTTTTAAATAAAATCCTGCTTTTTTGTTTTATGTGACACAATATATCATGAACCTGGTTATAGCAAAGCATATTATGTCTACCTATACCAAAACAAGAGCTCCCAAAAAGTTGGAATAATAAGGAATATTTATCTAAAAATATAATTATTCATAATGTTATGCTTTTGTCAACTCCAGTAGCTTCTTCATTTATTTGCAAAATAAGCTAACATAGTGTAAATCAACTGAACAATTAACCAACATGCCATTATAGCTTTCTGCTTTGTTTGGGAGTAGATTTTGGAAAGAAAGGTATGAGAAGAGAACTTCTGCCTGAAGAAGATTGTGTGGTCCTTCTAAAATTAGATCAAAGCTTGTATTAGATGTCTTCACAGTCATTGATTACATATCAAATTTAACATTGTGAAAACCACTTTTTTTTTTGTCTTGTAAAATGTTCTCTGGAGGAAGGCAAGTTATCACCCTTCAGCTGGGGAAGCAGATAAATCTAGGCACAATTAGTTGCGGTGTCACGGCAGGCTCGTGGCTTGATGGTCCACACTACCCACAGCCCAGTTGTAAATCAGATGGTGTGTAACAGGCTACATGGTGGCTTCCTGAGAAGATTGCACCTTATTGTTCTCTTATTATCTTATTCAGGATTCAATGCTGTGTGATACAGCGTGTAACATGGCAAAGAGTTGGCTTTCTACATTAGATCAGTCATTTGGCTACAACATGGTGCAACAGAGGCTTTAATGGCAGCAGGTAATTTGTGTTAATACTTGCAGTCCAAGCCCTGGGAGACTTTGAACAAGGAATTTTATGCCTTCGAAATGAGGGAAAGGTCACCACCCGCTTTATTCTATCGACCAGACAGAATCAATGCTGGCTAATGTTCACCTCGTAACTTTGTTGTTTCGCCTAGTTAGAAAATCAAAACCGTATTTATGATGGTCATTTCATTCCCCAATCTCGCCAGCTGCTGGAGTACACATCTTTATTCATGTTCCCTGTCAATTCAATTCCCTGCTTTGTCCCTTTGAAGCCATTTCAAAGCTCTGTCCGCTAAAATATTTAAGCATAGACTAAACCACAGAGCAACAATTTGGTTCAAGTCGAGCAGTATTATCTTCAGCAGGAAGAAAGTCGACCTAGCAATTAAAGTGACGCTAACTGTATCTAAGAGAAACAGAAGTGATACCTGAGCACACAATGACAAAGAAACACCAAAAAAAAAAAAAAAAAAAAAAAAGCTAAAATATAACTATAGCAGATTGGACAGTATGATAATTGTTTTAACATTAGCAGTAACCAAACAACATAAATAACCAAATGATCCTGGGACCTATGTTGTCCAGGGCTTCATGCTTTTAGTAGGGTCACCCTTGGCAAACAGGTCCCAGGTGACCAAGACCAAGAGCGGTGAATGAATAGTTTGACAACAAAGGCCAGTTACGTTCCCCGGATTGGCGTTACCAGGGCCCCACCCTGGAACTAGGCCTGGGGTGGGTGTTCGACGACGAGCAACGGGGCCCAGGCCCGGCCGGGCACAGCCCGAAAGGAGCAACGGGGCTGTCCTCCTGTGGACCCACCACCTGCGGGAGGATCCGTAAGGGGCCGGTGCAGAGAGATCCAGGCGGCAGTCAAAGGCAGAGACTGGCTCTGGGGACATGGAAAGTCAACTCGCTGGGGGGGGAGGAGCCTGAGCTTGTGCGGGAGGTTGAGCGTTACCGACTAGATAGAGTTAGCTTCAACTCCACACACAGATTACCCTGTCTCCTCGAGAGGGGCTGGACGCTCCATTTCGCTGGCATTGCCTGCGGGGAGAGGCTGCAAGCTGTTGTGGGCTTGTTTGTAGCCCTGCAGCTCAGCCGTTGGAGTTGGAGTTTGCCCTAGTGACCGAGAGGGTCGGGTCCTTGCGCCTTCGGGTGGGAATAGGTGCAGAGTACCAGGTCTTCTTGGAGTCCCTAGTCAGTGCAATGACCGGGGACTCCGTTGTTCAATTAGCGGACTTCAATGCCCGTGTGGGCAATGACAGTGACACCTGGAGAGGGGTAATTGGGAGGAATGCCCCCCGATTTGAGCCCGAGCGGTGTTCAGTTACTGGACTTCTAGTCACAGCTTGTCCATAACGAACACCATGTTCAAGCACAAGGGTGTCCATCAATGCACATGGCACCAGGACACCCTAAACTGGAGGTCGATGATCAACTTTGTTGTAGTGCCAGCTGACCTTGGGTGAAGAGAGGGGCGGAACTGTTGACCGATCACCAACTGGTGGTGAGTTGGATCCGCTGGCGGGGGAGGAAGCTGGTCAGACTTAGCAGGCCCAAGCATATCGTGAGGGTGTGCTGAGAACGTCTTGCGGAGCCCTGTGTTGGCAGGGTCTTCAACTCACACCTCCATGAGAACTTCTCCCAGATCCCGGGGGAGGCTAGGGACATTGAGTCTCAGTGGACCATGTTCTCTGCTGCCATTGTTGATGCAGCGGCTTGTAGCTATGGACTAGCATGCTATGTAGCAAGGTCTCTTGTGCCTGTCACGGGGAACTCCCGAGGCAGCTGAACTGTAGTTGCAGAGGCAAAAATTCGGGATTGGGAGGTATTTGAAGAGGCCATGGAGGAGGAATATCGGTGGTCGGCCTCAAAGAAATTCTGGCAAACCGTCTGTCGCCTTAGGAGGGAGAAGCAGTGCTTCACCAACACCGTTTACACTGCGGGTGGAGAGCTGTTGACCTTGACTGGGGATGTTGTCAGGCGGTGCAAGGAATACTTTGAGGGACTGGGTGGACTCATCCATCACCCAAGCTGAAGTCACTGAGGTTGTTGTTGCTTCTTGGTGGCAAGGCTCCGGGGGTGGATGAGATCTGTCCTGAGCATCTTAGGTCTCCGGATGTTGTGGGACTGTCTTGGCTGAAGCGTCTCTGCAACATCGCGTGGCGGCCAAGGACAGTACCTCTGGACTGGTAGACCGGGATGGCGGTGCAAGCACTTGTTAAAATAATTTTAAGTGCAATTCCAAATTTCGCACAAAAGCGCTCTAGAAAGTTATTTTTCGCTTTATCTCTGTAATATAGCAAGTCAATTACGTGGGCCTGATGTTAAAATAAATAGGTCAGACAAAGTTTAAAATGTTTACTGAGTAATTGATTGGTGTAAAGTGAGTTACCTGTAAAATAAAATAAATATGATTAGCAACGACTAGGTGAAATATTTACATAAATGAAATTGTACTTACCTGTGTGTCTGACATCTTAGGTGTTCCGGCCAAAAGAGTCCCCGGGGAGCCGGAGCACCTTAAAAGGTTCTGGGGCAGACCATGGGGTGGAGAGTAGCAGGGGTGTCCAAAATTTTAAATTGAACAAATTGGAGTAAACTAAAACACTGTTAATTTATAAAGAACTATATTTTTGTATGAATGTTTTGATTGAGTGATGATTAAGCACTGTTTGTCTACATGTAATTTTCAAAATGTTGTTCTTGTTTTGGGGTTTTTACCTCGAATTATTAATGTCTTTACCCAATTGGCTTGAGGCCCTATAAAAGGTCTCTGGTCACAGTCCCTGAGAGAGGGGTGCTGTGAGATATGCTGCTGCTGGCATAAAACTGTTTTGTAAATATGTAAATAAAAAAACACTTGGTCTGCACTGTGAACTCAATTCAGCTCTGCTCTGTCACATCATTGCCGCTAAGGTTGCTATCCGGGCGTTACAGTCTCTCTCCTTACATCCATCTTGCTAAACTAAGGTAAAGGTTAAATAAAGGTTGATTTTTTTTTTATTAAAGTAGATCTAGAGATGACTATAATTACATCCTAAAGGTCCTGTGAATGTTTGAACTCCGATGGAACATTTTTGAAACGTGGTTATCTCGGTAAGTCAAGAACATCATTTTCTGTTACAAAAGATACTGTAAGTGAATCATACTGTTGATAAAAACCAGTCGGGGTAATGTTTTAATGATATAACTGTGATAATTACTTACAGAGTCATTTTTTATTTTAAAAAAAGTCACTTTGAATGTTAAAATGCCATTGACAGTGACAGCATTTGTCTGAACCTTCCAGAATCACATGTCTGTGTATATGTATATCACAGTATTTTCATTTTTTTTTTACACAAAGGACACAAATCTATAGTAAATTTTTTTTGCACGTCTTGTAGTCTTGTCACATCTAGTCTGTCTTTTTTTTTTTTTTGGGAGAGGATCTATCCTGGATACTTCGTTCGCCAGGGGTGTCAGGACCAAATTTTAAGTTTTGAGTGCACTCAAGGACAATTTTCATTTTGGATTGAACCATTTTATTTTTGTCTTTTATTTTTCTGAGATCTCAGAGGTATTTTGGCCACATCTGTCAAACATTAATGACACTGTATTAAAGGGCCCATACCTGATGTTTATTTACTATAGTTAAGATAAATTCTCCTTACATTACACATTGTTTGACAGAAGCAAATTCATGGAAAGACTCTGGGTTTTAATGTATAATCTGTGCATATTATGCACTTTGTTAGGAAAAAAATAGTGCAGAAGCGTTTGCCAAGGTCACCTCTTTTCAGCCAACCAGGCATATTGTACACTATGAACATAATAAAATAACTGCTTGGCACTACCCCTTTCTCTGTCATGGTGCGGTTTCAAAAGTGCTAAAAGCTAATTGTAAGTAGAGTTAGAGGGACTATACGTAAAAGATTATTCCAGACAGTAGTTTCTGAGTCATGGTGCTGAGTGAAAAGGACTATGTGGGCAGGGCTAACAACAAAAACATGTTCCTGTCTTATGGTTCAAAATCAGGCACAGGCCCTTTAAATGTGTGTTTTGAAAATAAAATTAAAAGAAAGACAAATACTAATTGAACTTTGTTGTCTTGTGCTTCCTTTGGAGTGGAATCCATCAGTTATTCAACTGTTTGACCTGTATACGATCAGACTTCGAATCTGGATTTAGATAACCCGCTGAATCTTCACTGGCTGTACTACAACCATAGGGTTGCACTTTGACGGGCCACAGTCTCGAGTTTGAACCATCCTCAGCTTCAGCCTCATTGTACACTCGAGTTTGAACAGTCCACTTAGCCTCATCGTACAGTCCTCCCATGGTTTGGAAACTCAGCTTCAGCCTCCTCCTCTTCTGCTCTACATGTGGCTTATCAAACTCTGAGGTGCTGGTTCAATAAAGGTTAATAAACAAATACATATTTCAAGAAATAATTTGGTATCAGCGTCTCACTATAATCTGCAGATGCAAAACTTGTTCCGGTGGTAAATCCCATGTATGGGCTTGTTCTCTGATGATGGTCCCTCCTCTGGCACCTCATTCTCCGTTTTCCATTGCCTGAGACATTCACTGAGCACGTCATCATTTGGGGCCTTATCCTTGATGTACTTGTCGATCTTGGATGTTTCATCCTGGATTGTGGCTCTCGTGCTCAGTAGTCCACAGCCTCCTTCTTTCAGCTTGTGTACAGTCTCAGGGTGCTGGATTTGGGATGCAACCCTCCATGCATGGTAAGGAGCTTAACATCTGTGGTCTGTATCTCTCCTTTTGGCCACCTTATTATGCAGGGTATCTGATAGCTGGCAGGACTGTTTATTGCCCAGGACTTGCTCTTACCACCGAGCTGGCTTCTTAGGACTTTCCTTACTCACTGGAGGTATTTTTCTATTGCCGCTTTCCTACTTACTTCTTTGAGGTACAATAGTTATGAAATCCTTCATCCAAGATGGCTGCTACTAAATGAGTGTGCCACAAAGGTCTCAGCCTGCTGCATAAAAACTCAACTTTCTGGGTATGTACTACAAAAAAAATTGATCTTCGCTTCTTTAATGTTCTTGAGCACAGTGAAAGAACTGACATGGACAGCTTCATAATACAGCTTCTACGCCACCTTTTTGGCAATGAGAGTTTCACCACGCCACTTGTGATTGAAAAGGCTCATTGTTCTCTTACATACACCATCAAAAGCAATGCAAGATCTTCTCGGCCTATCCTCATGAAGTTCCCGCACTTTCCAGACAAAGTCAAAATCTTACAGTCGGCCAGAGAGAAGAAAGAGCTCACCTTCCACAGCAGCCGCATCTACATCGATCCCGACTTCAGCGAAGATCTTGTTAAAAGACGCCTCCAGTATGAGGAAATCAAGAAAAAGCTCAGTGGAGTAGGGAAAAGCTATTCATTATTATATCCCGCTACTTTGAGAGTCCCCGTCAAAGGCAAATCCAAGCTTTTTTGCTCCCACAGGGACGCACAGGTCTTTTTCCTTTTCCTTTTTTGACTCCTCATAATATGAGTAAATTATTGTCTTGGCCAGGCTTCCAACTGCTGAGTTACGTATACATATGTACATGAGGAAATTACTTCAAACATTTAATTTAAGTACTGTCACTGTGCAAATTCCTCTTTGTTATTCGGAGTCAAGTCCCTCAAGCATGTTTTTTGTTTTTGTTGGCCGTATTCTGTGAGGTTTTGTAGTATATCACCTTGTCAATGTCATCAAGACGTTAGTGACTGTAAAACTTAATGGCCAAATATGGTCCTTCTGTGTGTGATACTCTGAGATCTTTTTGTATGATTCATCAGAGATTGTTATGGGTCTGTTAAAACTCCCTTATTAAATTTGTAGTCCTACAGCTTAATAATTAAAAGCAGTAGAGAAGCAGTAGGCTAATACCTACAGTTGCAGCAAGCCTCCTTTTTAAATTCACTGTGTGTGTTCTGTTTCACTGTCTGTCTATTTGTCTGTCTTTTCGTCTGTCTATGTGTTTTGTTCCATGTTCTCCTTCTCCCCCAACTCCCACCTTATATTTCCGACTCAGAAAAAGGTTTATTGCCATTGTCAGTGAACAAAATTCACAAACTAGGAACTTAAGGTGAAACATAAAACAATGGACAAAATAATAGCAAAATATATAAAAGAAGGCATCAAATTAATAATAAAATAAAATAGACTTAGACTATATATAGAAAATGTACAGTTGGCTAGACAGTTGTGCAAATGTGTCAATACAAATAGATAGCTTCTTTTATTATATGATTGTTAAAGTGTTATAAGTGTTATAAAGTGTTCATGAGTTCAACGGCAGAGGGATAGAAACTGTTCTTGCGGTGGGAAGTTCTGGGCCGGATGGACCATAGTCTCCTGCCTGATTACATATCAAATCTATAGAATAGAATTACTTAAGTGTCTAAAAATAATTCCCCTCAAAATAAGGAGTCTAGTACCAAAAATGCCTCTTCTGGGGGTTTCGTATCACAAGCCCAATATTATAACAATTTCAGAAACATGGTTGAACAGCAATGCTGAAATAAAAACTGGTGGTTATACTCTTTATAGAGCTGATAGGTTCTAGGGGACGTGGGTTAACAACATGTCTCTACAAATCTCACTTTTTGTAAAAATAATTTTCTACAACAACAAACATATAATTATTACTAATATTTAAAAATGACCATCTGCTCCATTAGATTCAATGAAATCAATTATCAATACAATCAACTCTCTCAGTAAAAACAGTGAAATGATAGTTCTGATTTTAATAGAAACTGGCTCCATCGTTCTTCCTCGAGTGACAGAGGTTTGGTCGCCAACTTAACTCAGTTAATAAAAGAACTAACTAGAGTTGACCGCTGTTCCTCATCTTTGCTTGAATACTAGTCACGAATCCAGATAGGATCACCACATCTTGTGTATTGTCTGACAGCTTTAGTGATCACTCAATTGTTTTCTGTGTTTGGAAAACCAAAATCCCTAAATTTCCACCCAAACACATCAAAGTCAGACAGATGACAAACATGAATACTTACATGAATATGATTTATAAATGACCTGGCCAATATTAACTGGACTAGATTTCATTTGATTCCTTCAAATAAGCCTTTTCAAAAGATGTGATCCAGTTTAGTAAAAATCTATACTATCTAAAGACCCTACTGACTGGGAAGTATATTGACAACTCAGAAATCACTGCAAAAAACAAACCCAGAATGCAAGAGCTAACTATTATGAGGATGCCTTTACACATAATTGGAATAATCCTAAACAGTTTTGGAAACAACTAGATAATCTTTTCAATAAATAAAATAGGGATTCTGCTGATAGGGCTCTTGTCAATGAAAATGTTATTTCTGATCCCCTTATCATTGCTCAGGCATTTAATGCACATGTATATATGTTTTCTTCAAGTCAGACAACTTTGTGAGTGAGATGGACTTCCCTTGACATGTTTCAGCTGCTGTATGCGAGCCTCTTCAGAACGGTCACCGGTCTTAGTGGTGACATGTCACTTATCAGCTGATGTTACTTCCTTAGGTGTGGTCAGCCTGACGGACCTGGCAGGTCGCTCAGACTGACCACACCTCCTGCCGCCCAGTGGTCTCTGGAGAAGGGTGTCCCATGTATGTGATAAACAGAAAGAAAAGAGAAAGAAACAGAAAGAAAGCTCCTTCATCACAGTTGATGGTGTCTGTGCCTCGCTTCCTGATTTCAATACCCTCCTTAATCCAGCGCTTGAACTTGTTGGTTTCAGCTCCAATGACCCGAGCACCGTCCCCGTCGATTGATTGGTCCTTTTGCAGTGGTCTGATAATGTGGATTTTAAGTGACATCATCAACCATGAGCTTTCCTTTACATATATACATTATAAACTGAAGACAAGATGAATGTTACCAAAGCATGTAATGCACACTTTTATCAAACTAGTAGTTCATTACACTCTGATTATTTTGCTTCACCAAGTTCATCAAATCAAACTGATGGTTCGTTTTCTTGCACTACAGTTCAGTGCTGGCCCTGACAGATCTATAGCTTGGATCCAGCACATTAACAAACCCACTTTTTGACAGCAAGAGTAACTCCAATATTCAAGGGAGGAGACAACTCAAACTTAAGCAGTCATCGCCCAATCTCTATTTTATGTACTGTTTACTTATCAACAATTAAATGTATCTCTTAATCAAAATCTTAAACATCTTATCACCTTATCAATCAGCCGGTTACTCCATTACAACAGCTTTAGTTTAGTTCACTTGTGTTCTCCTCCTTTTGATCTGAACCAACAGGTGCTATATTTCTTGACCTCTCCAAAGCTTTTGATTTGGTAGACCATTTCTTACTCTTGGTCAAGCTTAAATCTATACGCATTTATGCAGACGGGTGTAACCCAGGTGTAAATTTAAAAAAGGGTTCAGCAACAAGTCAAGTAATGGAGAATTAAGCTGTAGAATTTGTATCCAATGATACTTAAAAAAATATATAAATATATTTTTGTAGTGTTATCAATTCATTTGTATTATATTTTATGTTATGAACTAAAAGAATTGCATGAAGTCACGCAGTTATACAGCAGCCTATCATCATCACATTCAGCCTGTAGAATATGTGGTGACGCCTTTTCCACTTCTTTTCCGCATCAAGCCAAGCAGCGAGACGACACACTAAACAACAAGCTAAATGGACAAGATATTACATTTTATCTGAGAAAAAACACCCTTCATTTACATCAGTGGGATCTATGGAGGAGTTCTGTTGCAGATTTGGATTTGGGACAAATCCAAGTGTCTTTAAAATGCTCCATTTACCAAGTGTCTTTAAAATGCTGCTAAGCTAACTGGCTGCTAAATGCTAATAACCTCGTGTCAATATTGTAGGCCACGGGCAAACTCTTGACCGCACCGGGAGCAGAGCCGTGACATCGCTCCGTATTGGAGCACATGTTTTATCGGTGAGAAACCGTGACTGCAAACATAATGGTTGTTTTTGATCATTTTATAACATGTTAACTCATAGAATATACGGAGTTTTATTAAAGCCTATGAGCTAAAGTAGGCGATCTCCCCAGTTTTATTTTTATTTTGTCACACGTAAATTCTGCATCACAATTGGTTATTGGAAAGCTGATTAAATAATTGAACATTTTAATATCATGCAATTAATTCCATAAATATGTCAAACGTAGGTTTCCAGATGTTTTATTTTAATTCCTTAGAATTCCTTACAATTTGAAAGTTACATTCAAATGTAATTTCTTGTTCATGAAAATGTGCCTAAATGTGAAATATTCACTGGACAAGTAAATATCTAATTGTAAAAAGGAAGATATAGAAAAGTCATGACTTAAATTAGAAGAGTTTATAAGGCTGTCTTGTTAATGCAGGTCAGGTCTTTTGTGATTGGATCAAGATTCGTGGAGAAGATTCCAGTCGATGGCGAGTCAGCCCAGTTGAACTTTGGAACTAGAACCTACACTACTACTGACTGCAGAGGGATTATCTGCTGTGGTAGAACTGGATCAGTCGTCTAGCATTGGTACCATTGCAAGCTTGGACACAAAAATCTGATTTAAGAGTGCACTCAAAAAACTATAGACTATAAGGTTTTTCCTAAGGCGACATTTTATTTCACTGTAATTTACTCTTGTATTCTTGTACATATATAGTTGTGGTTATTAAACTAAAACCTAGTTCAATTTAAATGGTGTACCCTGTCTTTTCATCGTGGCACTCCAGAGGTATAACACATGAGTTCTATTCTGACCTAATCACCACAGGGTTCAACTCTTGGTCCCATTTTATTTTCTACTTTCTTAATGATGTCCCTCAAGTACATATGTATGCAGATAATACTTTTGTAATCTTCATGCTCCAATTTCTCTCAACTTCAAATAGCAAAGATTTTCTTCAAAATTACTTCAAATAACAAATTACAGTCAGACTTCAATTCAGTTAAAAACTGAAGAAGTAACCTCCTAAGACTTAACATGAAAAACATATTTATGTATGCTCTTTGGCACTCATCATTCTCTTCAATCTACTGAACTGTGCAACTTCTGTGCATGTGCATCTTCTCAGACGTGTCTCTGCTCCTCTGTGCTATCTATTTGTTTTGCATCTTGTCTCGTCTTCTTGTCTCGTCATACTTTTATTCACTTTTTTGATTCACTGCTTGCTGGACTCCTAAAAATTGGAAATGCGTCTGATTACCTGGTCTCTGAGCACGACTGTCACAATTTTTTCCCATAAAAAGGGTGCACCGGGGGAACCCACTTGCCCTGACAGAACTTTTGAGGCAGCCTACACGCGGGACGCCTGGAACAACTGGCAAGTTCTGTGTCTGGAAGTTCTGCCCGTGGAAGACGTTGAGGACTTAATTATTTTTGGTCATGATGGTGGCGTTCCACCTTAAACTATCGCAAAATTTCTAAGACAGCTGCCTTTAAAGCAACCCAGCCGCTGTCTGGTAAAATTAAAGAGCATTTCTGTGATGTGAGTAGCAGTAGCCTCTCAGCACGGATGGTGGACATGCAAGAACATGTGGACAACAGCATCTGCCCCAAAGGACAAGTCCACAGAACTCGTAAACGTCAGTAACAGTTTTGCCAAAACATCTTAAGACACCTTCCTACCAACCACAGCTACTTGCATCTTTTGTATGGATTACTTACAGAATACAGCTACCTGCTATGTATGTCTACTGTGTTTTTTGTGTTTGTTGTGACCGCGACTGTAGTTACAACTATGTTGTGTCTGTTTATTGTTTATTGTCTATAACTGTAACTGTAAACTGTAGTTTCAATGGTTTGTTAAGCGCTTTGAGTGCCCATTAGGTGGAAAAGCGCTCTATAAATAAAAATCATCATCATCATCATTATGACGGTAATCAAATGACCAAGGAGACCTTAGTTAAATACCTGGGAATTTGGCTTGACCCAGAACTTAATTTCAAGCCACACATTGATTACATAATAAAACAAACATACTCACGTTTAATGTCTCTATGTAGATCGTCTAATTGTTTTACATTACAAGTACAAAGAGGATAATAACCCAACTAATTTTAACTAATTATTGCATTGTCAATAATTGTCAAGACATAGTTTATCAAAATACATATAATGTCCATCTAAAATCACAAAATGTTCTATTTAATACTTCATCTTAAAATGTCCCTATAGAACTCATCATTGCCAATTATATAATCAGCTTAACTGGCAGCAACCTGAACAAAGACGACAGTATCACTCGTTTCAAACGTATTTATTTCAATTTACCACCACATCTGAATACTCCAGCCTATTCCCTTTGACACTTAATCTAGCCCTGCCATATGAATTCTTGCGAGATTTGAGAATCCATCTGGACAGTGTGCCACTGTTAGGACAGCACCGGCTGCTGTGTGCCACGCCAATCACAGAGCTGCATGTGTGGTATGACGTACTTCTGCCTATTTCAACACATTTACGGACTATTTTGCTTTTGAAAACATGCACATAGAAGGGCTTTGTGCATTTGAGGATGAGGAAGAAGTCAGTGCTTTTCTCTCAACTGGATTGATTGATTTCTCAGTTTGTTCTGCTTTTGCAACGCTGCGACAAATCAGTTTAAATGTCTGTCATGACGTCACGCATTTTCCCGAACAACATCAATGAGGGCCTGTTCAGATTGATAATGTCTAGAACTAATTCAGAGTGATACACATACCAATCTGGGGTGAGCTAGGTTATTCAACACTCCCAATGTCTGTCTTTTCATGTCCCTCACATTCGTAAAGAGGTCGGTTGGACATCCTTCCATTTTAAGACTTCTTTAAACTAGAATAATCTGCTTCCATCTCTAAGATCTCTTACCTTTCCTTTGGCACCTTCAGAGGATGTTCGTTAATGTATTTGAAAACTGATTGTCAATGTTTTTAATTCCAATGGTTAACTGGTAAAAAGAAAATAAATTAGTTTTATTGTCCTTCTATGTGACAATGTTTATGCTATGTGCATGTTTTTGGTCCCCCTTGAAAACGCGATAATGCATCTCAGGGGGCGTTCCATAAATACATTCAAATTCAAATTTGCCTGTGGTATTCCAAGGTACTTGTACTCATCCTCAATGTCTGCTATTGTTCCCTCTGGGAGTGAGACCCCCTTTGTATGGACTACCTTCCCTCTCTTTGAAGGCCTTTAGCGTCCTGTGGCTGTACATGTCCAAGCATTCAGTGATCCATTTATGTGGCGTTGAGTCTTAGGCTTTCTTGTTATCAATCCAGGCAGTGCACAGATTGGTGTGTCGGGCTTTGCAGTCTTGGGTGACTGTTCTGTCAACCAGGAGTTGGTGTTTGGCTCCTCTGGTGTCTTTGCATATGCCCCTCTGTGGTTTTCTCATGTAGTAATCCATGTGCCCACGTAGCTGCAAGGATGCCTGACATGAGCTTCTATGTTGTAGAGTGACAGGTTATTGATCTATAGTTGGATGGGACTCCACCCTTGGAGGGGGTCCTTCATGATCAGGATCGTACGCCCTTCGGTTTGTCATTCAGGGTGAGTCCTCAGCAGCTGGTTCATCTGTGCTGCTAGGCGCTCTTGGAATACAGTGGATTTCTATAGCCAGTAGGCGTGGATCATGTCTGGGCCTAGTGCTGTCCAGTTTTTCATGCCCAGGACTCTTTCTTGGATATCTCCCACTGTGATGGTGACTGGATTCTGTTCAGGGAGGTTGCTGTGGTTCTCTCTCTGAGCCATGAGCTGCTTTGCACCACTGTTTTTACCTCCTTTTCTCAGATATTTTTTCCAGTACCTTTCAGTTTCCAGCCTTGGTGGGTCTATTCTGCTGTTTATTACCCGGCCACTGAGAGTACACTTTTGCTGGTTCAGTTGAGTTTCAACCAACGAACAATAGTAGTTCACAGGGATTGCATAATAACAATAGATTAGTTTCAGGTGAAACTAAGCAGGGTAAGCAAATAGTTTAACAAAGACAGGCCGTTATCAGGGACTCCTCCCTGTGGGCAGGGCTTTCACAGCTCAGAGTAGCATATAAGTCAGAATTCTCAGACCTACTCAGTTCTACTGATTGAGAATGACTTTTGGATGGAAGTTGAAACATCTTGATTTTCAAAACAGCCGTCCAGATGATAACCTTTGAAACCTTTTCTACAACGTACAAGGACCGAAACTTGCGGAACTCCACAGGTCTGAAGAGCAGTACCAGAGGAATGATGTGCAAGATGAACAGAGAACGTCTAAGTAAGACTTAAGACAGTGTAAGACTGTGCCTTTGATTACAGCATATTATTCTAGACAAGAAAGTAGAGTATGATGACCAACTGTATCAAAGGCTGTAGATAAACCCAAAAGCACGACCACAGCAGGATGGCCTAAGTCCAATGTAAAAAAAAAAAAAAAAAAAAAAATACAGTTCCTGTGCCGTCCAGGGATTTAAAACCAGTTGAAATAATTCCAGAATTCTCTTCTCTTGCAGATAATTCTGAAATTGGACGTAAACCAGTTTCTCAAGGTTTTTTAGAAAGAAAAGGCAGCTTGCTAATGGGCCAGTGGTTTGATAGGACATTGGGGTCAAGTTTATGCCTTCACAATTGCATGTTTAAATGCAGTGGGAACACAACCAAGGGCGGAAGAGTTATTTAATAACTTTGGCATGTACGGCTCAATTTCAACAAAATCATTGGGTGGAATGCAGAGGTGTGCGGTCAGGACAAGCTAGGCAAGCAGTGATTGACCAATAAAGTCTAAAATCACTGCATCAAAACTATTACATTTTTACAACCCACGGAGGAGAGCAGCTTGTTCGCGCATGCGTACTGAGGACCACGCCAGGCTCATACAGTAATAAAGGACTGAATAAATCAATCAGAGAAATCTTCTGCATTTGCAGCAGGACATCAACAACAACGGCAAACTAGCTTTTAGCGTCAAGTCGTTGTTGTTGTAGCTGAGGGTATGTTCGTGTTTGTAATGATTAGATGTTAGTTGGAAATGCAGGCTGTCGTTTAATCCCATACTGAGCTAGTTTGTGTGTAATGGTGGATCCGGACGAAGAGACGAAGCCGAGCGGTGGCGTTATTAGAGGACTAAGAGGCCTTTATGTAAAATATTAATAAACTATGTAGATCTTGGCTTGTTTCACTCTAGAATGGTGTAGTTTGTAGTAAGTTAGTAACTATATACATTTAATGTGACAGTAAATAAAAAATAACCTGCAAAATTGCAATAAAGTTTGTAAAAAATAAAAAAAGCATTACTAATTGTTTTCGACTAAATATTGATGAAAGCCTCAAGTCTTCTTGCCTGCCCACGCTACTGGTGGAGTGGCATCCAGAGGACACTCTGAAGGTTTTATGTGCTGCACTGTAATCGCCTAATTTAGAATGTGATATTGGCTCAAACTCATCAGAGGTTCCAGGATATACATGACAGAGTGTGGGCTCAACATGTAAGATAATTAATAAGAGAGATAAGAGAACATTTATTTGTCCCACAATGGGGAAATTCCAGTGTTGCAAAGCCCTGCAGTGTATGAGCAGCAGAAAAGTAGAAACATGTAATTAAAATCTATCTAACTTTTCACATAATGTGCAGGTAGGGCAAAAATAAAAACTTCTTACAGGTTTATACAGTAACTGGTTATGGCCATGGTAATGTAACAGTGGAGCATGTGGAAAGAACAAATACCATATAAACAGCAGTTAAAGTGGAGTAAGTGTATTAAATAATTATATACAGAAGGTGTCTATGGCTATGCACATAGCTAGAATAAATGACAGGTAAAGTGACTTCAATGAGGATTGCACCAGAAATTATTATATTCCAGTATTGCACATGGAGAGTGGATGACACATGTGCTAACATTGATCAAATCAATACTCTAATGCTGGATATTCTGTCAACAAAAGTTTTCAGAAAACTTTCACAGTACATCAGTCAACACAACACCAGACGACTCAATAGGATTAGCAATGCGATCTAAAGCATTAAAAAAGATCTGGGGTCTGACCATTATTAGAAACAATGTTGGGAATGTACTGGGTTCTTTAGATGACTTAACAGCTCTTTGACTGATTGAGTGAGACATGAAGATTGTCCATTTGTTTAGCACACGAGTGGCGTCATTGCGCCACAGCTCAGACGCAGGCTTATCTGGGGAAGTTTTAAAAGGAGCAATAGAGTCCAAGATGTCAGTGCATGTTAAATTCAGCAAGTCTGTGAGCTCATCAACACTGGTACATGCCTCAAACAAAACAAAAGGCAGAGAGGCAAAATCGTGGTGCTGTGGTGGGTTTCAGTGTGTGTTTGCATTGCGCAGGAGAAGCACCTTTGTGAGAAGAGCAGGGCAGAATTACACTGAACAAAATCGGTATAAGGTCAGAGATGGCTGTCACAAATTTCCTCAATGCATAGTTTAAAACCATTGGATAACACATCCATGACATTTAAAAAGTCTTTCACCAGAGGTTTAGAGTCACAGCAAACAAACTAATGAAGTTGCCTACGTCTAGAAAATCTGATTTCCGGTATGATCTCCGTCAGAGTGTTTGAGAAGTCCTATACAAAGTTTTTATTAAACTTGGGCGGTAGACAAAGGTGCATAGTACTGGTGCGTACAAGTGAATTTCAAAAAGTTGCATCTCAAAGCTTGGAAATATGCTTCCTCCTCCTCTTCTTGAGATTCGAGAGAATTAATAAATGTACAACTAGGAGGGGCAAGTTCTGAAAATGTTGAGGACTCACCAGCATGCAGCCAAGTCTCAGTCAAAAACATGAACTCCAACTTACGAGAGGTGATCTGGTGTTATCACGGCCAGTCATAGAGTAAAAATATCTGAATCCCATGCGCAATGATGTACTCATCAACTCCTCAAGGGTGATCCACCGGTGATTCCTCTGTGATAAAAGATTCTGGCCCGGCTAGGAAACCAGCTCTTCGGAGGGACTACCTCCAATCCCACACATTGGCAGATAGGATTTGACTTTGGGCATGCGCAACAGGTACACCAGCAGGGATGACAGAAATGGTGGCGATAGTCCGGGAAAAATATGCACATATCAAGTAGTGCCTGGCAATCATAGGTAATAAGCTGATACACACTCTTGCAACAAATGTTCAGAATAATAAACTCCAAACACGGCTGAGAGACGCATTGCCATGCACACTGCTGGCACCATCTGATCCTGATGGTTTCCATCATTACTGGCATGACAAGCAGATCCATCTGAGATGTTTTGCAAGTTGGAATGGTGCTAGTCTCATAGCCTGTTCCTTAATGTGAAGAAGACAAAGGAGACGGTGGTGGATTACAGGAAGAACCCTCACTCGAAGAGACTGCAGTGGAGAGGGTTAGCAGTTTCAAATTCCTTGGGATCCAGATGTGCGAAAACCTCTCATTTACCATTAACACTAAGAAGGCCCAGCAGCGCTCCAACCACTCCGCAAGCTGAGGAGCGTAGGCCTCCCCACACCTCACCTCACCACCCTCTACAGGGGTACAGTTGAGTTGTGCTGTCCTACTGTCTCACATCCTGGTTTGGAGGCTGTAGTGCACAGGAGAGGAAGCAGCTCCATCGGATTGTCAGTCAGTAAAATCAACGGTGCGCCTCTTACTCCTCTAGAGGTGCTGTATGAACAGCACTCCATTAGTAGAGCTATAACTATCATCAAAGATGTCCATCATCCCTCTCATCTCACGTTGTCTCTCATGCCCTCAGGTAAAAGGTATCGGAGCATCGGTTGTTGGACATCTCAGATGCTCAACAACTTTTTTCCACAGGTGGTTTGGCTTATTTGTGTAAGTAATTATTTATTCTATTCTATTCTAATATTGTCAAGCACTGTTTTTACTAATGAGAAACAGCGTTTCATGGATTAGTGGGTGCAAGCTCATATTGAAATGATAACAATAAAGTTCAAAGTTCTTTCTGCACACCACAGTGGAGGGGATGCCATAATGATCTGGGGTTCCCTTTCCTTCAGTGGAACAATGAAGCTCCAGGTGGTGTAGGGGTGTCAAATGACCACTGGCTCTGTGCAGATATTGCAGGATAATGCTACATTTCACAAAGCCTCGAGGGACAGGACTTCTTCCAGGAGAATAACATCACTCTTTTGGACTATCCTGCGTGTTCCCCTGATCTAAATCCAATTGAGAACCTTTGGGAATGGATGGCAGTGTACAAAAGGGAGGGGAGTCT
Source organism: Rhinogobius similis (assembly GCA_019453435.1). NCBI lineage: Eukaryota > Metazoa > Chordata > Actinopteri > Gobiiformes > Gobiidae > Rhinogobius > Rhinogobius similis. The sequence goes on along the minus strand of CM033619.1, from coordinate 21,884,562 downwards.
TCAACACTTAAGAGAAAACTTCCCACCTCACCTCCTGGAAACACTTTCATCAAACATGCCACAACAAAAATTTGAAGTTATTAACAATAACAGTGGCACTACACATTACTGAGTTCATGTTCAGGACTTTGATTTCTGTTTTTGGTTGTTTTATGAGGCGTGATCCTAAACTTTTGATCAGCTGCAGATCAGCCTATTTCAATTTTAGTTAAATTGTTCTTTTCTATAAAATATTTACGCAAACTTTTTTTTTTGTCTCGCTCCCATTTCTTGTTGCATACTGAAGCTCTACTTGGAGCCTTGTTGAGATCCAACCATGCAAAATGTGACTTTTGCCATTATTCAACTGGTCTTAAAATTTCGATCAGAAATGTACCTCCAATGAGTAAGGCAAGACCTAAGAAGCCAGCTCAAGGGCAACAGCTAGTCCTGGGCAATAAACAGTTATGCCCTGCTGGCAGTGATCTGATCCTGCAGGAATAAGAAGGTGGCCAAAGGAATAAATACAGACCACAGAAGACACAAACTCTCCTGACTGTACATAATGTGGGCCATTGCCACGGGACAAACGCTTCTATTACTGGCTCATTAACATATCCGTTTTGCGCACTTTCCATTAGTAAAACATGTACAAAATGCCCACAAATAACATGCTGTTTTTCAGTTTATAACAGCAAACATTTTCTCATCACTGCTATCTGTTAACACACTCTGTGTAACCTGGAAGCTTGAAGTTAGAGAAAGATGCTAGTGGGAATTTACCCTAGAGCCATTTTATGTACTTTTTTCATTTTCATTGTTATGTCATTTCTTCTTCGTCTGATGAATGTTGCTCAAATTTTCCTAATCATTTTTGAAGATGTTCATTTTGGCTATCTCCGTTTTGAAAATACCCTTTTATAGCTGAGTTACAGATCCGAGGAGCCTTTTTGTGTCCTCTACTTATAATTGCAAGTTTGACGGGGAAAAAAACACTTATGCTACAAGATTTTTCCTCAAACACATTCCATACTGTAAAATGTTTCTATGTTCATGAGCCCCCAGGGGAACCCCCTTGGGCCAGGGAGCTTGAGGGTTCAGCGCAGTATCTTAGCTGTTCCTAGCACTGTGCTTTTTTGGACTGAGATGTCTGATGTTCCTCCAGGGATTTGCTGTAGCGACTCCTCAAGTTTGAGGGGGGGTCACTCCTGCTCCGATCACCACGGGCATCACCTTCCAGGCCTTCTCCAGCTCTTCTCTGAGCCCTGGGTAATTCTCTAGTTTCTTGTGTTCCTTTCTCCTGATGTTGCCATCACTTGGTTTCACCACAATGTCTGGTTGTTTGCCATTACCATTCTGTCAGTCTGTATCTGGAAGTCCCACAGGAACTTCGTTTGGCTTTTTGATTTTGGGGTTTCCAGTCCATACTCCGCACAGATGTTTCTGTACACTACGCAAGGCACTTGGTTAAGGCATTCCATGTATACTTTCTATACCAGCAACTAAAAAATCCCAGTGACTCACAACATAGAAACAATTTACAATTTGCTTTTTTGAAAAATATTTAAGATTTTGTAATTAAGGTTTTTGTATTTTTAAAGAGGGTTCAAAACATTATAAATACAGTCCCGATCAAAAGTTTCAGACCAGTTGAATAAATGGCAAAACTCACATTTTGGTTGGTTGGGTCTTAACTGTCTTCAGAGTAGAGCTTCAATCAAGAAGATTCAAGAAATGGGAGTGAGACCAAAACGAAAAGCGTTTGTGTAAACATTTGATCGAAAACAATAATTAAACTGAAATAGGCTGTTCTGTAGTTAATAAAAACTTTAGGACAAACCTCAAAAAAGGCAAGCAGTTCTGTGGCGTAACCCTCAGGATCCTTTAAGAAATTCAAAATGACTGTCTTACTGCGTCCCACTTCAGCAGCGATGGTGCACTGTGAGAGGCCCTGCTTATGCAGCTCAACAACCCGACCACGTTAAAAAACAGAATCTTTTTTTTGCCTTCAGAATGCTAATGCAGTGTGAATGACAGACACTGAATCGCATTTTTGCACAGATCTGGGCTTTTAAAAGGCATGTGGTTCTAAATTTTTGATAAGCTGCAGAACAGCCTATTTCAGTTTAATTGTTTTCAACAAAATGTAATTGTTTTCAACAAAATGTTTACATCGATGTAATCCCTCATTTGTCCAAAATGTTTCCGCAAACGTTTTTTATTTATATATTTATTTTTGTATCGCTCCCATTTCTTGTTGCATATTGAAGCTTTACCTGGAACCTTGTTAAGATCCAACCATGCAAAATGTGACTTTGCCATTTATTCAACTGCTCTCAAACTTTTGATTGGGACCATATGACAAGTGTTTGATATGTATGTGTTAAGCAGAAGTAATTACGTGATTTTGAGTTTTTAAATTAGAAAAAAAATTACAAATGTATAGTATGTATAAATACAACTGTACAATAAAAACAGCATCATTGGCCACCTCAATATGCAGTTTTGACAATTCAGGATTGGATCTCTCATATGAACTGCCCCAGAGTGATCCCTGTACACAATGCAATATGGCACTCAAAATAACAAAAAGACATTTCTCACTGTGCGCCATAATTATTTCACCCTGCATAATTTAATCCGTGAGTGCATATTCAATTCTGATATGGGTTCCTTGGTGCGCTGTGAAGTGCTCAACACGATTGTCTCTGAAATTGGATTATGATAACCTGTCTGCGCTTTAATTCCATAAGATATTAGTTGTGGTGATGGCGAGGTAGAGGAGCACAGTGATTGTTGGGGGGGGTAGGCATTGTGAGAGAAGTGTTTAATGCATGTTTCATTCTGTTTCCTCAGGGGGAACTAGGGGTATAATGCGTGTCTAGTGGAGTGCTCAACACACTTTATTTCCTGATCTCTGACTTACCCTTTAAATATCCATTAACAGACAGGGGAGAGAGGGTAGTGAGGGAGCTGGTATGAGCCGAGGTTTATTTGTGTATGATTGAGTCACAAGTTATATACTGTATCTTCTGTTTGGGAAGTGGGCAGATTGTGAATACTGCCGTATAAAATACCACAAGTGACAATTATATGTGGTCAGTAAATACTTGAATACTTCAAATGGAATGCATGTAATCAAATATGTGTATTACTCTGAATTTAGTTCTACACATTATCGACCTAGATGGGCTCTCAGTGAAAGCCGCCGGGAAAATGCATAACATCATGACGAACATTTGAACTGATTGGTTGTAGTGTCGCATCAAGAAATCCAGTTGAGAGAAAAGCATAGACTTCTTCCCCATCCTCAAATGCACAAAGCACTTCAAAGTGCAAAAGCAAAATAATCCGTAAATGTGTTGAAATAGGCCAAAGTATGTCTATTGGCACCGGCATGTTTGTTTAGGTTTGTTCTTTTGACTTCCAGACTGGATGACTTAGACCAGACATGTCCAAACTAAGGCCCGGGGGCCAAATGTGGCCCTCAGACCAATTTTTCTCGGCCCTTAGCCTTCCTGGGGAATTGGCCCACATTGTCCTGAGAAGTTCTTTTTACAGCAAATTTTAGATTTTCTACAATTCTAACTGAAAAAAAGGAACATTTTGGTGCAATACAGACCTGATATTAAGGCACTGAGACTGAATGTAGATGTGGTGGTGCTTAAAACATCAGATAAATGCAGCTTTTTTTAATGTTTCGTGATTGATTTGTGGCCCTCTGCTTGGTCTATATTTCAATATGCGGCCCTCGATGGAAAAGGTTTGGACACCCCTGACTTAGACCATCCGGATGGATTCTCAAGTTTGTGAACTCACAAAAATCGCAAGAATTCATATGGCAGGGCCAGGTTAATAAAAGCCAGCCGTTGAACAAAAATGGAAATTTGTTAGATTGGATGTCAATTAAACATTTGACTGAGAAACAAATAACTTCCGCAAAATGAACGTGATAAATAAAAGAAAGAATAAATGGCAACACTATACTTTAAAGCCTTAAAAAGCATGAATGTCTAATAACACAATGAACAAATAATTAAATAACAATGATTCAGGCGTAGTAATACTTAATTAACACCCTAAGTCCTAACATTATCTCCTAACATTAATTGTTTCTTCATGCTTTAGTAAGGCTAATTTAGGTGTAAAATGGTACAGAATACTTCCTGTGTCTTTTGTTCCATTTTTCCTGCAGCGCTATTTATAGTTTTTTACCCAAAAAGTTATTTCTACCTGCTTCAACTTTTTATGAATCTACATTCATGCTGATGTGTTGTGACAATATCCACGATCACAGCTTAGTCAATTTTATTTTGAATGCTCGGGTCTGATTTCCCATGAAATCTGCAACTATGATGTTGCAGATTTCATGGTTACATGGTTACATGGTGTGTCTCCATGGTTACAAGTTCACCACTGCCAGAGTCGCCTCTGAAGCAAACAAGCTGATTTTTATAATCAGCTGAGCTCTCATTTATTCTTCTCGGCCCTCTGTTGTGTGCAGAGTTTGTGCATTACCTCATTTTCCAAACTTGTCACAATAAAGCTCTGTCTGTGGATGTAAACTCTGGAACTTTTTGTTTAAAGCGACATAGAAAACATTTCACTAAAACTTGACTTTGCAGACTTGCTAAAACGTTTGTCAAGGATTTTCGGGACAGATCACTCCAGCAGAGGTGAGTCTGTGCCCTATCTCTCGCTCACCCAAGAGAGATAAGGCACACCGAATGCTCGCGCAAAGCAATAACATCTTGGATACAAGCCGGCAATAGACCCACCAACAAAAGCCACCTTTAAAGTGCGTATGACAGATTGGGCAGCCAATATCACGGAATCACAGAGAGCGAAATTGTAATTAATATTGCAGTTAAAATGTATATATAAAATCCCTAGTTTTGACGATAGAAGACATTTTTGAGAAAAATGTGTACTTCCGCATTCCAGACTGCGCCAAAAGACTCTGACGTCACGCTAGGTAAACAAGCTAGTACTGTCACTGTGTACAATGGACAACGAAACTGCTGAACTCAGCTATGATGGACCACAACCATACAATTTTGAGCCAGTTGTCAATGAAAGGGAACACGAACGTCCGATTATAAGAAATGATGGCCATAGAAGGGAAATTGAGCTGTGGTGTCACCAAAATGAATGGAGAACAGGGCAGGTGTCTTGGTAAGCGAGGCTAAAGCTAAAGGCTATAACCGCATATATTGAATTACTACAAAACTCAATTAACATCTAATCTTTACTCAAACAATCAAAGATGCAATTAAGGAATTGTCCATTTATGATATTCAATCCAAGTCCAATCAAGTCATCTCACCAACTTTTGAATGGGCGGTGCCGATCTCAGATGGGCTTTGCGTCGGCTGTCAGCTGATTGTGTGTTGCGCTCTTTAGTTTCGTATTTCACAAAAAAATGTACTTGTTTGTATCTTGATGATGAGTGCCCTCATATGGCCAATTATAGTTACTACACTTGACCCACCCCAACGGCTTTGTCGTTTCTAAGGTGGGACACTAAAGGAGTTTGGGCCTCACTGATCCTTTTCAGAATTGTCATGTAGCAACCGATTTACAATTTCATACAAAATAATTCAACCTTGTGAATTTCTTCAATTTTTATAAAAGATAGATATGACACGTATGATCTGATTTCTGACAGGTGTTTGTGTGGAAAATGTCAGCCCATGCCAACAGCAGAAGAAAGCATGTGCTGCAGGGAGGTTAGTGCCTACTGGGCCCTGGTGGAGAGTGTAAACCCACCACCACCAAACACCACCCGCCCAACAGCACGTCCGGGTTTGGGGCTGGCTGTCTGAACCCGTATGTGCTTCAAGTAGCTCACCTGAACGTCAGAGAGGAGTTTGGACCCCAACCCAGCATGAGTAGGTCTTCTTTTGTATCACACCATCCTTTAAACTGTTTTTAAGGCTAACATAAAATTAAAAATCTGCAGGCAGTATCTCTACCCCGCTTACCGACAGGTTGTGCGCTGGGCGTATGGCATCCTGGGCAGGTACATAAGAAAGCCCATACCATCCTGTGTTGTATCCATGATAAGAGCTACATTTCCTGAAGGAGGGCGGTACAAAGGCTTTCAGTGGCGCAACTTTGGTGACAATTAATTAAAACTCTAATCATAATGCAATCATTTTAATTGAGATGTCCTATTTTGTTTTATTGCATTAAATTCAATTTGAACCATATAATTACTCAAGTGATCTTTCAAAAATGTTTATGCACAAGGCTTGAGACAGAATAACCATGCACTACATAAACACACAGCTGAAAGGTCATGTTACTGGAACAATTATCATTAGGGATAGGGCTTCGACGATTAATCGACTCATTGTGACTAGTCAACTATAAATATTAATAATCAACCAACTATACAGACTATACAACTATACAACTATACAGACTCAATAACACAAGTTAAATGAACTTTTATAACAAAGACCGTGACTAATACATCTAAATCTTCAGTTGAGTTTTCCCAAGTGAACAGCTTTCGCCTCCATCTCATCACTTGCAGGAAACCTTGAATGAAGAGCTTGGTATTGTCCAACTGCCTCCTCCTTTGGAACCTTTTGGAAAGACACGGAGCGAGGTTTGGGTGCACTGGATGCCAGTACAGAGCTGCTCTCCTTCAGCCTCGTTTGGACACCTGGCATAGGTTTGATGCAAGTGCTGCATTAGTGCGAAAGCATACTCTATGAAGGCAGAGAAATTCAATTAGACACATTCAGTGTAAGTAATGGCGTTATTCTAGCGTTAAAGATTGGCACAAACCATATGATGGATTTTCCTTCATTGGGCGAACTACCCAGCCACCTTTGCGAAATCTTGGGTACCGTACTTCATAACAGACCTCACCATCAGTGGTTCGAAGAACTTCACGGGTGCTGTTGTGGTTGAAGTGAAGGGCAGCCAAAAGAAGCCTAAAGTGCATTTGACAGAAATGACAGTTGTGTATATAGAAAACAGGACGAAGAAACAACCTGTGCAAAGTTTTTATAATACTGACTGACACTGGCATATTGTGAAATAAACGATTTAGTAATATTAACAAATACAGTATTTACCTACTATACATGCCAAGGAAGGAGAATCCAGTGTGCTTGGGTGCAAAGTGAAGAATGAGTGCGTGAAAGGCCTCAAGTGAGAAGGTCTGATGTGACGGGGAAAGTTGTCTCACATCTTTAACAAATGTTGGACGTGTAGCCAGGCTCTCCAACTTTATTGATGCCATGGATCCTGTAATGATGTTTTAGTCTGTCAGTACATTGTTAAATAATAATGTGAAATTAAGTGACTCCTATATGAATTAGGGCAATGGCTTCTCACCTGGTTGCAGCCACTGTTTGTTTCTGGCCTCTCCTTCCAGAGTAGGGTGGGCACAAACCGGAAACCACGGACTGTCATGCTCATGGATGTCCTGAACATGACCAACTAAACTTGTCCATTTGGCCTCTAACACATCAGGGTTGCCATCTGGTGTTGAAGCTGCCGTCCAGTATAGATGGTTTATAATTGCAGGCTTCCAAAGATTTAGGTCTTCGCAGTTGCGTTCTTTAGCGGAAGCATCCAAAGCCTTCTTCAAACTTATTTAACACACAAAGATGATATAGGCAAAATACTGTATGTGTGAGAAGAAGAAAATCAACAGATGTGTTACTAAAACTTGCCTTTACTAACATGCTTTGTGCCATCTGGACATAGCTTCTCTCGCACCCACTTGGCTACCTTTGGAATAATACAAGTCACTCACACAGAACACTAACTTGAAATGATGCATTTTTCCAGTTGGGCGTTGATATACCTGGCGATTCCGATCAGTCACAAGGGTAGAGACCTGCATCTTCTGCTCGGTGAGGAAGCCGATTGTACGTTTTAGTCCCTCAAGTTCACACCAAGTACTGTTAGGGACCTCTGAGCTCTAAAAATGCAATACAAAACAGTAGTGGATATTAAAGCACTGGTCATTGTCCTAAAAAATAAAATAAAAATGATATATTTACAAAATACACATACCTGAACTAGTTGAAGATCCAGCACTTTATTTATCCTCTCTTCAATAACTGTGTATGTGCCATATTTAGCACAGTGCCCTGGAGAGTCAGATCTATCAAAATATAAAACAAGAAAAAAAAAGATAAATATGTGTGACAATTCTTTTGTTTAAACAATCCTATATGATATTTTTGAGAAGTTAAACATACCTGCAGTCACCAGAGAGAATAAGGCCACCATTCATGTCCTTGAGTTGGTCCAGAATGTCGGCTTGTGTGGTCTTCCAGGTTTCAATGACAGTGGGGATTGTATAGAGTTGCTGGTGTCGGAAGAAAGTCCTAGCACTTATACACTGCACCCCAAGCAGGTTAAGCATTCTCAAAGCCTGTGTTGCCATACATCCTGAAAAATGGATGGCTCCACTAAGCATTAGGTTGCACAATGGCATGTTTTATGCACCTTAGGTTGGTTCTGCCACTCACGCACATAACCACATGCAGTGCAAACCTACAAAAAAAACAGAACATTGTAATGAATAAAACAAATAGCAGTCTCAAGGTCATAATAACATACATTTATACATAATAAAACATAATAATCTTGCCTGGTGTATTTTTAAAATGGTTTCCTCTTGTTGTTTTATTTTGCCATGAGTTTCTTCAGAACATGATGGACAGACGGAAAACAAGGACAGCAACTGAGCCTCACAAACTATAAATTTGTCAGCAGACCTGAAAATATAGATAAAATGTATTCATATACTTTTCAAACAAATGGAAATACCATTTTAATAAATAAATCTTGCGCTTACTTTTGGTCTCTGCAATCTTCCTCCAGTGTCTCCTCCTCTGATATATCAGTGTCCATTTCCTCTCTTCAATGCTCCAAGAGCTATCCCACTGATGGCTGTCAAAATCAATGGACGACTGGTCATCTTCATGATGAAAAAGTTTGACGAGTGTTGAGGTTAGAGGCTTTTGCTCTTCTGTCTGAGTCCCCACACTTCTCATTTTAGGTTGCACCTGCACAGCTAACAAACAAAGAAAATAAAATCAGATTAAAAATTAGACCCCTGTATACTTAAGACAATTCAGTTAAACAAAACATGGAGGACATGGCAGGCACATACGACATTCAGTACCCTTTCCCAATTTATCATAAATAAACAAACATACATTTTACATTTACAGCAGCATTCTTGTTTTAAAACCTTTCGGTCATGCAAAGGGAGTTTATGATTTCAGGAGTTATGTAATTCAATTTCCACAAAAATGCAACGTTAGTACAGCTATATTACCTGATGAACGATAAGTTATTTTGTTACACCATAGGGCCTGATCTGCAGTTAGAGGCAAAGGATCAGGGAAGTGAGTCTCTGGTCTGGAGTCAGGTCCAGCTTCTTTTTGATGTGCTCCATTATCTTCACTCAGTGTCTGAAATATAAAGTGGAATGAAAGTCTTATTTACACCCATGCACAACACCTCCACCCCATATCTTACAGATGCATTTATTTCATACAATACAATTATATTTTTATGTTCTACTTTTATACTGTTATACGTTTTGTCAGGCTTGTGGTTTTTAGACTTTGTACATCAACATTAAAACGCAGTCACTTTACATCCATATTATTTCTGTTAAACAAGTATGCAAAGGGGGCAAAAAGAAAAACAAATAAAACGAACTCTTTTCATTTTATAATTGACTCCTTGTGTCTCAAAATTAGTTTGACAATTAAAATAACCTCTTAATCAGACTTTTCTCTGAACAAAAGACTTGGTATGCCACAAGCTAATTGCTAATAACAGTCAACAACAGACTGAAGGCAAAACTATATTAAAAAACAATGAACTCTATGCAGGTCTACAAAGATATTTCATACGTGAAAAAGGTTAGTCGATTTAAACACCACTACTGCCACAAGAAAGAGGCTGAAGTAAAAGCTACTTAGCCCGTAGTTGCTGCTAATCAACATGCTAACGCTGTGGTAAAGTTATTGTTAGCTTGTAAACAGCCAAAGCCAGCTAATAGTGAGCTAAAAAATATCGGTCCAACACAATAATGTCTAGCATGCCAAAGATATAGTTGAAATGGTATCTAGAAACACACGACTTACTGAAAGCAGCCAGCGTTTTTTGGAAGATGATGTTGATCTCCCAGCGGTAGCAGCAGCAGCAGCGGTGCTAGCAGTCAAAGACGCGGCATGAACGGAGAGGGTACTGCGCCGTCAATTAACCTCACGTTATTTCGGCTTTTTTGAAGCCCATCTCCATTGCCATCAAATCGCTACTTAAATAATCCTCCGTCTTGAAATGGGCACCACAGATCATGGAGCTGGTGCTCACGGAGGAGGCGGTGAAATCCTTCCTCTTCACCTGTACAAAGTGAATCCAGGCACGGAAAAGAGCGCACTTTTTTTCCTATCTGGAAAAAAGTGCATCCGAATGCCCGAGGATGAAGTATTTGTGCATCCACCGCACACACAATAGTTAACCATTTTCAGGTAACACAAAAAAAACGAAGTAGATCAAGAAATAGCACACTTCAAATGCGAAAAGCAAACACTAACAGGTAGGAGGTATAGCAAGAACCAGAGAGCGCCAAGTTCAACTCCCTAGGCCTACGTCACGTCACGTGACTTAAGAAAAGGCGGAAGTGTTTAGAGCGGAGGTTTAATTTAAAGCTTTTTTCCTAATAAATGCTGCGATTTGTTATCTAACAAGGACTTTTATTGTCTTCTTGGACAAGATCAAAATGGATTAGAGGTCAATTAAAGTCATAATTTAATCTGACATACGCACTTTAAGGTTCTGGACCACGAGTAGATGCTGGCTGACCAAAGAGTAGTGTCTTTGGGCTGTGTGTGCAGGGGAGCAGTTTGGCAGGTGACTGTGCTCCTCTGTGCTTGGAAGGACATGTCTGGGTTTGGCCTTTGAGCCTGCTGTGCCTTCTCAACTGGATGCAAACACGCAGCTGACATTAAGCATCCTTATCAGACCGACCCTGCTTACTCTCTCACGTCCAACACAAGCATGCAGGAATGTGCCTTCTGTCCTTTCCCTCTTTTTTCTAAAATCACTTGAGTCTGTAAACAAAAAATATATAAATAAAATAAAGCAAACTCAAATATCACTGCACAAAGTTTCAGGTCAGTAGTTTGAAAACCTTACCTTTTGCAGCTTTTTTTCCAAAACAATAAAAACAATCACCAACAATCATATTAAATATAATAGCAGACACAGTGAGAGTCGAGGCTCTACGTAAAGGTCTGTGTACCCTTTGTTCATTTGATTTTCAATTTAAAATAGAAAACAAATAAAGGAAATTAGGATTTGATTTTGATTTGAACACTGAAATAAAAATACACAATATGAAAGAAGGTTTGGAGCGCAGATTCGTGAATTAATTTGGCTTTATTAATTCTGTGCAATGCGGGAGTTGGATCTGGGCTGTAATCATAGCGGGACCTGAGCTCGAGTGACATGACAGCGGCTACAGTTCATGTGCTTCCCGGCACTGGGTGACAACCATCCCGGTGCTCAAAGGTTTGGACTGGGACTGCTTCGGGTCATCACTGCGGAAAGATGTCTGAGGTCTGAGGTGTGCGCTTCCTGGATCGTCTGCTGCCATGGCTGTACTACTGCTGCTGAGGAGACGAGCAGAATTTGCTTTCTACTGTCTGTCTGAACCAGTTTTACGCCTGTACGAGAGGGATCCAGGACTGGATCCAGGAGCTCAAAGCATGACGGCGCAATGCCCTTATCACGTGAGCGGGGCTACGGCGAGATCGCTCATGGCATGGCCGATCCACGAAGCGCACACCCAAGACCTCATGTCCGTGGCGATGACCCGAAGCAGTCTCGGTCCAGGACTTTGTGCCCCGGAGATAGTTATCACCCTGTGCGGGGAACATATGAACTGTAGCTGCTGTCATGTTGCTCACCCCCCTGTTGGTTCAGCCCAGAATTAATTCCTAAGGAATTAAGCTAAATTAATACATGAATCCACTCCAAACCTTCCTTCAAATTGTGTATTTTTATTCCAGTGTTCGAATCTAAAAAATTAAAAATCAAAGTGTATTTTTTTGAAACGAAACATGGAAAATCGAATCATATTTTTTTTATTCTGTTTTATTTTAAATTGAAAATCATAAAAATAAAGGGTACATGGACCTACACAGACCTTAAGGAACCAACATGAATTATTTTTCTTGTCACAGCAAAGTTGCATCATAAAAATCACATAACTGAATAATGCCATACTGAAGAATGAGGTGTCTCTTTGGGTTAGCCTTGCTTACTTCATCACTTGCTTGATCACCCTTTTGCAGACATCGGCTTTTTTACTAGTTCTACAGAGAGAAAGGAGGATGCTTAAATGCATAGACCACCGGGGTAAGAATCCCTCCCAACACACTCCCTACCTGGAACTGATAGAAGTTGTGGATTGTGACAGACACTGTGATTCATGCCAGTTAGAATTAGATCAAGCACAAAAGAAGCATATGCTACACCTATCATGGTTCAGGCTTGTCAGTAAGACGTGAGCTCTGCTTTAGGAAAAGAAAACCAATGTACTGTTCATCTTAAAATAGCTTATGGTCAGGCCAGTTAGGAACAGAAATAAAAGCCTACAGTTTTAGCTACGCTGCCCTAGGAGCAACTCTGCTGGGGGAAGTATGGCAGCTTGCACACTGTCCCTTAGGTTCTAACTACTTTCCCTATCAACAATATTTAAGATATTAGTTCACCTATAGTCGGTTCATTGCTGTTCATGTTTTGTTTTTTGTTTTTAAAAATCTGAGCATTTCTCTCATTTCAGACACTGCTGCCCCAATGATGACCCTTCCATCTCACAACTCTGTCCTGTAAACCCAAATGTTCCATTTCTATCTACCAGGAGGAACTCTCCCTAGTCCTAATAATAACTTGATTTATGAACAATCTACCGAGAAAAAAACACTAGGATCATGTACAGTGTGTCAAAACAGACATTTTAGTTCCAAGATGGTGAGTTTGACCGAAAAGTTACAGAGTAAAGGGCACCAATATCCCAATAGAAAGTGAACGGCATCTCGGCTTTATGGACCCAGGACCGCCTCCATGGATACTTCCTATTTGGTATGCAGCGGCTAGCAGGCTAGGGCAGTCCAGTGATATGTACGTCAATGGGCGCTACAAAAAAAATCTTTTAAAAGCGATCGTCAAAGCGAGAGTAGCTTAGCTTTGTTTATAGCAATAATAAAAGCCTGTTTTACTGTGAGAATTCTGTTCTTTGTTCTCTGTTCTCTCCAGCACCTTCAATCACAGAGAGAGTGAGGAAGAATCGGAACAAAGTCATCAAAAAGTCCAGATCTGTTCTAAACTGGACTGGACTGGAGTGCGGGAAGATGAGGACGGAGTGGCCCTGGCAAAACCCACATCGATGCTGGACCATGAGTGTCGCCCCCTGCACAAAGCTCTGTCACTCTGGAGAGCAGGTTCAGTAACAGACTGATCCACCCTCGCTATGTGAGGTAGAGATTACACAGGTCTTTCCTTCCTGCTGTGGTCTGACTGCACAATGAACACTGCCAATAGCCCTGTACCTGTGTAGCTGACTTCTGGCTGCGGCGCCTTCATGGCCCTGCCTGGTGTCACATGTCTTCGGCGAGCCCATCATCATGTTTGCCTGCAGCAAACGGTTGTCTGTGGTGCCCTGCTTTCACTGTGTCCCTACCGGAGTGCCAGTGAAATCTGAAATCTGGAAAAAAAAAATATATATCAGAGTAACTTGTAAGTAACTTGTACTTACTGCAGGCCGGCTTTAATTCATATCTGTAGACTGCACTCTTCAGTTCTTTTGTCAGATTTTGTAAGTGTTGAAATCTAATCCAAATGTGTAAATTCAAATTTTCTTAAACCTGTACAGTAGTTAATGATATTTGCACTTATTATTTTCAGCATTGGATGAGCAGTGCCTAATGGTCTGTACTTATCTATGCTTTAATGTATGCTGAGTAAATCCCATTTCCACCAGGGCCCACTAATCCAAGACACAGCTAAATGCATGAATGATAGTTTTCTGCTCCTCTCCAAAAATTAAGCTAATGGTAGAGAAAATATCATTTTTGTGTCTGTGTCTAAGGGTATTTCACAAAACCAAAATGGTTCCAGTTTACTCAACCTCAGCTCATGCGGAACCATGCCGCTCCCCGGAACATACAGGCTTTGTAATGCCACTAGTCAGAGAAGATTAAAAAGCATCTCTGTTTTCTCATGATGGCAGATAGATCACAGTGGTGCAGCAGACAGGGGGTGGGCGCTCCGCTGCGTGAGCGAGGAAATAGCCACTGTGTCTTCACACTTATTTTTTTCAAACAAGCTTTAATTCAAAAAGTTGGCAATACTTTCACCGATGTGTGTTCTTCCTCGCCTCACAGGGCCTTTTGTCTCGGTTTGATGTCTTGTTCTTTCTCTTTCTGGCTGTCTCTGATTTAATAATCTGACTTTGAACTCGGTCATGGAAGTTTGTTGGTTGAACGATCAAGCAAGTCATGGAATGGATCATTTGGAGACGTTATGGGAACTTGGCAACATGTCTGTTATCTCTGTCCACGATTATGATTTGTCACTTTGTCCAAGGGCATTAAAATGCTCCAACAGTATATATAATGTAGCAGAGCGGGGGTTATTATCAATATTTCAATTTAAACTTTAGCTGTAACTGAAAATTAAATGAACAAAACCCACACTGTAAGAAAAATTAGTGTTAATTAACGGTAAAGAGCTGGCAGCAATATTTACCTGTAGAATGCCGTAGATTCACGGTATCGTTATAGTAGTTAGAAGAACAGCTTAGTACTGTATAAATGTTACAGTACTTTACCATTCTTTTATTATTTTTTACAGTCCACTATTGTCGAATGTTCATCCGTATTTTAACAGCATCAATCCGTATTCTTATTTAACGGTTTAATACAGTAGAAACTAGTTACGGTATCTTACTGGCAGAAGCAGATGGGCTTTTCAAAATAAAACTCTTCAACCAAAACTCCTAGAAAAAATATTTTATTTAAGAACTTCACATGAATGCAGCATACCAATACCAATTCACAACATCAAGAACTTAAGCTACACAATTTTAAACCTCTCAACTGCCCATTTTAAAATTCAAAGTGTTGCAATAAGTTGCAATCATCAAGTTTTTCATCAAGTCATGTTTTCATGTAGAAATAAGCATTTTATATGTAAAAATTGCCAAAAAATACACATATTTGGGACATTTAAATATGAAAAATGGACCAAACCAGGTTTAATTTCTTGGTTCATTTTGTCCACATAGTTACAAAATAATTTCTTATTTAGTTTTTGAGTAAACTAGACTGGACTGAAAGTTGTAATAAAAATGCCTCTTTTTTTTTCTTTTTTTTTTTTTTTACTTAAAACTTCAATAAATCAGTTTTAGAATTAGATTTTTAAAAATCCTTCTGTACATTTTGTCAAAATCTTGTTGAGTCCAAAATTGTTAAGTTTGGTGTGTGTGGGTTCTACTTTGAGGCTGATCTTTATGTCTCTCTGGGAGAAAAATGCATTTTAATAAAACGGACTTTGAAGTTACAACGTCCCAGAGAAATGTATGGATGAAGTGGATTACATGGAAGAATAAAACATTTTTTAAGGGCCGATTGGACATGTTTGTTGTTTCCACATGAAAGCTGATATGTTGAGAGAGCAAACTGACCAAAAAAACTAAAAATTGAAAAAAAAAAGAGTTTTGCCTGTAGTGTCTCGCCTTAATAAACAATTAAGAACTCTTTTTTTACAACTACTAATTTTTTTTACTACTGACAAAAAGTATGAAACAAAAGCATTTTAAATTCTGAAGATGAACTATAACAAACAAACCGTTTATCTTACCTATGATGAGTTACATAAAGCCCCATTTGAAATCTGTAAGGTTTTTAATCATGGTGGCCACATGCGGATTGACAGTCACTGATTTCTTGAGGACCATTTTCCCCGTCTTCTTTGACACGACCTTGCCTTGAGTTGCTTTTGATCCTTTTTCCGGATTGATGCCAATTAAACGTCTACACACAAACAGTTACAAAAATGATGAGTACAAATATTGTTGCAGATCATGTTAAATATTGTATTTTAAGGTTGACATACCTTTGAATGAAGCCTCCTCTTGATACTTAAGACTGAAGACATAGTAGGTGGAAAATAATGTAGCAAGGCCACATTTGAACCCAGAGTGGCCTTCGCAGACTACTTGTCCTTCAATGCTGATCATCCATCGATCAGTGGTCACCTCAGCACCAATAACTGAAAGAATGGTTAAAAAAAACAAAACAGGTTGTTATCACAACTAAAGAACTTTAGATGAACCCAGACACCCTTCTGTCTGGACCTCCCTGCTTAGACTGCTGCCTCCGGTCTAGGATAAGCAGAAGACAATGGATTCATAACCTTTTTCAGGTACTATTCATGTAGTTCTGAACTATAACATGAGTTATACAATTTTACATTTTATGTAATTTAAACATAGTATCAATCTTGAAAATGGGACAGTTGAGGTCAGTTTTTTCAAACGGAATTTTATTACAGTAGTGAGTAGAATGAATTTTGATTAAGTCTTACTTTTTTCTAATAATTGCAATAAAGTACTGAATTTTGGGCATAGGGGGTGGGTGAAAACTGCACGTTTTGGGGCACTGAAGGTTTGAATGTAGGGAAACACAGGATTACATTATATTTGTTTTGAATGTTTTAAATTATCATTACAAGAGTATACTTTCATATGACAAAACCAACATTTTGTGAGCATTACAAATCGCATGCTACAACACCCATTAAGGGACTTACCAGGAAGAATCAACATTGGACTTGCAGGGAGAATCAAAGTTTTCTCAACATCAGCAGCAGTGGCACACATCTACACAGAAATACAGCCATTAACAATTACACAATCTAAAAGGACATGTTACAGATTTACCTTCTCTAAAATGACAGATAAAATGTAATTTGAGAGCTGTCAGATTTTCACATACAAAAATCAGTATTGCAAGTTAAAGGTTCTTCTGTATGTAAAGTTCTCAAATCTGTTGAATGGCTGTAAGTATGTTTTTTTAATCCCCCAATATTGGTAAATGTTCTTGTACAGCCAGATAAACCACATTTAAAAGATGTATTTGAAAGACAGCTGTGAATTCGCATGTGCCTAATATGAGCAAACTTAGTGTTGCAAACCTTGGCACATATACTGCAAGTAAACATATTTGAAAAAACTACCGAAGCCTGAGAGTCCTTACTTTAGATGTGATATTAACATTTTTAAACTACCTGTAAAGCTTAGCTCTCAAACCTTATTTCATTTTATTTCTTTTTATCTCAAAACTACATTACTAAGTAAAAAAAGGTAACTACAACCTTGTTAACTTTACCAACATGCAAATGAATTCAAACACAATAAATTTTACACATTACATTTATGATCCTTCAAAATGTGTCTGTGATGCAGTTGAAATCTGTGTGTGAGACAGCCAATGCGAGCGTCCTCACTCTCCAAATCATGTTTGCAATGTAAATAGATAGTTACTTTAATAACCAAAACCAAAAGTATAAATGGCTTACCGTGTTTTCCAATGAAAAAGTGAGAAGTAGTGAAGTCTGTGCCCAGATGTTTTGCGATACTGCTCACATGAATTGTATGTGCAAAAGAGCACATGTGCTTCCAGATCAACAAATATTGTACTTTACCGTAAATTTAGACATTGGCTTGCGGGGAGGTTATTTTGATATTTTCTATTAGAAATCTACGGTAATGAACTGTTTTCCACCAAAACGGATGATTACCGTTGAAAATAAGTGTATTTTTACGGTTATTCTTTACAGTGCAGCAATGCCACCGGGATTTAGCCCAGAATTTTTTTTTTAAAACAAGGACACACATGTTTGTTCTTGATGGATAGAAACAAGATTCCAGTTCTATGAAAAAGGTATAATTTATTTAGCAATTCGTAGGGGTGCACAGTGGCAGAGCGGCTAGAGCTCCTGCCTCTCAATATGGAGATCGTGGAGACCAACATCACATGATCTCTCTGGGTGGAGTCTGCATGTCCTCCCCGTGTAACTGTGGGTTCTCTCCAGGTTCTCCGGTTTCCTTCCACCATCCAAAGACATGACTGTGTTCAAATTAATTGGTAACTCTAAATTGCCCGTAGTGAGTGAATGGTTGTCTGTCAATTTCTGTGTCTCTGTGTCAGCCCTGCTACGAGTTGGCCACTGTCCTGTACCCCGCCTAAGGCCCAAAGTCATTGGGACAGGCTCCAGTCACCCGCGACCCATAATGGGAAAAAGCATTGTCCTTTACGTGTATCCATTGTCCATTGTAATTAAACATTTTTACGTTCCTTGTTGAGCGTTTGAACCAAGTTGAGCAACGGAAAAGGTGAGAGAGAGGAAAGGGCAAGGCAACATCTCCAGCACAGACCACAGCCTCCTAAGTTAGCTTTAGTTCTTTACATCTGAAAATAGAGATTTGTTACTGCTAAACCCTAACAAATAAATAGTTTTAGCGCTGAACGTACTACGTTAGCTGCATGGGAGCATGCGGAGATCAAGTCAGAGCGTCAACAGCATACATTAGCATCAATACATTATTGTTAAACTAAAGAAGACCACAAAATACTACCTAGAGAGCGAAGGGCACGGAGTAACACCGAGACACTTTTTATGGGTTGACAGGCACTGAGAGCAGCCAATAGGAACCGTTTGCGAAAGTGGCAAGTTCAGCAAGGCAAGGTCACTGCCTGACCATACTGCAGCATTCATAAGGCTCTCCTAAAATGTAATGAAAGTTCTGGAGTAAAAAAAATTATGACATAACTCCTTAGTTTGTCTTCGTACAGCCAACCTGTCCGAAATTTAGTTCATGACAGTGCACAGTAGATGAGTGAACATATCCATGGCTACATTTGAGTACTTTTTACTGATGTTCAAAATGGGTATTTCCTGGAATTTAGGTGGGTCTTGTGGAAAATAAAATTTTGAAGGAAAAATATTATTCATTTTTTGTATGGTTATAAGCCTTTGAACATGCTCATTACTCATTGAGTACCTTAAATTTGCCATCTCATGTAAAACAAAAAAAAAGTTTATTATGAACATGCTTCTCTCCACTTTTGATTGCACTTACCGAATGTATGCCGCCAGTAGATGGCGCCTCAAGCTTACACAATTTAGTTATGTTATCACTTTAAGGAACTGCGTGACATGCAATGATCAGTCCAGCAGTACCAGTGATCATGTTTAGATGGCAGAAATGCTCAGAGCAAGTCTGGCGATAATTTAAGGACTTAAAGCAGACCTGTGTAACAGCAGCGACAGAGCTCCCCCCACAGCTCTCATGTGAAAAGACACTGCCTGTAAATAGATGCAAAAGTCCTTTTTCTTCTTTTTTTATCCTTTGTTTTTATTGAAATAAGGAAGTACAATCATGTACATAAACATTTCATGTTGCCAAATATAAAAAAGAGAGCCATGGTTGGTGTCAGGAAATGTTGCAAGGCTGCACAGAGACAGCAGGTGGAGATGGCGGGGGCTTCAAACGGCCCAGAAATACATTTGCAACCACCACATTTACAAAGACATTTAACTTAATTCTACTTTAAAACACCAGAAGATTCTCTGATAAGTGATGTCTAAAATTGGAAAAACGTCATCGATTGAGGGAGTTTTTGACTGTCAGAGAGGAGAGAATTTTCCAACCAGCATTCCTCAAAATGGTATGAATGAATGATGACGGAACATTATTAGAACATGGTTCAAAGCTCAAAAAAGTCATTGTAGCGTGATATGTATGCTTTGAAGGGAAACAACAAGGCTAACCAGCAGTTTCACACACACATTTTACACGTGAGAGACACTGAACATATTGAGGTATTTCTGCACACAAAGAAACTGGACTGGAAATGGATTTCTATATAGGTACAAAAAGAATTATTTGTTTTATTTATTTGACACGGACAGTAGAATTAAACATTGATACAAAATAGGTATCTGATGTACAGTGTATTGGCACTGATTAATTTTCAGCCCCCGTTCCTGATTACGCTTTTAAAAGTGTAGAAGTAGTACTCCATTTTGTGTGTGTGTAACCCCGAATAAGATGGCGCCACTGTGTAGGGCCAGCCGCTTTTCAGGGCTGCTGAGTATTGTGCTTTTTGCATTAATGTTGCTTGATTATGGCTGTGATATCTCTGCTATTCTGGCGTGTGATCGCCAAGCTCTGATAGACATCAGATCAGCGCAAGAGTCTGTCTTCAGATGTGATTTTGGCGACCAAGCCTGGACTATTCCTCCTACAGTCTGTCCCTGCTCACTTGTGGCGCTCACCTGTCATTGCATGCAAGAAGCGTCCTAGGAAACGTGGAAAGCGCAGCGGCGTTTTGGTGAAAATAAGGGCTTACTGGAAATCAGTGCATGGTGTCAATCCATACCCAACCCAGCGACTTATCGTTCAAGCCGGAAACTTCAAGGGGTGAGGTGGATTCAGCCTGTTTTTCCCACACAAGCAGCGCCGGGCATGCGCCATCTCCCGCTGGAGACGCTGCTGCTTGGGCGCCGCCGAAGGGGAAGTCGCGGTGAGGATCTGGGCTACCTCAAACCTCTGGGTCGCTCCTCTAAATCTGATTGACTCTTTTAACCTGATGCAGACGGTATCTGGCCCGCATGAGAAAGGACATACGCTTGAGCTAGTTTTATCATTTGACGTGTCTGTAAATGTTTGTCTGTAAATATTGAGATTTGTGGTGCATGCATTTCTGACCATTTCCCTGTACTTTTCAAAGTAACCCTTCTAAATGCCCAGATGAAACCGTATAACATAGCGCGCTTTGCACGCACGGTAAACTCTTGTACTGCTTCACTTCTATTTCGTATGTGCTGCGCCCTCTACGGGCTTCGCTATTGGCTAGCCATCTCCTAGGCTCCGCCTAGCCCTGAGAAAAAAATATCCACCTGCTCCAATCATAGGAGGGGTCCCGCACACCACCTTGACCCCTATATAAGCCCGTGCATTCAGTCCAAACGCCCTCTTTTCATCTCAGCACCTTGAGGATTTTCTTCCACCAAGAATTTGAAGATGGACTCACCGCTGTCTCGACGCCCGAGGATCTCGCCACCTGCCGGTGTCGGGCCCAAGAGCTGCGGTGTTTGCTCGGCGACACTTCTACCGGAGGACGGCCACGACCGCTGCTTTCTCTGCCTGGGTTGGCGCCACTCCGCTGACGACGACTCCTGCCAGGCGTGCATCTCTCTCCCCAGGGAGGAGAGAGAGCGCCGCCGCGGCTTTATGGGCCCCGTCTCCCCCCAGCGCCCTGGTCAGGACCCAGAGGTGCCGGGTCCGGAGCAAGCCCTGGAGCCTGCTCCTGCTCCCCGGAGGAAGGACTGGGCGGACTATGATGACGAGGATGACCACCGCTGCTATGAGGAAGACGCCGCTTCCCTGTTCTCCACCGACGCTGCTCCCCGGGACCGCTTCCCGCTCGATCTGATGCCGGAGCTGTTCACCGCTGCGTCGGAGCGGATGGATATTCCTCTCCCTCCACAACCCACAGCACCGGTGGAGGATTTCACTTCTGTGGGCTCAGCGCGCGCGGGGGCCAGGCGCCGCCCTGCAGTGCTATGCCCACGAATGGAGCCTATCTTCGGCTATGCCACTCGAGATTGGGGCAAACCTCTCGCGGCCAGGCGTCCAGCGTTGGGGTATGGCCCGTACTGCTCCATCCAGGACTGGTCCTGGGAGTCTGGGGTTCCGCCCATCGAGGATGGGGTCAGGCTCTCCCTCCTACCGTCCTCCTCCATTTGGCCCGGTGGGAAGGCAGCTCTTCCCTCTGAGCGGGACAGACTGACCATGTCCTTTCTCGACAGGTGCTATGCTAATGCGGCTCAGGTTGTCGCGTTAGCTAGCAATATGGCTTTCATCACAGGGTCACGCCGGCTCGGAGCTCGGCGGTGAGGACCTTGAGCGGGCTCGCACCACCACGGCAGCTCTCCTCCGCATGGCACAGGCCTTTGCCATCGACGGGGGCAGAACCATGGGTGCTGCTCAGGTTGGTGCGCGCCATCTCTGGCTTGGTCTCTCCAACCTGAAGGACCAAGAGAAGCGCCAGCTCATGGATCTGCCCATCTCCACGTTGTCGCTTGGCCCAGACCTGCCGACGCTTGGGGACCGGGTGGAGGCCGCCTCCAGAGCGTCGGCCACGCTGGCTCCCCCTCTCCCGCCGCACCGTGGTTCCCGGCGCGCCTCGCCGCCGCCTGCTCGGAGAGGTGAGAGGGGTCCGCAGTGCCGCTCTCCCGAGGACGTGCGCAAGGTGCTCCTGCCCGCCCGTCCTCGGCTCGTGGTGCTTCTCGGGACCAGAGACGAGACCGGAGGCCTGAACCTGACCGCCGCCCCGCTTCAACTGTCAGAAGAGGGAGAGGGGGGTCCTTTTTCAATAAAGGCCGTCAGGCCCGTTACATCACTAAAGGGCATGCTTCTTCCTTGTCATCTGACGTGCGCGCACCGGTAGCGCGCACGGTCACTGATTCACGCTCTTCTATTAGGAGCTCTTTGTTGGATCCGTCAGGGTTGTCTGACGCGCATGCTCAGGGAGCTTGCTCAGTCACACGGCCCGGGGAACGGGGTCTTCTCTCTGTCAGAGATAGTGGCTCCCTAATACCCCCCACTACGGTGAGCCATGGAGCACGCTGCAGCCCGGCTCGTGCTGTTTGTGACAACACGACACGGGCGCGTGTTACGCGCGGCGAGGCTCACGGCTCAGCGCCTGACAAGGCTCGGCGCGGTGCGGCTCACGGCGGAGTCCGCGCCGGAGCACGCCACGCCGTAATTGGAGGCGCCACACGCTTTGTCAGTGGCGCAGATTGCCACGACACGGCGCGTAGTGCGCAGCCACGTCGTTCCTTCTTCAGTCACGCCCAGCGGCCCTCCTGCTGTTCGCCCGGATGTGCAATTGAGGGCCTGCGATGATGCCTTCTCGGCACATACCGGCGACGTATCCATGCCGAGGGGTGTGAAGCGCCCCGCTGCACGTCTCCCGCAAGATGTTGGTGCGGACGCGGCGCCGTTTAAGCGGCTCAGACTTGTTCGCCCACAAGCTAGCACAGTACGTGCAGAGCCTGCTGTACCAGACCGACCCGGTAGCATCACGATCATGCTCCCTGATGCACCGGGCGCGCGCCGGGGCTCTCCTCCCTTTCGAACGGGGCCCCCCACGTCTGCACCAACGGGTGCTGACAGTGGGCGGGCCAGCTCAACTGCCTATCTCAGTTTCCACAGTGCGTCCTCTTACGGAATTTTACCTGATTTGGAAAAATGCGGGGCTCCTCTCCGAGCCGTGGCTGGACAGGACGCCCGGAGAGGTTATGCACTTCCAGTTTGCGCGAGGCCACCGCCGTTTCGGGGTGTTCTTGTCACGCGACTCCACAGCCCCGCGGAAGCCGAGGCTCTGCAGCAGGAGGTGTCCTCTTTGCTGCAGCGCGGCGCGGTGGTGGAGATAGTGTCACAGGAGGTGCACAGAGGACTTTACTCCCCGTATTTTCTCGTTCCCAAGAAGAGCGGAGGTGTCCGTCCCATTTTGGATCTGCGGGTGTTAAACGATCACATCGCCACACGTCCCTTTCGCATGCTCACCACCAAACAGCTGCTCGAGTGTGTCAGGCCCGGAGACTGGATGACGTCGATAGACCTCACGGACGCTTACTTCCATGTGCCCATAGTTCCGGAGCACAGGAAGTTTTTGCGTTTCGCAGTGGGGGAGAAACAGTACGAGTACTGTCGCCTCCCGTTCGGGTACTCTCTGGCCCCTCGCACCTTCTCCAAGTGCGCGGAAGCGGCGCTGGAGCCGCTCCGCCGTCGAGGTATCAGAGTGCTGACGTACATCGACGACTGGTTGATCCTGGCTGCTTCTCCTCAACAAGCGGAGGCGCACACAGCGGCAGTCCTGTCGCACATTTCCCGGCTGGGTTTTGTGGTGAACCAGGGAAAGAGCTCCCTGCAGCCCGCACAGAGCGTGCTCTATCTGGGTCTGCAGTTGGATTCGCGCAGCAGTCGGGCGTCTCTTTCAGAAGAGCGGAGTGCTGCGCTCACACTGCTTGGCCGGCTGATCTTAGGCTCCCCGCTGGTTCCGGCCCACCGAATCAGATCTCTACTGGGCATGATGGCGGCGGCGCACCCCGTTGTGCACCTGGGTCTGCTTCACATGAGGCGCCTTCAGCGCTGGTTCTCTCGCCTCAGGCTTCACCCGTCCCGGGACAGGGGAGTGATGGTGCGTCTCACACCGGCGGCTCAGAGCGACATCCTCTATTGGCTCTCCCCCGGGCTTCTCCCAAGGGGGGTTCCCCTGGGGTGCGTACCACTCTACACAGAGGTATTCACGGACGCCTCCCTGTCGGGCTGGGGGGGAGTGTTCGATCGGCTCTCGGTAGGCGGGACTTGGACAGGACCGGTCCGGCACATCAATCTCCTAGAGATGGAGGCCGTACATCGAGTGCTTCTACACTTTGCGGCACAGTTGGTGGGGAGACATGTCATGGTTCGATCAGACAACACTACGGTTGTTGCTTATCTGAACAGACAGGGAGGGACCAGGTCTCCCCTCCTTCACAACTTGGCAGCAGAGATTCTCATCTGGGCTGCCGGTCACCTGGCTTCTCTGAAGGCTCGGCACGTCCCCGGAGTCCTGAATCTGGGTGCGGACAGGATGTCCAGGGGGGGGCCCTTCCGCGACGAGTGGGGTCTTGCCCCAGACGTAGCGACAGAGATCTGGTGCAGGTTCGGTCAGCCAGTGGCCGACCTTTTCGCCAGTGCAGAGAACGCACAGTGCCCACTGTGGTTCTCGCTCAGGTCCGCAGACGATCCACCGCTGGGAGTGGACGCTCTGGCACATCGACCCTGGCCCACAGGACTCCTGTATGCCTTCCCTCCTCTCCATCTCATGTTGCCCCTGTTGCAGAGGATCAGGCAGGAGCGCTTGACAGTGGTGGTGGTGGCACCGGACAGTCCGAACGCCAGGTGGTTCCCGGCTTGGCGGAGCTGGTGGTACAGGGCCCTGGCCGCTTCCAGACCGTCCCGGGACCTTGGTGCAGGCGGAAGGGTCCCTCTGCTCGCGTCCCGTGCTCGGCCACAGGCTCATGGTCTGGAAGTTGAGAGGGGGAATCTCCTGGGTCTAGGACTCCCCTCGCCTGTCGTGGACACAATCCAGGGCGCACGAGCTCCGTCCACTGTAAAGGCTTATTGCTCCCGGTGGCGCCTCTTTTCAGCGTGGTGTGGGGAGAGAGCGCTGGACCCGGTCTCCTGCTCAGTCCAGGGCGTGTTGGAATTTCTCCAAAGTCTTCTGGAGGGGGGTCGGGCTGCCTCCACTCTGGGCGTGTTCGCGTCGGCCATTGTCACAGGTCATCAGGGCTTTGCGGGCTACTCTGCCCGCAATCACCCACTGGTAAAGCGCTTCCTGCGGGGGGCCCTTAGGAGGAGACCGCCTCACCGACGGACCCCTCCTTTATGGGAGCTCCAGGTGGTCCTGGACGGGCTGTCGGGACCGCCGTTTGAGCCCTTGGAACGTGCAGAGCTGGACTGTTTGTCTTTCAAAACTGCCATGCTCATGGCCCTTGCCTCGGCTAAGAGGGCGGGGGATCTGTGTGCGTTGTCGGTGCATCCTACATGCTTGTCCTTCGGCGCTGATGATGGCCTGGTGGAGTTGTGGCCCAACCCGGCATTCTTGCCTAAGGCAGTGACCTCGGCCTTCAGGTCTAGGGTCATCCGGATCAGGCCCTTTTTCCCACCCCCTCACGCCTCCGAGGCGGATGCTCGTCGCCACCTTTTGTGCCCTGTCAGGGCTCTACGCTGCTATTTGGATCGCACGGCCAGCTTCAGGCGTTCGGACCAGCTGTATGTTGCTTTCGAGCCAGGGACCGCGGGCTCCGCTCTTCTCAGCGCCTGGCTCACTGGGTATGCCGTGCGGTGCGTGGGGCGTATGAGGCGCAGGGTCGGCCCCCACCGCTGTCGTTACGAGCCCATTCTACGCGGGGTGTGGCGGCTTCCACGGCCCTTTTACGTGGTGTGTCGGTGGAGGATGTTTGCTTGGCTGCGTCCTGGTCATCCTCCTCTACATTTGTCCAGTCATACCTGCTGGACATTGCAGCAGGGTCAGTCGCTCATTCTGTTTTGAGCGCTGGACATGCCTGAGTATTCTGTGCTTTTCCCAGTTAGGTGCTCTTGATAGAGGCGGCCTTCTGGGTATGGGTCTCCATTGTATGGTGTGTGACCTGAGGCACTTCATCACTTTTACTTCACGGGTGTGCCGGTGCTCTTGGTAGAGGCGGCTTGTGCGCACCCTCATTTTGCCTTGCGAAGTACTGGCGCTCTTGGGAGAGGCGGCTGGTGGTACTTCGGCATGTGTTTTGTGCACATTCTTCAGGTGTCCTTGGTAGGAGCGACCTGTGTGCATGTACCTTACGTGCCTTGGGCACCCCGGACCTTGTGGTTTGGGGTGGCTGGGCATGCTCCAATCATACCACGCCAGGCCTGCTGGGAGTACAGTGTTCCCTACGGCCTTCGCGTAGGTTTTAGCCAATAGCGAAGCCCGTAGAGGGCGCAGCACATACGAAATAGAAATCTAAGTTACCTAATGTAACTGTAGTTCTATGAGTATGTGCGTAGCCCTCTACCTTCAGGCCCATCAGGCCTGGACGCTCTTATCTGAGTGAAAAGAGGGCGTTTGGACTGAATGCACGGGCTTATATAGGGGTCAAGGTGGTGTGCGGGACCCCTCCTATGATTGGAGCAGGTGGATATTTTTTCCTCAGGGCTAGGCGGAGCCTAGGAGATGGCTAGCCAATAGCGAAGCCCGTAGAGGGCGCAGCACATACTTATAGAACTACAGTTACATTAGGTAACTTAGATTTTTCTCTGCTGCTTTTAAATGACTCTTTGCTTCACGCAAATGACTGTCACACTGATTCTGACCCGGATAATTTGTTGTGCATTTTTAAATCACAATGTACAGATATTCTAGATCTAGTGACTCCTTTACAGGGTCAAATGTGCTAAACCTGAAACAGAGCCATGGCTTAATGAAACTACTCAGGAACTTAGGCATGTGTGTAGACATGCAGAGAGACGTTAGCAAAAGGATCATCTACAAGTTCCTTCTGATTTTCTTCATGATAGTCTTAAAGCCTATCAAAAAGCGGTTAAAGCTGCTAAAACAAAATTCTTGTCTAATCTTGTGTCAAATAATGTACAACATCCTCAGTTTTATCTGATCAACCCTCGTGATGCATAAGTCACCCCAACTTTGTGAAGAGTTTGTGAAATTCTTTAATGGTGTATATTAATGCTGTTAGGACATGTCTCCCTCAGTACACTCAAGACACTGCAGCTGCAATTCCCATGTGCAGTTCTGTGTTCGACACCTTTGAGCTCTTTGGATTATTTGACAAAAATTGCGTCGTTCTGTCCTTTAGACAGCATTCTCCTCTCCTCCTCAAAGTTGTTTTTCATTGTTTTGGACAATCTATTGTTGACTTAATTAATTGCTCATTAGACACTGGCATTGTCCCTGCTGTTTTCAAGCATGCAGTGGTGCAGCCCCTGATAAAGAAAACTAACCTGGATCCCACTATTTTGGCCAACTTTAGGCCAATTTCAAAGCTACCCTTTCTGTCTAAGGTGCTAGAAAAGGTTGTCTATGAATAACTACAAATGTTCATTAGCCAAAATGCTGTTGCTGAGAAGTTCCAATCTGGATTTAAAGCCTGCCATAGTATCGAGACAGCCTTATTGAGAGTATTTAATGATTTGTTTTTAACTGCTCAAAATATAGTTTAAAACATATTCCACCACTTTTTAGGCATTTTATGGACATGCATTGTCCAGTGAAAAAGGTGGCACTTGTTGCATTTCAGCACTGTACAAAAAGATAAATAAAATACTTGTGGGTTCAGGACTGCAGTCACTTTGCAAATGATCAGATTCTAATCAGATTTAGTACTGTACATGAGCGTGGCCTGGATCGCATTTGAAAAACTGTGATATGGGCTGAATTTGTGTGTGTTCACACTTTCATTACATCGCACCTTGATTATTGTAATTTGTTTAACTGTCGCCTGGACCAGACACTTAACCGTTTGCAGCTCGTACAGAACTCTGCTGCTCGACTGCTGACAGGAACCAGGCACCATGAACACCGTTCACTGGTTTCCTATCAGTTATAGAATTTATTTTAAATTGTTGCTGTTTGTTTTTAATTCTCTTCTACCAGCTTATGTTTGAGAGTTGCTTTCCCCTTATGCTCCGGCTCGAGAGATGAGATCCACTAATCTGTTTCTCTTAAATGTCCCAAGAACTCACCTGAAAACACGAGGTGACTGAGCCTTTTCTGTGGCTGTTCCCAAGTTATGGAACAATCTGCCACTAAACATTAGAACAGCACAGTCAATGTTTTCTGAAGACTTTTTTGCACTGGCCTTCAATAGCTAGAAGCTAGAAGCAGAGTTGCACTGTTTGTCATACTGTATTCTTGTTTTGTGTTATACCTTGTCACTCCTGCAGCACTTTGGGCATTACTGTTTTTTTGTAAATGTGCTAAACAAATAAATTTGACCTTGACCCTGACTTTGATCACACTTTCATGACAAAAATCCGATTAAGGTCACATTTGGGAAAAAAAAAAGATAATAATTCAGCCTTCAGTCTAAACAGAACCTAAGATGCATTATGTACATCGTTCAGAACCACCCAATACAAATAATCAAATATAAAGTATGAACGGGGAAAATTATCCCATGAGTGATTAAACGAATACAGAGACATAGTAGCTCATGCAGTGGACACGGGAGGTTATTTCCAGCTATGCCTTTAACCTTTCCACACAGGTGCTGAGATTTGTGACCTTTCCAGCTCTCAGTTCCCCACTGCCATTGAGTGCTTTTGATAGTTATAGAGTGGCCCTCTCTAGCATGTGTGTGCTGTTGAAAGCGTACTTTTACCGCAATGTACAAGTGTGTCCTTTTGTGAGGCTGGAGCATACATGTGTGATGGTGAATCAGTGGGTGGTACAAAGTCATTGGGGGGCCTAGTGCAGGAAACTCAATTTGACACAAGCATAGTGAAGATTACATGTGTCCAGACATTTATTGCCTTACAGACAATAAGAACCACCATCACTCACTCTTAAAGGTCAACATGCTGAAACAAGGGGCTCCAGCAGGCTGAAAATAAACCTACAAAAGAGCCACATGGGAGATGAGGTATCTGTCTGACCCCAGAGCACCAGTCTGTCAGGCTGCCCCATGACCAACTGATCTCCATCCCTGTGTTCTTTTTCATCTCCATTATTTGTATTGTAAAAGTCAATAAGAAAAATGTACGCCATAAACCCAAAGCTTCAGTTGGGAGGGTCTGCGGCCAACCCCCAAATTGCAGGATGAATAAACACTCATCATCTTCACCTTAAGTACTAGGTCAATGTAAATTTAAACATGAAAATATATTTTACAAGTCAGTCGCAACAAACAAATATTTTCTTTTGTCAAAAATGATAGCTTCCTTACTCGTCCCACCTCCACACCCACATGCATGGACATTTACACACACATTTCCACAAAATCAATGTCTGCCAGTACCAATTGAGGATTGAATGTGAATAAATAGTTGTATCTTTTACAAAGGATCAATAGGTGCAGACAGATAAATGGCGCACACAGACATTGAGCAAGACAGACCTGTGATGCACTGAGTGACACTATGTCACCCTAACTCACGTCTATCGTCTCTGCCCCATACTGCTTCTCCACTCTCCATAGATCAATAGTTGTGATGGATTAGTGACAAGCAAGACATGTTAGAGACACATAATCAAACGGCCATTATCAATCACTCTGTGCCAGTCATAAGTTGTTTTGTTGTGGTACTAAAGTGATTGCCAGGGACATCATCCATTATTAAAAACAAACAAACAAACAAACAAACAAACAAACAAACAAAAAAACAACAACCTGCAAATCAAGTCACATTAAAAAAACAACAACAAAAAAAAAAACAGAACAACAATGTCAAGGTTCCTGGCTGCTTTGGTTGAGAAATACTGTTCTTTTTGTATGATCCTCAAAGATAGCAATTCTACAGGAAAAAAAAAAAGTTATGAAAGGGGTAATCAACAACTCAATTAAAACATTACTACTGCAAGATCATTTTGCTTTTTCCCTTCCCTTCAAAATATTTGGCAAACTGTAAGAGACATGAGAGAAACTTGCCTATCTTGCCTTATACTGATTCAAAGGACAGCACAACCTTAACCTAATGTCCTAAAATTTAACGTAATAGAAGTGCATGTTGACAGAGAAAACCACAAGCTGGTGGTGCTTTGCTGTCTTGAATACGCGGCTGATTAGAAACACCAAAACAGGAACTCCTCTTTATAATTAGCACTAATAGACAGCTCACACTTATCTTCATAATTAGTGTGACTATTAAGAGTACAGTGACTGGTACTGGCAGTGCACGAGACAGATGTCCACAAAAGAAATACATTCTTGGCAGATTTCTTGAACATTTTAAAAACATTTATGGTCAACGCTCGTCAAAAGTAAAAGGTTAAAGTAATCATCTTTAGAGGATCTAGGTAGATGCAACCTGTCTCATCAACTTGGGCCTATAGCAGTGAACTAGAATGGAATTAAAAAGAGTAAGGACCCAACTCACCAATAAAATACAAAAAAATAAAAACACAGAAATATTTTGATGAAAGGCCTTAAATTCGCCAATAATGATGGCTTTGAAGTCCTGACAGTGTAGGGAACTCTACTTATTTCATGGAATTGGTAAATTAATATCCATCATATTAATAGTGCACAGGTCTCTATTTTATGCAGAATTACAGTATATTTGCATGTCAGTACACCATATGGACACAACCATAACCATATTATAGTTATTTTACACTGATAGATACAAATTTTAGAACTTGTTTTGCCATCAACCATTGGTATGGTTGAAAATGGAAACACGATAAACTCACACGAACAGAAATTAATTAAAAGAACATGAAGCAATAAAACATGTCTGATTACCTCACTGGGCTAACCCCTCTGCTACTGTGCACCTTTCTTATGTTGGTTCATAATGGAAATTCAGAGCATATGATCAAAGTCTGCCTTGTTCCTGGGTCCTCTTGGCTGCCATGGCTGGTGGACTTAGCCACAGCTCAGGTGTGAGATGTACGGAGCAAGAACAGATGCTTCCAGTTTAATTACTTCACAAAGAGCTAACTTTCCTGTAATGGAAGAGACGGCACACACAGCTGGGCCCTGACAGATGCCAAGACACAGAGAGCAATAGCCACGCACACACCAAGTTCAAATGCATGAAAACAATAATGTCGCCCAAAAGATATATTCAAATATATTCATAGTACATTTGTCAAATGTCAAGTCAGCTCATACAGTGTGTGATATGATGCTCTTGTGGTTAAATGAAACAAAAAAACTCAAACAATGTCAAATTGTATGCAGGATTGCATAAAATATTTATAAAATATAATGGGTGTGTTTATTGTATGTGATGAAGAGATGTTTTAATGTAATTTCATAGATAACTGACTTGAGACTACTGATGACTTCGATTGCAACTCTTTGTCATGTGAATTTCTATTCTGGTTCAATTATATGCAAGACCACTTTTGTCACTGGTTGTTTACAAGGTTATGGTTGGACAACACTGTGTTGGACTCGATTAAAACGAAAATCAAATTAACAACATTTCTGAAAACGGGTTGTTTTATTGGCCTAAATGTGGTTGTCTGAGGCTTGCAGATGGACTTGGGAAAAAAGACCAAACACAAAATTGCAATTCTGGCTGGGATAAAACATATTCATTGTCACTAGCTAATACCATCAGACTACATATTACATTAAGTGAAAACAAACCAAAACTGGTGAATTGGACAGTAGAGGGACTACCCCTGCTGAGCCCATCTCGGGATAAACAAATGCTTGACCAAATCGGCTGTTCATATACTGCTCAAAAACCAAGAAAATACTGACTACACATGGTAGAAAAGGTTCCGCGGTAGTCATCTGGACACTCCTTTTGAAATCAAGACATTTTGACCGCCATCCGTAAGCCCAGCGATATAAGGGAGGAGTAGTCTGGCTCTCCTGTTACTTTAGTGCTTTCCAATTGAAGACGTCCTCCAGATGGCAGTCAAAGGTAACCTGGCTCATGCCAGAAGGATATGTGCAGCATTGAGTTCTACTCAAGAATAAATCTGAAGAAGCTTCACAACAACAGAAGAAGCTGGAAAATCTAAATTGAGTTAAATCCAATTGAGAGAAAAGCACAGATCTGTTTCCACCTACAAATGCATAAAGCACCTCAATGTGCAAGTTTTTGAAAAATGGCCGAAGTATGTCTGTTGGCACTGCCATGTTTGTTTGGTTTGGTTATTTTGTCTTCCATCCAAACCACAATGCTGCCCGGTGATTTGTCCAGTCCTACACCACTGGTGGTTAAGGCCATATCACAATCAAAAACAACAGTGGGAGCCTAACAAGATCGTGAGAATTCATCTTGCTGGCAATGCTAAGTCAAAACGTCTCGCTTTCACAAACACTGTTCTGATGACAACCTCTATCATGGACCACTCCAGCACTGAATCCCCTTTCAAAATTCAGCATGGAAAAACTGCTTTATTAACTGCCATGTTATTTCTTCTACTGGTCAGTTACATGTTTGTAACAAAAAATAATTTCTGATTCTGATGTCATTAAATAAAATGCAATAAAACTAACATTAACATGGTGGCATTTTCCAACTGTCAATTTGAAGTATGTACAGAATTTTCCACTAACAGTTGTGCTCCTTCATGTTATCCTCATTTAATACACTATATCAAACACACTTCTTTAACATGCTAACATGCTGAACAAGTTCTTTGCCCCCAGACCCGGCATAGACGCCCATCATGTCACTCAGGGGGTCCACATGGCTGCCTTCCACTTTCTCCTCAGCCACTGATAACCGCAGTGAACCATCGCCGTGGGCAACGGACCAAAAGAGAAGGAGGAGAGCTCTGAGGAGAGAGGTGAGTCGGATAGGAGATGTGAATAGATGTGAGGAGAGGGCATGAAATCGATGAGGCCATGCAACAGCTTCGCAGCTTATGTGCCCACACACCAAGATGCACACACACTCAAGGCAGAGAGGCGTTCTCTGCCAACAATCTCTATTACCAACAAGAATGAAACAGATCCTTAATGCTTCATCCATTTTTAGACTGCACTAATTCATCGTCATATTGTGGCATTCTGGTTTTTCATTTTCTTTTATAAATTATAACTCTGGAATCATTTACACAGTTCTGCTGTTGCAGGAAGAGCTCTTCATTACTGAGTTTCTTTCAACATAGTCTATTTTTGTAAAGGTCTTGTAATTCTTTCAAATGTCATCTCGCTAAAGTGGTTGTATAGTGGTATATTAAACCCAGAGAACTCTGTGAAACAGAGAAAACATTCAGCTTGTCGCTCCAGTGTATTTATAAAGACTTCCATGGTAACATTTAATCCCAAATGAATGATGTTAATGTGGCTCAAAACTGTATTGAAATTGTAACCAATAAAAAAAAATAAAAAAATTGACACCTACCACGAGTAGCCAATGGGAACGATTTCCTTAAGTGGCGAGGTCCGCTCGTTGTCCGCACAGCATAAACTCTACTGTTTATATACTACATCACAAGATATATTATATTCTCTAATTTCTAAACTGCAGATCAAATATATATTGCACCATTGCTGGACGTGGGCACTTTGCAGTTCAGTACAGCTTTAATACCTGAATCTATTAATCCAGATCAACCACTTGTGGAGAGTGAAAGCTGTGAATTCTCACTGCTCAGTGGCCTGTCTTTAGCACAATAGCCACTGCTCTGAACACCTCTGTGTCCAATCCGCGGGGGTTGGTTCTCTTGCGCACAGTTTCAGCTCCAGTCTGTGTGCACCGAGGGGTGAGCCGACAAGCTCAGCCACACAAGAGCCTCCATTATGGCTCCAGCACAAGAGCTTTGCTACATTATGGCACACACATAAGGATGTTCGCTGAGCTCTTAGTCATTCTAATGAGCTGTGCTGAGGACTCGGTCTGTGGCAGGGTCCCGTGAAACAGCTCCCACGCGACTCGGGGCCTAATGCTGAAGAGTGCTCAGCGTGGATTGGCTTTTTTTTATTCAGGTAATTGTGAAGCTTCAAAGGCCTCTTAGGTAAAGATTTAATGGTGTCTAATGGAATCTCATCACAGAACAAGCGAGTAAGGGACACAGAAAAAAACTGTCTGTGTATATATATTTAAAAAAAAAAATATATCTATCTATATATATATATATATATATATATATATGCACACACACAGGGGGCAGGCTCTATGCGGTCTTAACCAATAGGAAGATCAACATTTCTATTTTGCCCAATTACAGGCCTGTCGCAGAAGGCAATGTCAACATCTCAGCAGAGTCAAACAGTAGCAGGCAATCCTTACATTTAACAGGGTGCAACCAGGGGATATCTGCCACCGGTACTCTTAGCTCTAAAACAATAAAATCCATTTAAAAACAATCTAAAACTCGCTAAAATGCAGGAGAGAGTAAAAGCGTACCTGTAACCAATAGACAAGCCCTGCCCTTTTAAGCCTGACTTCCGCCAGCTCACAAAGTGACTAAAAGACTAAAAGAAAATGTGCTGTCTGCCACATGTGTTTGACACTCGGAGGGGGGAGGATTTTCTGATAAACATTCCTCAAAAGGCGTGAATGCAACTGAATGCTACTTCCGGTATGTTTATCATGACGAAACATTTTTAGAACAGGATTAAAGGCTCAAAATAGTCACTGTAGCAGAATGTGTACTTTAAGTTCCATTTTCATAAGTTAACATTTATTTACTTTGCAAGGGTTTCATGTGATGTCACTCATGTTAACAATTTCCTTCAGTTCGCTTTGAGAACCTCAGTTGTTTGGTTCATTTTCCACATATTAACAGGTTTAATTTACCACAGTTCTTTCAGTTCCTTTAGTTGACATCCACATATAATCAAAAGAAATAAAACAGAAAGGCAAGGCAAAGGTCAGGTAAGGTAAGATTAAAGGCAAGACAATAGGTTTTGTGCCCATAGTGTTGAACCCCGGGGCTGCCACAACAAAGCCATCACATTCCATGACAGACCAGCCCAGTCACCGGCTTCAACGAAGAACCCCTGTGGAGGACATGACCAACCTCACCACCAGCTGCAGCGAAGGACTCCCGGACTGCTACCGGCCATGATGACAGTGCGATGCAGGGCTATTTGCCTCAGCACGGCAGAAGACGGGCCATGGGCGCGACAGGGCGTGGGCACAACCTGTCGGCACAGCCCACCAAACCAGAAGACGAGTGTATCAGAGACAGAAAGAGCGAATAGTCTGGTCGCCAACCCATACTGTCACATCTATACATATAACAAACTACACAGGCAGCCCTGTTCTAGTGACATTTAAAAAAACAACAACATAAAGATGGCAAAGAACATCAAAGCAGAAGTACTGCAGCAATTTTTTTCTACACAGTTATTTTTTAACAGCCTCTGCAATGTACTGTATTACACCACACCACTTTTATGGTGTCTTTTCAATCATTCATCCACACAAATTTATTCTTGCCAAATAAGGGCGCATTCAGGAATAACCAGAGCTTATAAACCTAAATTCTAGTATGTCCCTGCATTTATTGAATAAGCATTGTCATGCAAAGTTCATGTTCTGCTTCTATTCAATTTGCCCGTCCTCTCCAAACTGTAATCCCTGATTAGGTTTTCGGGCCAAGTCCTCAGATACTCAGAGGTATTCCAGTTGTGTCCTCTTGGAGGCCTGATGCACATTGACTCCAGTCTGGGACCCAAGCGGGTCCCACAAGACTTGTGGGTGCTTAAAATCAATGCGCCCTGTCACATCAACCTCGGAGCACTGCGGCCGCAAGTCTGGCAGCCGGGCAGGTCTGCGGAAAGAATCTGCAAGAAGTTTTTTTTTTGCTGGACAGCGCAGCGGTCATGTCATTTGATGAGTGTTCTCGCGTGAAACCACGTGAATCTATGTGGCTTTCATCAAAAACGGACCACAGTTAACCGGAGCTGGTGTGAAAGGCAATCTGCAAGTGACCCGCGCGGGTCCTGGACCGCGACTGGACCAGACTCAGTGTACACTAGGCGTAACTCTTGGTAAAGTGTATATTGTAGATGCATTACAAGGAATGAGATAATTGGTATTAAAGTATTTACATATGAGAATAAGACTTAATGAACAAAATTCAAGGGTGCAACATAAAACATGAATAACAATTATAGTAAAAATATGTCAATTATGATAAAATAAAGGCATACAAAAAACATGTGTAAGAAAAAACAGGCTTGAATATATTATGTATACAAGATTAGAACAACAGTGCAAACCCTGGAGAGGGCTTTGTTGGAACTCAGACCCCGGCAGAAAGCATTGCGGTGACGGGCGTGGCAAATGATGCCATATACTAGTGCCTTCTAGTGCTTAATGCCATATACTAGTTTTTCCCAGTTTAATTGGAACCAGACTGGTGACCTCAGTCTGGTCACCACGCCCTTTGTTGCACTTTCTATTCTTTTTTCCTCCTCAAGCAGCAACACTTGTGATACGGAAGGACCATGCATGACCCTGATTGTCTTATCCACCTGTCAGTCACGCCCATTTGAACTCGCTGTGATGAAAGCAGACTAATATCGATCTTAAATAATTCTGGACTTTCCAGGCAAGGTGTCATCCTCAAACTTGATCACTTTAATGGAGTCGTGGTTTGTGAACAGGGAAAAGGGTAGAGGTAAAAGTACACAGTTCGAGTGTAAAATACATTCTTCCCCAGCCACACGCGCTGCCTCTGGTCCGTCAGGAACAAGAAAGCCACTGGACATAGTCAAGTAAATAAACGACACACAGGGTATTGACACTAGAGTGGATACACTTTTATGCCTTAATTGTGTACTGCAAACACAACTAAGGCATTTGAGATGAGAACTGATTATATGCGTAAGGGTGGTCCACCCTGCTTCACTACTCCGTTTTAAAAAGCTGTTCTAAAACTGTGCAAGGGGAAAAAAAGGCATGCATGTATACAGTGATGTGCCAAAGGCCTTGTGACAGCTAGGAGTTTGATAAATTTAAATACCTATCTCTTTTCACGGTTTGAAATCATATAAATCAGCTTCAGTGTTGGAAAGTGGATACTTATTTTGAACAACATTCCTTTATGCAGTGAAGTTCTTTACTTGGATTGTGACATTGTATATGACTTCAGGGGTTCTTCTATTTTATGTGTGTGTGTGTGTATATATATATATATATACATACATATGTACATACATATATATAAAATACTACCTAACACATGTTTGCATATGGTGGCGTATTTGGAGCCCAATTGTAGAGGCTGACAGATTAAAGGTTGCCACACTGGCATCTTTGATTCTGCAAGTCTTAGTAACTCAAATTCACACATATATGTTATGTTTTCATTCTATATGGGGATATTGCATTGACTTCACTCATTTTCTGAAGACTGGTCTCTAACTAACAAAAATGACTACTTGCCTATCTTTAAAGGCAACATATAATGCAAAGTCAAGTGTTATGAACTTTCAACCATGTGTTGCCTTAGCTTACACAGACTTTTATTTCAGTAGGTTCATTCTTGTTTGAGTATCAGCTTTTGGCATTCATTGCCCTGCATTGTGAATGGCACAATAACACACTTAAATAACTTGACCTGCAAGTTATTCTGTCCATTTGCTGTACGGTATAGCGTTGCAGTCATACATTGTGGCTCTACCTGCACAGTCTGTGTTAGATTTCAAGGGTGTTTTTAATAGTTATTTATATAATATCACTATGAAGAGGTGCAGCCTATCAGTTCTGCAGTTTTTAATAAAATATTGTTTACTTTTTCTATCATTAAGCTGTTGTAGGTCAATGTTGCAGTTTATAATTAAAACCAAAAACTCTCCTTTAAACTAAACCCTAACTTCAACCTACATTAACTTTATTTCCTAACTTTAAACCATGTTGTTGATCTAATAGTCAAGGATTTTCCCTGATGGGGACCTGATTTTTTTGTTCTTACACAAATTAATACAAATGTCAGTCCCTGCAATATAAAAAAATATCTACCCAAACATGCACACACAAAACGTGTGTATCTTCTTACTCGAGAGATTATTTAAAGGACACTCATCATATAAAATTGACTTTTTGGAGCGTTTGACTGTGATACCATGGATCCCTCATCAAAAACCTACCTGGAGTTGTATTTAGCTTCAGACGCTTGTTTGTTGAATTCTGTTTAGTAAGTCATCTCTCCTCTGAGCCTCAAAAAATGCTCCCTTCCATAAATCATCGCCATACTCATTCTGAGCGTTTCTGCTGTAAACCACATTCATAACACTGCATACTCACATTAGCATGTTTATTTCTTCATGATAGCTTCCTCTGCTGCCAGTAGATGGAGCGCTAACACAAATCGTGATGAGGGATTGCATCACAGCTATAAAATAATGTACACTTTTAAAAACACTTTATGTTCTAAAACGTGAGATGCCAAAGCAAAGATACTCAAGAGCATGTTTAAAGTAATTCAGTCGATTACAAACATTCAATCATTCATGAGCCTCCGGTCCAGGCTTTGGCAAGAGTCGAGGTGGCTCTGGCAGCACACCAAGTTGAAAACGTTTTTATTTTATTTTAAGCCAATTTTAAGGATACATTTTAAGGCTTATTTTACGGTCTTACAATTTTTATTTTTTGTTGTTTTAATTAAATTATCTCCTTTTCCTGAAGCCTATTTTTGGCTAAACCTCTTGCG
This sequence comes from Rhinogobius similis, assembly GCA_019453435.1. NCBI lineage: Eukaryota > Metazoa > Chordata > Actinopteri > Gobiiformes > Gobiidae > Rhinogobius > Rhinogobius similis. Next base: position 21,845,614 of record CM033619.1, on the reverse strand, counting down.
GCCGGATAAACGCATTGACTTACCAGTGTTGATTTCTTCTCACTGAGCCCTTCTGGGGTTCATGGTGGTAAGTCATCATTTTTCTGCTAGTTTTGGGTCTGGTCCGGTCAATTCCACCACTTGTAAGTTACCAGTCACACTTCTTCGGTTGTCAGGCCATCACGTGGTTTCTTGTTGCATGAGCAGGTTACTGGCCACCTGTTTCTCCTATGTTTTAATCCTTTGTAACACAAGGGGTGGACGTTACATGAGCCGAGTTCTCTCCCTGTACAACTGGGACTGGTCCTGTGGGAGGTGCGAAGATGTGGGACCGTGAACTGCGACAGTGACACTCTGGCGGAGGTACCATCTCCTCCTTAGGCTGCTGTTTCTCCTGTTCCCTGCAGTCAGACGGTGTCCGGCTCTTTTTCCTTGCTCCCTGCACTCCGACTGTTTCCTGGATTTCCCGGTGGGGTGTGTTGTGGAATTTAATGTGGCAAGTCCAGAGGAAAATAATAATTTACACAAGAGCACTGTCTGTCTCAAAAAGGTGGATTCTTTATTCTATGATGCATCAAAGAATACTTTCCCAAACAGATGTTCTGTCTCAAATACAAGGGTGACCAATGGAGCAAAACGCAGGCCCCACCATGAGAAAGACACTATTATATAGTTACAGTGGGCCGGCCCATTAGGGCCAATGAAAAACAGGTTTGTCAGGTAGCCAGGAGGAAGGGGGTACATTACAATACAAATTAGAGTGGTCACATACAGGGGGGTCCAGATGATCAAAGTAGAATGCAAGTGGTGTTTCTTTGAGTGGGGAGACTGGTTAACCATAGGGTGTCCAGGTGGTTAAATAAGAATGCAAATGGTGTTTCTTGGAGTGGAGAGGCCAAATGGGAGCTTTTGTTTTGCTGGCCTAGGAGGGAACAGAGAAATAAAGACCCCAGGTGCCCCTCTTGACACTTGTAGCTCCAGGGTTGGGTGCAGACAATTCATACAGACACTGCTGACAAATGGTCACTTGTAAATACAATACATCAAATGACATTTTTTCTTTTACAGGTGCCATATGTCCGTTTTGAGTACACGTCTTGTTCATGCTAGGCTGTTGTTTTTAGCCAGTGTTTCGGTTCTGTGCTTGTGCGTCTTTGTGTATACCATAGACTTTCTGCAGTAACGTCTTGTCTTCCTTCCAAAATGCTACGAGTGACAGTGAAATACCCTGTATCACTATTTGTGATTCTATCGTTATTATGGTCTGAGGGAGACACTGATGATCCTTATACTCATTCCCTGCTGGATTGTCCCACATCTGTAACAAGCTCCTGGCCCTGCGTGGACTTAAAATTGAATGTGCTGTTGTCCTGCATGCAAGTACTAAAATATAGTATAGCTACACATCTAACACGCTTTTTAGTTTTGAAAAAGTGTTTCTTTAGTAGTTCTCATGCAGGTGTTTTTGAGAATAAGGAAAAACAAATTATTAGGCAGTGTTTTTATTGTCCTTCTACTTTTACTCTCTGGTAATGTCCAGCCACTTTTTAATAACATTGAGACCCCTGTGGACTTTAAAACTAGATCAGGACTTGGCATTATACATATGAATGTTCGTCATCTACTTCCCAGACTAGATTAAAAAAAAAAAATTGGATTAACACCACTGACACTGATATTCTTGTGCTCTCAGAGACGTGGTTGTCAAAAGCCATTTCAGACAAAGATATTTTTATATCTGGTTACAATGTTTTTTGCTGTGATCGCCCCAAAAATTGTGGTAGTGATTTACATTAAAAACAAGTATATTGTCACTCCTCTAACCCAGTCAGTTTCGCATTTTGGGATTAAAACTAGAACTTAGTGTGAGTCAGTCACTCACAATCACTGGCTGCTATCGCCAACCGTCTGCCTGTACTTAGGCGCTTACCTCCCTTCTTGAGCAGCTTGTCATGGCTAACTCTAGTGAGTTTATTTCAGCAGGAGACCTAAACCTCGAATGGTTGACTTCATCAGAAGCCTTAAAATCTGTTTGTGATTCTTTAAATGTGTCTCAACTAACTGACAGCGCAACTCGACCAAATGTTAAATGTCTAGCCAGTCCTCATAATCCTCATAAGTACATGAGCACTGGTGTTTGTGCAAAAGGTTTGAGTGATCACTGTGCCATCTGCGTTGTTAGAAATGCTAAATTGCCAAGACCAAAACGTTATATATTAATCAAACGTGACCTGAAGCACTTTACTGAGCAGGCATTCTTACGTGATCTCTCTCAATGTAAGAGGAGCAGGATTCTCCAAATTGATGAAATCGATATGGCTTGGAAATATTTTATTGCCAAATTATTATAAGTTTAATAAATAAGCATGCTCCTTTGCACAAGTTTAGAGTGAAAGGACGAAACAACCCCTGGTTTTCCACTGAAATCGGAGACCTTCTAAGGGAAAGAGATATCGCCTGGGCTAAAGCCAGAAAATACAAGACAGAGAGTAACTGGCTACTTTGTCGAAAACTGTGGAACACATGTACCTCCACCATTAATAAAGCCAGGTCTGACTATTTCCTTTCAGAAACGACAAAACATTTGAATAATCCTAAGAAGTTTTGGAAAGTGGTAAAATCAAAAACTAATTCTGTGGCCGCTAACATTCTTCCAAGTTTTTTGAATAAGGAAGGTATAAACGTGACAGATAAATCTGACATTTTGAGTTATTTTAATGAACATTTTGAATCTGACGTAAATAAAGCAGCTGGTCCACACAATCTGAAACCTTTTTTTCTTGAAACTGGCTGCTGATTTTATTGCAAAACCTTTAACATATATTTTTAGTGTGAGTCTAAATAGTGCATCCATGCCTAAGATTTTGAAATCTGCATTTGTACTCCTATTGTTAAAAGGTGACGAAAAAAGAGTGAAGTCAACAACTGTAGGCCTATTTCTTAACTGTGTTGTCACCAAAATTGTTGAAAAACTGGTCAGCATCCAGTTGAAAGACTTTTTAGATGCTAATGATATTTTATCTAACTTTCAGTCTGATTTTAGAAAGCAACATAGTTCGGTCACAGCTGCTCTTAGGATTCTTGATGGTTTCTTGCAAGCTTTGGATCTTAAAAATATTGTGTTGCCCTTTTTAAAGACCTATCTAAGGCTGTTGACACCGTAGGTCCTCAGCTTTTAATCACAATCCTGGAACTGCACGGCATCTCTGGTCAGGCTTTAAATTAGTTTGCCAATTATCTGTCAAACTGCTCACAAAGTGTGAAATTGGCAGGGGCCAATTTTTTTTTAAGTGTGTCCAAGGTTGTACCTCAGGGTTTTATTTTAGGCCCAATTTTATTTTGTGTTTATGTAAATAATGTCTGTGCGGAGTTGTCTGATGCCACGTACCATTTCATTGTAGATGATACAGTACCGGTACTTTACTGCTGCTCAACATCACTAGAACTGGTCATTAAGTCTTTACAGTCTGCTTTTGACACAATGCAGTCCCTAAAGCTAGTTCTAAATTTAGGCAAAACAAAAGCTATGATCTTCTCACATGGATGTGCAGTTCAAGACAACATCCCCCAGATTGTGACTTCTCAGGGAAACCCCATTGTGTTTGTATCAAATTTTAAATACATTGTTATTTTTTACTGTCTCTCTTTTAAAGCCAAAATTTGGCATTGGTTTTACTATCATAATAAAGCGAGCTTCATGCTAGAAGCTCGCAAACGTCTGGTATAAGCCACTTTTATGACTCTATTGGACTATGGCGATACACTGTACATTAATGCAACGGCAAAATCCCTTAAATCCTCGGACACTCTATATCACTGTGCTTTGAGATTGATAACAGGTTGTGACAGGCTCACCCACCACTATGATCTCTATGCCAAGGCTGGGTGACCTTCTTTGGGTGCCAGAAGGTTCACACATTGGATGTTTTTAGTATATAAAGTGTTATGTAAATGTGCAGCGGAGGGTCTTTATACTCTGCGCTCACGTGATATGTTTAGCTTGTCTGTTCCACGTGTAAGAACTGACTGGGGAAAGAGGGCTTTTTCTTATGCTGCTCCCACAGCCTGGAATTCCCTCCAGTCGGAGTGGAGATTGCGCAAACTGGTCTCAGGTGTTAGGTGTTTTCGCTTAATGTTGAAAAACAAAGAGCCTGAATCATTTAAAAATCATTAGTGTCTTTAAATGTACATTTTGTTCTTAATTTGTAAAATTTCTCTTAAAATGTATATATGTTATTTTTTACTTTGTGTTGCTGTTTTTCACTTTGCCCCAGGTCACCCTTGAGAAAGAGGTTTTAATCTCATTGGGTTCTTACCTGGTTAAATAAAGGTTAATAATGATAATAATAATAATAATCATCACCCACTTATGATCAGTTACCAATGACGTTTTGTATAAGTATAATAAAGTAATATAAAGTTTTGTTCACAGCAACCCATATGGAATCAACAAGCATTAATTACAGAATTAGCTCAACCAACTCAAACAGCGGTATAAATCTGCATGAAAGAAATTTCATGAAGAAGAAACATTATTGTCCATAACAAAGTTAATTTATCTCAGCCAAGAATATAATCCTGTATTTTAAAGGATATGTCTGCAGTTCTCAGCAGAAGAGCAGAAAATGTGAGTCAGTGGCACCAACTATAAGTCACATTCTCATAATTGCATTTCACTGGTCTCACAGGGACCAAGTAAATACCCATCATCCCATTCATCTGCATGGTTTCGCTGACAGGTCTATCATTCTATTGTAATGAAATTATTTAGACTGGTGAAACATTGGGGCTTCATCTTCATCCTGGGGCATGGTATCCAGACAGAGATTGAAAAAATGTTTTCAACCTCTGGGTCAAGAGGGAGATGTTTACCTGATAGACAAAAGTCTTAAATGTGTGTCATATCTATGGTGCTGCAGTTGTTCCTGAATGAATGCGGCACAAGATCTTTTCTTATTCCCGGTACCCATTATCCAGTATTATAATGATCTTCTTTCACATATAGAGGGGTAGCATGTGTGAATATCTAATCCTTAAATACTGTGTTTGGTTCATTAAGGATATTGCTCAAAATAACGCTTGTGAATGGTGCCTTGAAAAGGCCTACCAAATATCAGGTGTCAGGCAATAAGAAAGCAAATGTGGCATACGTAGGTGTGTGGATGAGTAATGGCAGGCAGGGTGGGAGTGTCTGGTAACTATAATTCTACTGCCCTCTGCCTTATAAACTATAAGGGCTGTCAAAGATAAACCCAGATTGACGGCAGACAGCAGGGCCAAATGCTAATGCATAGTGTGACATTTCCGATGTAGGCGTGCGTTAGCTAGATGCTGCTGGCATGCTGACAGCCACAACACTGGAGCTGCTGGAGAGGTGGGATGAGGAGTGTCCAAAATATCCCCTGAGCAGCTTTCTTCAACCTCAAGAGGGTGAAGTGTTGAAGAGATGCCATTAGAAAGCTTTTATCACAAATTAGCAGGCGTGTACATTGAGAACATGTATGTCTGATAAAAGAGGAAAGACCAAAAGAGACAATGTGTTAGCTGAAAAATTACTTCCTAAGCCCACCAGAGGAGGTTAACAGGGTGCGATGCATTTACACAAATCCCCAAATGCCCCTTTTGTTCATAAACTTTTGTACCACGGGAAAAAATGTACTCCTACCCTCAATTTCTTGGGGTTGCTTGACAATTACCGGCAGGACAAAACTTCTGTCCTGTTTCCTGTAGAGGCAGAGCAAAGCTTCATCCTTCTGGCTGGTTAGATGTGATGGTGTGTTGAAGCTGTGTCTAATTGGTGTATTTTTACCACTGAGTGGATGTCAGCTAAGGAAACCTCGGGAGCAATGCATGCCACCTTTAATGGAAACTAATTAGTGAATGAGAGTGCTAAAACAAAGTCAGTGAGAAGCAAGCAGTTGTGAAGTGATTCTTTGAGTGTTCTTAGATGAAAAAGTTTTGAAGTTTACCTATAGTATATATATTTAACAAAATATTATGCAATAAAGCATTCTTGCTACTGATACCTTTGCCAAATATTCAAATCATGCTCAAGCAGAGGATATGCAGTATACATGAACAGGTGGGGACAAGCAACCACTCAAAACATTGGCTGTTTCTAGCAAAAGTGGCTAACCACCAAAAGTAATGACTGAGCTGACCCTTCTCACCTGGACATGGACTATTTGAGCCACTCCCCTCGGGCAGGAGGCTACGGTCCATCCGGACCAGAACCTCCCACCACAAGAACAGTTTCTTTCCCTCTGCCGTTGGACTCATGTACACTTTATAACACCTGCCACTTTAACAATAATATTATACTATAATACCATACTATCTATTTGCACTGCCAATTTGCACTACTGTCTATCAAACTGTACATTTCTGTATATAGTCTTAGTCTATTCTATTTTATCATATTTTATTCTTAATCTTATGCATGCCTCTGTTATATATTTTATTATATTTATTCATTGTTTTATGTTGCACCTTACGCTAAAGCAAGTTCCTATGTTAGTGAATTTTGATCACAGACAATGGCAATAAACCAATTATGATTCTGATTCTGAGGACACAATCAAAAGTATTTGTAGAACACAATTCATTCAAAAATCAGTTAATACAATCACAATACAAAAAAGCACAAATAATCACAGTATTTTTTTTATTTATTTATTTTTTTTTAAGTAAAGCACATTTATTATAATATAGAACTACATGACTAATACCTAATGACCAATCCAACAGACTGATCCTACTTAGCTCCAATCACAAATACTGCCTGCATGCAAACTCACATAAACAGATTGCTGTATTGTTTTTGGAACGAGACAAAGACAGATTTAGGAGAGATTAGTCCTCCCGAGCAACATAATCAGATTTCGGTTTTGGCCCAAAGCATCCTCCTCCAGTGCACTGATTCTCTGATCTGATCCTTTCAATGAACAACAGCAAAAAACAAGTCTTGACACAGGATTTTGTTCCACTTCTCAAAGTTAGTTTTTAGGTGGAGGGTCCAATGGCATGTTTTGTTTAAAAAAAAAAAAAAAAAAAACTTCCCCAAACCCAAAATTGTTAGCAGGTTAACAAGATGGATTCTTGCTGACAAGGTTAGCATTTTAGGGTTTAACCAACTGGATTTTGGTCTTGGAACTGAAAACCCAAATGAGAGACTCATGTACTGCTCATTCTGCTTTCTGATTGGATAATTGTTTTGAGGACCAAAACACCAAACACAAAAATCCATCAACTTGGACATTCAGTGCCCAATGTTTTTGTTGTTAAATATAAATAAATTGCAAAGGATTACAATCGATATCAGTATAAGCAGCATTTGCCTTGTATGGGGATATGGGTCATATTTAAGGAATTTAAAATCAGAATCCAGTTGTGGTAAAAAGAATAAAGTTTTACCAATATTAGACCCATCATTACATCACAACAGTACCATTAGTTTTGAACAAAACGTTAGTCTGGAGATGGATAGGAGCAGGATGCTCAACCACAACAATATGAGGTTTCTTTTTTCATGACAAGAGGCAGTAATTAAAAATGCCACTCCGTGTGACAGGTCTGGGGGAGGAGCGATGGGTGCGGGATGGGAGATGAGAAGAGGACGGCAGTGTGGTCGCTCCTCTTTTTAATGAGGATTCCAATCAAGGCAACGAAGGCCGCCCAGAGACCCCCCAGGTTCATTAGACCAGAAAAACCAAACTGCAAGTAAAAGAATGGATAAGACAAAGAGTACAAAAAATAAAACTTTTTTTTTTCTTTTTATGAATCAATGAAGCTAAAAATGGATTTGATAGGAACGGGAAAGAGAGATATGGAAGACAGCCAGCAGAGATAAGAGGGTGGGTCATTGGTCGAGTCACGGCTGTCATCGATCCCCTGATTGGCTGTGTGATGGTATCAACACGCCTGCCAAAGACTTCACGATAACCAGCTCAGACTTTGTGCTTCTATGAAAACATCCTTAGCCATACTTTTTGCATCATGGTATACATGTAGACATTTAACTCACAAGAATATCCTTTGTGAATTTTACAGATAAGTTTTGTAGGAAGCATAAAGGAAGTAAACATATACCCTTCAATATTCAGGCAGTGTGGCTTTTGGTTCATTCTGACCACTGTGGCAGTTTTATAATTGCTCTAAATAGTGGACACAAACGTTGACCACAAAAAAGGGTTTGTGAACACAAATCCCAATAAGCAACAGAGGCTACAAAGTGGTGAAATAAAGTTGATTTAAATATTTACAAAGATAAGGCTATTGGCTGAATCATGTTTAAATTTGAGCAAGGCTGACTGAGTATATTCAGTGATGGAGACACACAAGAGCAACTCAAATACTTTGGTCGCTCAATACTGTACATTCCAGTCTGCACATATTGCTCAGTGTATGGAGAACACAAAGCTTCTGGTTGCTGCGCATCACAAAGTAAAAGTTAACGTGAAGACAAACCATTTGCTACGCATTCAACATTCAAGCATGGTAAGAGACTCTAACCCGATGTGGCTTGTAGTAAATTAATTTTGCTGTATTCACCTACCTACCTTTCTGCCCCACCCACTTTTTCCTCTTTATGCTATGGATCTGTACTTCTGTTGTATTGTCACTTCCGGCTAAGTGGGAACTTGGTTCATGCAAGTGGTGAACAAGGGAAAAGTCTCACCACTCAAATGATACTCTCTTCCCCATTTTTTTTGTAAAATAAAACGTAGACACAGACACAAAACAACGGTATCAGAGAGCTGCTTTTACAATATATCTGCACTGGAACAACACTGATTTTACTTTATCACTTGGGGAAAAAAATGGTTTAGACTCAGCTGACAGATGCAAAGGACTCAGAAGCGAGAAATATGCTGTGTGTGACGTCATCACTTGATTGAGCAAATCAACTAAATAAAGGGTAACTGACAAGGTAACAAGATCAAAGCTACGAGGGACTGATCCGAATCTCAAAATAATTTGTAAAGCATGCAAACTCCGCTAAATATCAATACAATTTATGTAATTATTATGAGCAGGCGCTCGTAGGACACCTGTCTGACGGTGGGGAGGTAGTTGAGTTACTAAGCTATAAGGCAGTTACTCCACGACAAAATTAGCCTGATGAAGACGGGGGGATAGTTTTTATTCCAACAAAAACAAACATGCTATACTGAAAAGCTTCATTCTAGTGTCCAAAACACCTATTCTCTCCTTTGGTATGTCTATTGAGCTCGGGATTGTGACGTCACACATAACAGAATTGTCAGTTAGCCCAGTGTGAAATCAATGGAGATTTTAAGATGCTAAATACTAAACTTGGCATTAATTCAAAAGTATTCTAACATTAAATACTGATAAATGTATTTACCAGAAGTTTATCAGGTTCTTCTATGGATCTTTTGTTCATTTTTACATCGTTTTGTCTAATGTTTCTATATGTAAGTTTAAGTCTATATGACAGTTTAGACATCACATTTCACAAAAACATAGTGAAGATGATTATATTTAAGATTTTACTGAACATTTTTCCTTTGTGTCCCCAGTTTAAGAGTTTTTGTAAAGTTTATACCAGTAATTGTACTTCCTGGTTGGTCATGGGCAGCAAATGACATAGATGGAGGTAATTTCACAACTGTTGCCTAGCAAGGGCCAAAAACAAGGGCCAAAACCCATTTAAATTTCACAATAGTTATAATAAAACAAATTATTGTACCTGATAACTTCTTTATTTTGTGAGCGTTTAAACAGTCAAAAAGGTTTCTGTTGAATGTTAACCGTCTATTTATTTTCAACTGTATGTCGCTTTTGACGGATGACATGTTCTACACGGACTAAAAGTCATTTTCAGGCCACCCAGGAAATCGGTGCATTGTTGACTTGTTGTTGCACATGTTCATCACACAATTTACACAAATCAGTGTACGTCATTTGTGTGGACGAAGTTCTCGTCAAACGGGAAGCGCGTTTCCTACAGGAGTGCGGCTCTGTGGCCAAAAGAGGAAAAAGTGGGCGGGGCAGAATAAGGTGAATGGAGCGGACAGTCTGAGCGTGAGCAGGGATGAGGTGTTAATAGAGCAACAACATCGTGATATCATATTAAAGCCAAGGCTCCGTGAAGTTGGCACCCCATCAGACGCACTTCCACACAAAATGTCAATGTCAATCGTTTGTGCTGGTTTGTGCTGCAAAAAGTTTAGTTTGTGCTGCTTTAGTTTTTGAGATATTAACGATTCTTTTATAGGTCAAATTAGGGTCACAAATGCTCGTTAGCCACTCAGCCCCCCAAAGGGTTAAATAGTACTTGTGAGCGGCAAAAAGTTATATGAATTGATTGTGCAACATTTGTGAACAATAGCCAAATTTCATTTGGGCTATAAAAAAAAAAAAAAAAAACATATATATATATATATATAATTATTTTGTGTCAATTGTTTGATGTAATATTCGGCCAGCTGGTGACAGTGGTGTGAGCAAAACTCTGCAAAACAACAGAAGTGCTATGATCAGAGACGCTGTAAAAGTATGTATTAGTCAGTTATTACTTGCTTTTCATTTACACGTTTATAATTACGTCAGAAGTGATTAGACAAGTAGATATTACCTGGCCAAACTATGAAAACAGCTACTTACAACTCTATGGGAGATGTACAGAAAAGCATCTCTGATCGTCGCAACAAGACAGTTGTTTTGCAGTTTTTGCTCACACTGCTGCCACCAGCTGGCGGGAAATGACATCACACAATTGGCACAAAATAATTATGAATATATATTTTTAAATATGATTGTACAAACGAAATATGCATGGCAAAAAACCAGCCCAAAATAAGCACAATCGATTCATATTAGGTGGAAAAGCGCTCTATAAATAAAAATTCTTCTTCTTCTTCTTCTTCTTCTTCTTCTTCTTCTTCTTCTTCTTCTTCTTCTTCTTCTTCTTCTTCTTCTTCTTATATTTTTTGCCATTCTCAAGCGCTATTTAACCCTTTGGGGGGCTGAGTGACGTCATCGGCTGAAAATAAATTGCAAATATTGATAAAACCATAACAGCACAAACGAAATTCTTCACAGCACAAATGAGGCAGTAACACTTGACACAATGTTAAGCGTCCGGGGGCTGGGTGACCCTAATCTTATCTATAAAAGAACCGTTAATATCTCAATATCTTGCACACTTTTTGCAGCATAAATCAGCACAAACGATTGACAGTTTTTGTGTGAATGTGCGTTTGACGGAGGGACAACTATCACGGAGGTCGAAAACCTGTGCTTTTTACACTTCTATTTACAGACAGATCTCTGCTCTGTGACAGAGAGAAATGCTACTGCTGTAAACTTTGAGTACACAGACGAAAGCCGGAGGTGAAAAATTACGTCTCCTCTCACAAGAAAAAAAACAAAAAAACTGCTTAAACACTTTCTTTCGGCTCCTCACAGCATTGCGCTTGCTTTTTACTTTTTCAGTAATCAGCAGATTTAAAAAAAAATCTGGTGTAAAACAGCAAAAAAAACTGAATAAGTGCAAGACAGATACATTTAACGCCGTATACTGTCAAACATTCCAGGCCAAGTAATAACATGTCCATGGAGACACATCTCCTACATCTATATAAATGAAGATTATGAATTACAGCTTTGGAATTTGGTTTGAATTTTTTGTTGTTTGTTTGGATTGAGCTACCTCAGAGGTGCTCCCTGGGTATATCTTCTAGCGTATTTGAATAGTCACCTGCTTTTTTAAAAGAATTTATGGAAAACAGGACTGTATTATGGCTGAGCAAACAACTATTTTTAATCCCCAACGTGAAATTTGATTAAACACTATTTACTGGCACGGATTTCTAAAGGTGTGGGCGTTGTTCAAGTCGATACACAGTTTACACAAAAGTTTGCCTGCTTGATAAATTTTGTGTATTTAATAAGCAAATTATTCTAATCGTAAACCTTGTGCCAAAGCAATTAGTGATAAATTATAATCTTATGACAAATTATCTTGTGTTGACAGCCTGGGGGAACACAGCAATCAAACATTAATTATTCAGTGGGTAATTAAGTTCATAGGTGTTTCTCTATTCTCGCCCTTTACGTTGTGCTTCCTTGATTTTCCTTTGTGCAAAGTCTATGCAGTGTTCAGGGAGTTAGGGAAACTCTCACACAACCAAATATGTTGACGGTAATTGTCAAGGTTTACAAATGGTTTATTGCCACTGTATGAAAAAATAAAGAAATAGAAAAATAGTACAGAACGGTAAAACAAAATAGTGTTAAACTACTGTGTGTATGACTAATCCTGACCACAGCTCTTTTATTACAATATTCTTTGACACAAACAGAAGTAGTTTAAATTATTCTTCCACTTCAGGTATATTGACCACAATTAAAACAAAATCAAAAGCAGAGTTTGTCAAGGACCACAGAACACATTTTCAGTGTAAAAAAAAAAAAAAAAAAAAGTAAGCCTTAATAACAACTGATGAGATGAGTTTGAGACATTCAATCACAATTCATGCAGAAAAAACAACAACCACAACATAATACATAAAATAATATGTTAAATGTAAATTCATATGGACAATTTTGAAGGGCTGCTTTATGTGACTTACAATAGCTTTTCCCCCTTTTTTAGTTTGAACCATAACCAGTGAGATATCAATCTGTATTATTTATCCACCGATTATTATTTCAATCCATTATCTATCTATAGTTATTGCAACACTGATACAGATGGCCGACCAATTACATTTACATTATTAGGAGCTGTAGTCTACTTTTCAATGCTTCATCACAAGTGTCAAAAGATGGATAGTATATTTGTGATAGTGATAGGCTCAACATCCCTGTCACTTTCAGCTCACAGCTTTGCTCCTCCAAACATGTTTTAAACGTGACTCTTTGGAATGGAATGGCATGCTGCTGCCATCTTAAGGCCAAAAAGGATATTGCAGGAGCCAACACACTATTTTCACAGACAAAGTTCTAGTCTGATAGCCTGCTTTATCGCTACCTTAATTTGGTAACATTCATCTTGTCTTCAGTTACAGTATACTCTTCAGGTAGCAGCAGGAGGTTAATACATTTCACTAAGAAAGTTGTCTTGACTAAAAGAAGTAAGATATAAGCTCATATATGTGGCCAATAATAACTGCGGAATATAATACCAATGAAAATACACAACTGCAACAAGAAAATAATCTTTTCTGTTTATTGATCACCTGCTAATCTCCTTTATTGTTTGGCCACTGAGTTCTTTTCACTTGGTGAGACTGTGATACGTGTACCACTGGTGAAAGGCAGGCTCCTTCAGGGTACACCGATTCCTCTAAGTTCAAATATTTGCTGAAGATAAAGTACATTTTTTTGTCCTTGTTTTTGTGTAGTCCTATTTTGACCTCTTTTAGCCATAGTTTAGACTGCTTTAGACCTGCTTCATTTCATGTGGTACTTGTGAGGCCATATTCATGTTCATGTTTGGATCTTAACAAGGTTCCAAGTAGAGCTTAAATAAGCACCAAGAAATGGGAGTGAGACAAAAAAAAGTTTTGGTAAAGTTTTATTGAAAACAACAGTTAAACTGAAATAGGCTGTTCAGCAGCTGATCAAAAGTTTAGGACCACACCTCAAAAAACAACCCGAAACCCTCTCAAAACAGAAATCAAAGTCCCAAACATGAACTCAGTTATGAGTTATTCCACTGTTATTGTTGATCACTTCAAACATGTGTTGTGGCATGCTCGTTGCAAGTGTTTCCAGGAGGTGAGAGGGAACACTTCTCCAAGTGGTGAAGACGGCCTCACGAAGGGCATCTACTGTCTGGAACTGTGGTCTATTTTTGTAAACTTCCCTTGCCACCCATACATAAAAGTTCTCATTTGGCTTTAGATCAGGAACAGTGAATACCTTACAGAAAATTACACTGAATCTGCATTTTTGCACATATTTGGACTTTTAAAGGTATTTGGTCTTAAAGTTTTGATCAGTTCTACTTGGAACCTTGTTAAGATCCAACCATGCAAAATGTGACTTCTGCCATTTTTTCAACTGGTCTTAAACTTTTGATCAGGACTGTATTTTAGGGGGACAGCAGAGTGGGGTCCAACCTGTGAGCGGACTAATAGCTGCTTAGGGCCCCGAGGCCGCCAGGGGGCCTTAGATCCACAAATATCAGTGCAAAATAAGGAAATGTGTATTTCCTGCTGCCTACATTTGTTTTTGAAACAGGTACAGCTTTGGGCAGCTTTGTGTGTGGCGCAGTGTATATTTTTCACAGGATGGCAGGGGAAGCACAGCCTTTGCGACTGTCAACGTCGTTGCTGATTGCCCTTTTCTCATAACTTAACCTGACACAGACATGCAGCAACATGGTACAGAAGGCAGCTAATGAAGAGACCACGCTTCCTGTGCCATCCTGTAAAAAAAGTTGTTCTACATTGTGGGATCTTTTCAAGTTTAGACTATAAGTGACCGATAAGTGATTCAAATGTTAGTATGTCAAAGATGATTTTCCCGTGGATTTTCCTGTAGATATCGACCTGTTCATACCCAGTTTAGACCAGTCCAATCCTCATCTTAACACACCCAGTCCTGACAGCTCTGAACCCATCAGAATGGACTGGTTTGAAAACGTCTGGACTCGTGTTTGAAACAGCATTGAACCCAAACTCAGTTTATATCAGTCCAAAAACAAACTCAATACACACTGTACACTCTGACGAGATCTGTTAGAACCAGTCCAAACCAAGTCTGGACCAGTCAAGCTGTCCAAACATGCTCAGAACCAGTTCTAATTCCAGACCAGCTCAAAACCTCTCAGAAGAGCTAAACTCAAATGTAAATTTTGGCCAACAGATGGAAATTAGATTCTGACTACAATCCTTTGTATTATGTTTACATTCATATGGTATCATGTCTGTCCATCATGAAAATAAATTACCAAATCAAAACTAAATTAACAAATCTGGTGCACCAGTATTTAAAAAAAGAAAAAGTTTAAAGCCTGTTGAATCAAATATATGATACAAATGTTTTTATGTTACTTTCAATTAAAGGGCCATATAAAGGCACCAGAGTCCAAAAATCTGGATTTTGTGCCTAATATTTCGTGGACTGGGTCTTATAGGTTTATAAGACCTATAACAGTATGTTCATTTGAAACATAAATGTTAGCCAACTGGATCTGTCAGCTTCTGGGAGTGGAGGTGGAGGTAGCAGGGGATGACTGAAGATAGTTAAATAAACAAATAGATAAAATAAATGCAGTTTATTTCATTTTTGCATATGCTTTTTTTTACAATGGGCCAGGAACATGTTTTGAATCTAGTGGTAATACTTAAATAAGGAAAGACATGTCATGTGTGGTATCTTAAAGACAACTTTATCTTTAAATTCCACTGGTGATTAAGCACTCCTCCAAAACTGTTCTCATACATTATACTGTATTTAGTCCGTGTGATTGCACCTTTAGTGTCAAGCTTTGGTGATGAGTGAACTAGTGTATTTGTCAGTAAATGACTGTGTAGGATTAATGATGTAGCCTACAACATCCATAACCTCCCCATACCTCTTCGACTCTTTTCTCAGATAATAAAGTCTATGTGTGTGGGTGTGTTTGGCCTAATGAAAGCTCCCAGTCTCCTATGCTGCATTCCTACCAAAGACACAATCTTTTATGATCCAGTGTATGTGCCACCTCCTCTGTCTTATCCAACGCTACATAAAACAGTTGTTTGAAGACTGTTGGTGCCAAAGCCCTGTGCTTCGTTGCCACTGAACTGCTGCCTCTGCCCTTTGTTCTAAAAATTGATATTAAAGTTAGACAGCACTAAAGACGGTTGGTGAGGACAATAAAGGATTAGCACAAATCAGAACAACACGATACAGGAGGGTGTTGGAGATTTGAAGGCATATTCTCTGAAAATCAGACATCCAACAGCTAAGACTAAGCCTGAGTTTGATCTGCAAACAGCAAAGCCACAGCAGGATAAAAATAGGATAAAACAAATCACATGAATGAGTGAACTATGTGAATATTAGTGTATGTCCTGGTACAATTCTGATTCTAAAATTATTTATCTGAAAACAAAAAATATATGTATTTTCAAAAATCTGTTTTAGTTAATTATTTTGTGACAATAATATAGTCAAGCCATTGACGCTGATAACATACAACTACACGGAGTTGTTTCCTTCTAATCCAAGGTTCACTCACTTGTGCGTTTCTGCTTTCCTCATCAGATGCAATATCTGTCTTAACCGATTCGATGCAAGAGATAATGCACAAATTGACCAACTTGAAATGTGACGCTTCAGGTATGCAGTTACCTAATTAAGCATTAATCAATATTGGATATTTTATTAAGTATTAAATGTTAACATGCATAGATTATTTTTATTTATTTATTTGTTAATTGTAAACCTGCCTATAAGTGCAATTACAAGTGTTTATTGTACAGTTACAGTAACTAACTTTAACTTTCAATGTTTTTGTAACTCAGTTCCAGCATGAGGGGGAGAAATATTTTCCGTCAAGCAAAATGCTCTATACTTTAATCTTTCAAAAACATGCTCAATTAACTAACCATGCTGTTGCTAAGTGTTCTAACAATATTCCTGAGCTAATGAATGGAGTCTGTTGTTTATGATTCATGTTTGACAATGCGTTGAAATCGTCAAACAACCAGCGTGCTGCAGTGGAGACTGACTGACGCACAGGCCGCACTCTGAGAGGGACGTGGGAGTGAGGAGTGTCTGCAGGTGTCACCACAGACCAGGAGCCCACAGGGACCCTGGCCTCTCCAACACCAAGATCACACGACTGCCTCCAAATGCTCGGCATAAACTGCAAAACGGGATTTGAACATTGTCAGAGTGGAGGCCTGTCTCACATCTTCAGGAAGACTGTTCCAGGTTTTAGCTGCATAAAACTGAAATACAGATTTACTATGTTTAGTCCTGACTCTGGGCACCAGCAGGAGGCCGGTCCCTGAGGTTAGTGAACGGTTTGTAAACAACCTTTTCGAGGACTTTGCCTAAAAGTGGCAGATTTGAGATGGGTCCCTAATTTTTCAGTACTGAGGCATGAAAACTGCTCTTCTTTAGGAGAGGCTTAATGACTGCAGTTTTCAAGGTCCTTGGGAATGTTCCAGATCTGGTGGGTAACACATCGAGGCAGCATGTAGAAGAACTCAGACTGGTGATGATCTCTTGGACAGTTTTGTCAGTTACAGGTGCAAACTGAGTCAGTTCTAAATGTGTAGGTGGGTTTAGGGTTATTATTTGCACTGTGGAATTTATGGCATTTTTAATGCCCTGAACCTTGTCATTAAAGAATACTGCAAACTCATTGCACTTAGCTGTGGAAAGTAGTTCTAACGGCAGCTGAACTGGAGGTTTTGTCTGTCAACTGTTGCAAACAGGGCACGTGAGTTGTTACATTGTCTTCTCCGAACAACTGCAGGACCAGCTGGTGGTTTGGAAATAACATGTTGTAGAAAGACACAGAAATGATCAGACAGTGCCACATCAACCACATTGACGCTTGAAATATTAACCGCAGCAGGTGTGTGTCCTCTGCTGTGGGTGGGGCCACTCAAACTCTGCTGAATTTTATGTGTCTACAGTTAAAAAATAAGGCTATGCCCTCTCCTATCTCGTAATGCATTTTGATTTTCCAGAGGGAGCCACTGAGGCATCTTTCAACGGACATTATTGGCAACTTTAAATAACTTAAATTTGACCTCTAATTTTTCATGAGTTTTCGTGCATGTTTAGGGCAGAAATTATTATCTTTTATTCTCTGTTATTTTTTACGCTCAAACGATAAATGCTAGAACTTTGTAACTTGACATTGTTTCCCATTACAAACATTCTCTCTATAAATATTTTCCAATCTCCATGACAAACAGATTTGCTTTTATATTATTTTAAATTAAATTTGAAGGGGGCGCTAGAGAGCCATCTTATAAGATAGAGCCTTAAGTAGCATATCGTTACGTCCAGCTCCCAATTTAAAATCTAATTGATAATCTTTTAGCGTATATGGGTTTTGCCTGTTTTGACCTGTTTGAAGTGTTTTTTGATGAAAACTGTTGGAATAGATGTCAAAAGATGATGATGTGTGCCTTTTAATTCCCGGTATTGATACAATACGGCCGACTTTCTGTAGGGTTTAGGGCGAGGTCATAATACTATCTTTACATGTCCTGACATGACCTATTGTTTCATTTGTCTACGTTGACATTTTTCATGGCCGGCTCCCATTGGCCACATGTAAAAGCAACTGCCGTAGCAAGCAGGAGCAGCAAGGAAAGCCTCTGCCCTCTTAACCTAACTCTTAGGTTTAATGCTATACTGTGGAATTGTATTGCACTTTCTGAAATAGCTTTAGAACCCTGCGCAGCATCGATAAGGAAGTTTTGCAGTTAGCCTGCCACATGGTGGAGGTTGCGCTGCAGGTTGTTTTGAGTTCTTCCATTCACCTGAGTCTGTTGCTGTTTCACCAGAGGAGCACACCTCTGGAGAGTAGTTCATCCAGGATCAACTAGGTATACATTTTTTTTTTTAAAAAACATGTTACTTTTTTCTTTTATTTTTAGTGTTCAAATTCCTCTTTAGGTTACAGTTTGTCATATATTGGTTTGCAAGATTATATATTTTCTCTCTTTAAAATGAATCTTTCTTGGCTGGATACTGTCTTCATGACACTGGTGAACTGAGACTGTGTCATGAAGACATGTGGAAAATCATGTCCCATAGTTGATGGGGCTATTATTGGTACAATTTGCTTTCAAGTAGGGCTGCAACTAACTATTATTTTACTCGTCAATTAGTCTTGTGATTGTTCTTTTGATTAATGGATTAGATATTCAGATTGTGAAAGGCCTGTGAATAATATATTTTTAATGATTCTGACAATGATGAAGCTAAAGTGAAGCCGAGGACATGCTAATGGAATATATTTATACTGTTTTTTCATCAAAAAACAATTATGCTTCTTGTTTCTGAGTCATATATTTTTCTCAGCACATGCCATGTTTTGTATATGATCCAGATAACAACTATTCAATTACTATATTAATTTGAAAATAATTAATTTGTTCTGATTGATCAATAAACTTGTTTCAGCCTTACTTTAAAGTGATGCACTTGAGAGGTACGGCATTTGACTGGTAAATTCAAACTGAATTGTTTATCAGTCCTTTTTTATTTCTTTTTTACTTGTAAGCAGCCATATCTGTTTTTTATATTGACAGAGCATGCTTATTGCTTGAGTTATTAACCCTTTTATTGTCTCACGTGTTCTTCTTGGAGTTTTTTTCTCTTTGTCTTACTTGTGAGGTGCTATATGAACCTATATAGTAATTGCAACTGGGTGAAATTGCTTCTCAATTTATTCCATGGAAGCTGTAATTGGCCATCCCAGCCACCAATCAATGCTGGTGTTATTACTGGGCACCCAGACAGTCTTGAGTCTTGGGCAAAGGGGAACTTGGAGGTGGGAGAGGTGATGTTGTAGAAGCTTGTTACAGTCGTACAGCTGCTTGTCTGTGTGTCTTCTGACAGGAGACATGTGCTAACCCCACAGCGCTCATTGACACTGTTGGTTTCAGCCTCAGCCGTGTCCACTGACGCCTCATTAACTGGGTTTCTCTTACTTTATAATTGTGTTTCTATAAAGCTGCAGTCAAAGGTTCCTCCTATAGATGAATTACATACATTGTGTGTGTCTGCAGATATTATCAGACGTTACATTCTAATAGACTCTCAAGAGTTGTCGGCCTTCTCAAAATAGTTCGAATGACCAAAACAAATACTACATAGTGGATGATGTACAGTTAAAATTGTGACTCAGTTCCATTTGTGCATCTAGCATAAACTTAAATTATGAACATTAAATGATGGTGGAGATTTTGAGACATCCAAGCATAAAACATATCCCAAAACAATACAACTAGAACAGTTGGACTTACTTAATTTAAAAGCAGATGTTTTGTTAACAAACCAGATAGCTTCTTCAGGGTTGGGGTTGGTGCTTGTGACTCCCATTGGTATATCAAACTGACTGATGACGACTGACTGTACGTTGTATGTGCTGTGCCCTCTACTGGCTTCATTATTGGCTATTACCCGAGGAAGCATCTCATGTCTAAGAAGATCAAATAATGCACCACTCCAACCACAGAAGGGTACAGTAGGACCCTGCAAGTATATCCAACCATCAGTCTCTAGTTTGCCCTCTTTTTCACTCAGCGCTTGATAGTACAAGACGTACCAATGGTTATGAAGGAATGGACTCGCCAAGATTCATAAGAATGGATCACTGTTGCCCACGCCCAAATTTCCAGTCACCCACCAGTGTCGGGCTGAAGCTGTGGTGCCTTTTTAATTATTCATGGCTCTGGCTCCTGTACCATTGTGACATTCACTTCTGAGCACACACTGCCACAATCACCCCTCGGATTTCCCCCTCTCCTCGTGCTTTGACCTCCTAGTACATCTTTGCTGCTTACCTGCTAACACAGGTGAAGTGTTGGCATGGGGCATCCTCGACTCTGACCATGGATGCTCAGGTCATGCTCTGCTCTGAAGTGCAGGCCGTGATTCATCACAATCACTGCGTTCTGCCTTTTAATTCATCATGTCTTGCTGTGTGACATCCATAAATCTTATAAGACGAAAAATATCGTACAATGGCCACCTTGCTTTAGTGTGCCTGTCCATATCAATACACTGGCCCCATGTTTCGGCCCACTGCTCAATACAGTGGCCTGTGTGGCTACCAACAGGTCAGTACTCTGACCCCCGTAGCTGTCCACAGGTCTGTACCATGGCTCCATGTGGTGGTCCACAGGTACAGTGGTACAGTAACCTCTGTAGCTGCCCACAGGTCAGTACAGGGCCCTGCTTGCCTGTCCACAGGTCAGTACGGTGGCTCTATATGGCTGTCCACTGGTCAGCAGGGTGACCCTGCAATGTAATCTATGAGCTAGAGACTTTACGGAGGTCAACACAGTTACCTTGTGCTGCTACTCGGGGTTAAGTGTGATTACCCTGCATTACGGTACAAAGGTTCGGCATGGATTTCAGTTGGCCACTACAGTGGCCTGGCTGCACAGTGTCGGTACAGTTGCACCTGTGCCTGTTTGGTGCAGGCACCTAGCAGCTACGTCCTGTAGAGGGGGCAGTGTGTCTTTGACTGGCCGGCCGACACTAGTGCTGTTCATGCAGCTAGGTCTTTCGGGCTATACGGCCACTGACAGAGTAAGGTGCTGCGCTTACAGCTCCTGCCAGCTGGCTTTGGATGCACCACGGGTCTCTGCACTCTCTGCTGGCATGTTGTGGTCCATCAGGTCCTGCTTGGTTCTCCAAGATTAAAAAAAAAACTTGATTAATTGTTTTTGATTAAACACAGCACGACAAGACAAGAGGACAAGAGACAGGACAAGAGAAGGCTCTGTCACTGTTGACACTGTCAGTGTCTTGCTTTCTGATTTCAATCGCCTCCTTAATTCAGCGTTTGAACTTCAAACAAGGCGGCTTTGTGCACCAGGTTGTTGAAGTCTTAAGTGCAGGCGCTCTTCGGAGAGGCGGCATGTTGAGCACTTCCTGACTTTATTGTCACGTGAGACCCTTGCACGCTCTTGAGGGACGACTGTTGTACTGTTCTCACCCTACCTTCAGTTGGTAACGCCCATGTTAGGTGTTGCCTTTGCTGTGCTACAATCATTTTGATGCCATGCCTGCTGGGAATATATTTATCTCCATGGCCTTCGCATAGGTTTTTTGCCAATACATAGAAATGTAAGTTACCTATGTAACTTTAGTTCTATGAATGTGTGCGTAGCGCTCTACCTGCATGCCCAGCAGGCCTGTCCTCTTCTTGCACTGAATTTCGAAGAGGGCGAACTAGAGCCTGGCAGATGGATATGCTCGCAGGGTCCTACTGTACCCGTACATTATTGGAGCGGTACATTATTTGAGCTTTTCATGCGCGGAGCGCTACCTCGGGTAATAACCAACAGTGAAGCCCTTAGAGGGCTACGCACATAGTCATAGAACTAAAGTTACATTGGTATCTTCCAAACAATATTGGCACTTAATAATTCCGAATATATATCTTTTTTTTTTAAATACACGGTTCATATTTTGGTTTATCTGCCTGCATTGCTGGAGTGGAGGAAAAACAATGATACAAATTTTTCATTGTAGAAAAGTTTTGATGCTTTTAAATAAAAAAAAATATGACATAGGTATCACCATAGAATTCTGGACTCCTCTCTAACTCCGTTTTAAAGCATGGGCAGATTTGTTGTGATGTGACCCATTCTATGTATTTTTTTTTCTTTTTGTCTCAAAAAAAGGTCTTGACTCTTTGTATGACTAAGCAGTAAATGGCATTATTGAGTAGTTTCTGCTAATTATGAAAGGGTTTGCACACTCTACACTTTATATGCAAAAATTCAACGATTCGCAAATACCACTGTCTCATTGTAAAGTCCCCAGATAACAGGGTACATTTCTGAGAGAGAGAGAGAGCGAGAGCGAGACAGATTCCTGAGAATAAATAAATATATAAACTAATTTCCTGAAAAGGATTAATAAAGTATCATTCTCCCTATTTATCTATCTATCTATCTATCTATCTATCTATCTATCTATCTATCTATCTATCTATCTATCTATCTATCTATCTATCTATCTATCTATCTATCTATCTATCTATCTATCTATCTATCGAGGCAGATCACAAAAGGAACAAAAAGAAACAAGCTTCATTGTATCATACGTGACATTTTCGGGCTATTCTACTTTATTTTACCAAGGGCCAGATTTTACGGATAGTTTTGTCCTCTGGGCCAGAAACATGCTCAACGCGCTTTTGAAATACGAAAAAAAAAAAAAAAAGTAATATGAAAGGCTTTTTGACATCTGCAGAACTGCCAATCCAGAACTGAACGAGGACTAAACCAGGTCTTAACCTAAAGCAGAACTAAACCAGAACTAAAGCAGTACTAAACCAGGATTAAAATGGTCTAAACCAGGACTAAAACAGAACTAAAGCAGGTCTAAACCAGGACTAAACCAAAAACAAGAGATTAAATATTTTATTTTTGGAAGATGGGTTGAGGGCCAGGTCATATCCATTGGAGAGCCTGATTTGGCCCCCGGGCTGAAGTTGATATAGCTCTGTGCTAATGAAATTGTTTTCGTGAACTTAGAAATACATTTTCATAATAATAATAAATTGTAATTTTGTGGTTAAGGTTGCATATAATATACTAAAGCACAGCAATACAGCAAGTAACATAGTTTAGAACATCAATTTGAGTGTGTGACATTTCAGGCTGATTTGACAAACCCACCACCATGGTAAATCATTTCATTCCCAGTTTTCTTTAAGGAGACCTATTATGCAAAATCGACTTTTAGGAGTTTTAAACATTTCCTCTGTTCACTATCATGAACTGCAGCTCTCCAAAGGCGACGTAAAATAAAGGGGCAGGTGCTAATCAGCGTAGATTTCAACATGGCGTGTCGTTTGATTAGAATTATACAGAAGACAGAAGTCCAATAGGTCTTCCTTCACAAAAATGTATTATGCAAAGGATTATTATATTTTTCACTTCCTGAAATAGTACTGTCAATTTCTACTCTCATTATCGGCCTGTTATAGTCCAATCATGTTGTGACAATATCTGTGACAATAGCTTTGCACCTGAGCCTTTAAAGTGCTATTGATATAAGAATACAAATATGTGGAGGGGCAAATGAGAGGTAGAAGAAGAGGAAAGAAACACTGGAGGAGCACTGGAGAGTAAGAACATGTGAAGAAAAACAGGATGGGAGAGGAAGAGAGATGTGAGTGTGCAACCCTTTTGTTAGTTTGGGGTTTGAAGTAAAATGCTCAGTCAGCCATGCATGGTGTGTTTTTCTCTCTTTTTTTTTTTTAAAGAAACATCGCTATTTTCATTCAGCTTATGTTGAAGTAGTAAATGGCTTTAAGATCTACAGCCACTTTGTGTCAACTATGTATATAAATGTATGTGATATAATATTTAAATAGAAAAATAGTTTTGAAGTCATGTCAAGTCAAGTGTAAAATTCCAGTTTAGGTTTTCAGATATACCTCAGTTAAACCCAATAGTAAAAGCCCTTCATTACAACATGGATTCAAACTTAACATTTTTGTTAAATTGGAATAAACCAAATTGTACGTGTTTATGTGTGTTTGATTGAGTTGACAATAAATGAACTAAACAGGGAATAATGCTACTTTCTTATAAAAAGCATTTTTATATTTATTATATTTTAGAACCTGTTCCTTTGTGTTTGTACAGTTTAGGCTTTACTCTACAAAATATATAACTCATAAATGTAGAATGCTTTTGAAAAAGTCATTTTCAAAACTTGTTTTGTTCCACTTCTCAAGACTCCGAGATATACTGCCCGTCCGAAAAAAAGGCACCACAGAAAAGGTCACACGCTCTAATATGTGGTTGGAGCACCTTTAGTTTTTATTACAGCACATTCACTGTGCCACTGCTTCAGTAAGTTCTGCACTGTCAAAAGATTCATTTAATTCCAATGTTGCATTCCATTTCACCAAGATCTTATTGATGATGTGATACCAAAGCTTTCTCCAGCACATCCCAAAGATTTTCAATGTGGTGAAGTCGTTGATTATAGTTTCTGCATCTCCTCTGCTGTTTCCTCTGCTTGATGCCAATGATTTGACCCCTCTCAAACACACTGACATCTTTTCCACGACCACATAATTTGTCTTTCCACATGGTTGTGACAGAAATGAGAAGCCACTCAACGCATCAGTTGGGTTTACTGTGTTGCAGTTGAAAGACAATCACCTGCAGCAATAATAAACTTGTGTCTAGCTCATTCCAGGTGGAGACTTTTCGTTTGGACATGGCGTGTATATAAAAGTACACATACATACACACACCAATCTTTTTTTTGTCCTTTCTTTTTTTTTTTACAAGCAAAAAATAAATAATAATAATTGAAGTGCTGTAGTACTGAATTCCTCCACATAAGGGCAGTGTTGGGCTACTTATTGATTGTGTCGGGTTGTGTTTTCACCAGAGACACAATACCATCCACTAGAAAGAAGGATGTTGGAGTTTAAATCATTATATATAGTGTATTCTACAAAACAATCAGATGAATGTAACTAAGATATAGCACATGTTTTAGCTGATGTTCATCCAGTTATTTCTGTATATGCTAATTGGGAAACATATTTAAAAGAAAGCCTTTCATCCTTCCGTCTCCATCTTGTGGCCTCTCAACCTGTCTCCTTCAATACTGATGCATTATGGGTTCCTCCACAGGGCCCAGGAAGTATGTGGAGATAAGCCCAAAAGGGCGGAGGGACTGGTCCTGTGATTGTGCAGATAACGCCTAATCACATTCATTACATCAATTAGAGCAGGTCATCACCACACCAGACTGGTCAGACCCCCGTGTCCCAAAGATCAATACTAAACACCAACTACATCCTTTCCACTGAAGCTCTCCTCTTTACATTTGTCAAAAAAGTCTTCACTTACAGTATAGCCCTGGGGTTGACCTATTGCTGCTAGTAACTTGCTGTCTACATTTGTTAAATGATTAAACAAATTCTGTTTTTCTAAGGCATGTTGGGTATTAAAATTGTGTTTTGATCAATTATTCAAAAGTATTTACAGTGTATCATTCAAAAATATTGACAAAGCGATACTTTTTGCATGGACCTGCGGCTGAGTTAAGTGCTGAGGATATTAGGTGCTTTAAGTGGTAAGGATATTATGTGGTTTAAGTCTGAATGCATATCCTCAAATCCCACGAGTGTAACCCAATCCATATAATGATTACAGAAGTGGAATCTTTAAAGGGATAATATTTGGTATCATTTTTAAGTCTGTGAAGCAGTTAAGACCTGGACAATGCTTCCTGTGTGATAAATATAAAACTGTAATCTTAGCTGGTCGGTCATTAGATGGGATTTCAGAGGCTCAAACCGTACTGTTCCAGTCTCTTAATAGATACATAAAAGCTTTGAACTATTTAAATATGTCAAGCATAATGATGTTTACCTGGCAACTTGAAATTGTCCTTTATTATGTAAACAAAGTAGGGAAAACAAAGGTACAGCAAGATCAATTTAGTTGTTATAAACTAAAAGGAGCACAAGGCACATTGGGCATTGGGAATGAAAAATATACATTTGGAAGAAAAAGTTTTTGAACCCTTCCTGCTTTCTGGATTTTTGGCATATTTATCAAACCATTAAATCATTTTTAATCTCTCACCAAGACAACACAAGTAACTTACCAAATCATTATTTGATTTATGATGGGAAAGTAAATCATAACTTATCTGACCTTGTGAGAAATCCTGAATAAGTGCTGGCCCCCCGTTTAAAGCAATAACAGACACTAAATGCTTGTGATAACTGGTGATGTGTCCCCCAGGGGCCGTAAAAATAATAAAGTATAAATAAAAAAAGTATCCCGTGATCCTGAGAAGTTTTCACAGGATCTCTAGATCCCAAGAAGTTTTCTCAAACTTGCTTTCTGAAGTCCAACGCTTACCGGAGTGCGGGTCGACATCGCGGTGGCGCGACTCGCTGGACAAAATGAATGCTGCGCATCAGGGCTTATTAAACAACTCTTTTGAACGTTCTACACCAGAGTTTAGTCTGCAAATTATGGACAAAATGAGAGACATGTGGATAGGGCTGTGTGAGCAGAGGAAAGGCAGTGCTTGGAGCAGGTTACTAATGAATTTATCGAGAAACAGGACGTTTCCTGTGTGTAGAGAGGCCGGGGGAAGACGCGGTTTATCTCCCTCGATTCAAACTTTACTGCGGTGCTTCTGTCACAAACCGAGACCTGTCTGGTCATTGCAGGTGTGTGAAAAGCATGCGTTTTGAGCCGTGGTGCTGCATCCAAATGTAACAAGTTCCAGACCAGACATACGCCTCTGCCACTTCTCCATGCAGGAGAGAAGGGTGCACTTTGTGGACGATCAAGTTCCGTTATGTGCGTCAGATGCTCAGCATTCATGTTGTCTGGTTTGTCGCGCCACGGCCCCCACACTCTGGTAAGCATTGGACTTCAGAAAGTAAGTTTAAGAAAACTTCTCAAGATCCTGAGAAAACTTCTCTGGATCACAGGATACTTTTTATTTCCTTACTTATGGCCCCTGCAGGGCTCTGTACTGTGGAGTCCCTGTTTGAATTGTTTTAACAGGATTACTGGAGGGTTTTTGAGAACCAACTGGGTCAAACTGCAGCAGCGGCCGGTCACTGTCCCGCAGGAAACCCCAAGTCATGAGCTTGATGGAAAGTCCAGCGTGCCCAGGTCCTGAAGCAGCAAAGCCCCAAACCATCACGACCACCATCAGGTGGGACTGTGAGCTTTGTGTTTATTCTGGTTTTCTTCTTGGAACTCTCCCATGGGTCCCATTTCTGCCAAGAGTCTTTCTGAGTCAAAAACACTGCCCTCAACGTTAGCCAGTAAGGCCTGTTTGTCTTTGGGTGCCATTCTGGATTATTTTATGTCCTTCTGAATGAGAGGTCATTGCATACTCATTTTTTCATGACATAAGGCTTTTTTTTTTTGTTTTTTTAGATTTTGTAGCCTCTTTGACTGTCAAGTTCTGTCTGGGCTGGGCCATTACTTTTTCACATGGGGTCAAATAGGTTTGTATTTTTTCCTCTCTTTAAATATAAAAGAATAAACATTTTAATAAAAATGTGCTTGATTTTCATACAATTAAGCAAAAAAATAGATAAATCAGAAAAAAAACACTTACAAATTTCAATACCAAGATATAATGTGATGTTTTGGCATGAAAGAGAAGACACCAGTGAGTTACTGTTAAGGTCTATATGACAGGTTAGACGTCACAATTCACTAAAATGTAGTTTAGATGATTATATTCAAGATTTTACTAAACATTTTTCCTGTTTGTGATCAGTTTGGCTGTTTTCATAAAGTTTATAATGTTACTTCCTGGTTGGACATGGGCAGCAAATATGACATAGATGGAGGTAATTCTACAACTGTTACTTAGCAGCTATTTTGAAAACAAGGGCCAAAATCCATATAAATTACACAGTAGTTATGATTTGAGAAATAATAATACCTGATAACACCTTTATTTTGTTGAATGGTTGTTTAAACTGTTAGAAAAATGTATCGGTTGATGTATGTCGCGTTTTGATGACATAGGTGGAGGGATTCCATTTTAAAACTCAGCTATTAACTATAACTATTAACTAACTACTTTCTATAATTTTAAACTTTTATTTTTTAAATTTTCTTCATAATTTGCTACTTCACTGATGACAACTATGATATACATTTAACACAATTGCCCTCCCACCAAACTAAGTCTGTATTAGAGAAAAATTAAAGACTTTTAAAAACTTTTTTGCTGCTTGTTAACTGCCTATCAGTATGGTTTCTCTTCCATAAGGGTTAATTTAGAGTTCATGCAGATGACGTACATTGACTCTGCTGTGACAAGGTGACATGTCACATGGGGACAGCCTGTTCAGAAGGCCGCCTCTGATGCAGGTGTGTGGCAAGCAGCATGTGACTCTGCTATGATAGTTATGTTTACAATGCTGCCTCTAGACGTCATATCATTGATCAGATATCCTTGAGGGACCATCACGGTGACACACCGGTATGCTGCCCAACTCTTTGAACGTTAAATGAATCGTGACCATAAGGAACGCTGTAATGTACATGTGCATTTCGTCTGTTCTGAAAAACCCAGCGACCCACGAATGAGTGACAAGTGAAGAAATGTAGATATTACTTCAAGCCAAAAAAAAAAAGACGTGCATACCTTGCAGAGCACATTCAATAGTGGAAAGAGAGGAGGCGTGGAGCTGACACACTATTAAACAGCTATTATAAATGTTAGAACGGAATAAAGATTATACTGTAGTTAGTCTATACCTAACTGTAAAATATCTCTCAACCAAAATATCTAAACCATGTACAATTTCAATGCACAAATATAAGTACCTTAAATTTTCCTTATCATGTTTTGAAACTTTTTTTGAAATTTTTTATTATGGCCTTAATAAAAGGATTTGTCTGCTGTATGCAATGAGTATCCAGCCAGTAGATGGCGCATAGCGCTTACACAGTTAATGTTAGATGATGTTAGACACAAGAGGATTTAACAATAAAATTGCAGCAGAAATGCTGAAATGACTCTGGCGATGATTCAAGGACTTAAAACAGCAAAATATTTTCAGATAAGTGATACAATGTGAAAATTGAGAAGTGATGTACGAACGACGTACGAAATCGGAGGGAGAGGATTTTCTACTAAACATTCCTCAGAACAGCATGAATGCAGCTGAATGCAACTTCAGGTATGTTTTTGATGACAGAACATTGTTGAGATATGGTTGAAAGCTCAAAAAAGTCACTGCAGTAGAACATATCCTTTAAATCAACGGAGGCCTCTGGCAAACAATCCTGTACTATTGTTATTACCACTATTGCATCACATTTGACTCGGTAGTATGGAAAATATTATAGTGAGTCATTTAAGATGTGGGTGAGGTGTCATGCACTTGACCTTAAGGTGCACTAACTTTTCTGGTAAAGACACCACCACCGCCTACTTCATGGAGATGTTATTACTTATTTCTGTATGGCATTAAGGCATTCCCCTGAAGATACATTCAATACTGTGGAACATTCCAGGCAAAACTCATCTTTACGGAGAAAATTTACATAGTTTAAAGTTGGAATTTAAAAAAAAATCTCTAATGATTTAGAAATTCTAGGTGTTTTTTTCTTCAATACATGGAATTTTACAGCCCAAACCCCCATACTGGGTACCCAATACTCAACAAACATGAAAATGCGCCTGTATTTTACTGCATACTTATCTCCGTTAAAGCGACTCAAGACAGGAACTAACGAGAGAGGAGGGAAATAAATTGGACCGAACAATGGCAAGACCAAAGCTAGATCATGCTGTCAACCTGGAGCATCTCACAACTTGGTTTGTCACATTGATGAAAAAGCATCTGCTTCACCCCATGTCAGTAACTTGGCATCGAACGCATTTCTCCACAGCATGGCTCATTCTTCCTATTCTTTTATGGCCTTATTTCTCTCCCCACGTCGGGGCGACACTTTGCGGCGTTGCCTCTCTGAGTCGAGGTGTTATCAGTATCTGACACACAGTGATTCAGGGAGTATCTACGGCCTGCTATCGGCCCTCTTTTCATCTCACCCTGCCCCTCTGTGCTCAGGCCTATCAATCAGAGAGCCACTACCAGAACCAGCGCCTCACTCACTCAGCCTGACCACTTCACAGATTGCAAACACAACCCAAATTCGCAGCTATGGTTTTATGATGCACAGTTTAACATCTTCTCACTGGACCTTTGACTGAAGCTAAAGTCCTTCACAACTGCAAGACGGACTCCATGACGCAATGGCAGTGTGCACTTCAAAGCAGGGATTGATCAGTGGTAAATGGCTCATTCAATGGGCTCAGCCTCCAGATAGGGCCGCATGATTTGGGAAATATATCTAATTGCGATTTTTTTGTGTTGCAATTACAATTAGATTTGCAATTTATATCATAATATAAGATTCTATTAAAAGTTCGCAAACATGCCCAGGAGATTTAGCATAAAGATGGAAACTGACAAACGTAAGAAGGACATGTATTTCAGAGTATGTAAATTTGTCCAGTTCAGCAGTTTTCACGCAGAATAAAACTGGATATTTTGCTGTTTGTTGAGGAAATTATGGGAATTTAAAAATTGCAATCTGTGCGATTTGGTTTATTTAGATTATGATTAATTAACCCTTCCTCCTGAGCCCCGGGTGTAATAAATACAGAACAATAAATTAAAACACTGCTTTTATTGAGTTTAGCATATCAAGTCGTGACAAGTAATTAGGAGTTATTACATAGCATGACTAATAGGACAATATCTGTACAAAGATTTGTGAATTTCTACCACCAGACATTGAGGAGTCATTTGAGAAATTTTAAGGCAAATAATACCAAATCAACATACAAGCATAAAAGTATGTTTGAGACACTCATCTATTATTGAGTGGGCTCGGATATTGAGATGGCATTGGGCCTGGGACAGTAGATAGTGTTTCATGGTGGCTTTGGCTTTAAATATTCCCTTAGATTGAAAGCTTCAAAGTAAACTTCAATTACTGCAGTGATTAGATCTGCCCTGCTCCATTAGAGGACATTCTAGCTCAGAGGGGGACAGACAGTAAGAGCAGGCACAAGACTGTCAGACCCACAGCCAAGGAATTACTAACTATTGATCCTGCTGCCACAAGCCATCTGACAATAACATTTTAGTTATAGTGCTGCTTTAGTATGGTCAGCAGCACTGTCTGATGTGGTCTCAAAGCAATAAAATCCCTGTATTAGATTCCATAAATTCAGCATTGTGGCTTTAAGTTGTATTTAAGATACAACTACAAAGTATTTTCTGATCTCATGGAGGTAAATATATTATTATTATTTTGCTTATTTTGTATTTTACAAAAATGTTGGCTAATATTCACAATCAAGCATGAACTAGGACTGGAAATCTCAAGATCCCGCATGATTCAATACGATACACGAAACATGGCTTAAAATATGATTACAATGATTACAATTTTGCGGTACATGCCAATTCTGCAATATATTCCTATTTTTAAAGAACCAAATACCCTTTTAACTTAGTATTTATTTGTTATTACACTACTTGCACAAACTTAATATGAAATACACCTAGTTTAATCAGAGATGCATTTCATAAACACCAACAAACTTGTACTGTCACAAAATAATTTCGTAAAATATACCAAAACACACTCTTGGTGATATATCACCAAATGGATTACCAAATTTGTACCACAATATTTCAATATCTCTGGGTTTCTTTTTTTTTTTTTTTTTGCATAAACAAGGACTGCATGAATTCAACGAATAATCAAACTTGGACTGTGCTACTAGTTACTGTTCTGTTGTGCTCAAATTACAGAATAATTTGTTCTGGTAACACGGTGGAGACATTAAATTATGACTGAATTAATATGATTGGCATTAACTTGAAGGGGGTGACTTGACTCTGCAGAATGTCCTTTGTGGTGTTTTTACTGGAAGTTTTATTTTGTTTCCCCACAAAGCAGTTATACTGTATATCCTTTGTATTTTCTGTATTGAACCTTGAATGATTGGAGTTTTGAAAACATCATTGGGATTATCAGAATGACCGCCAGTGTGTCGATCATTTACAGATGTCGATGTGTGACCGTGATAGGGCCATAATGACATGATGTTTTTCCCTGTGACTATGCCATTGCTGTTAACAGCGACAATGATCAAGATGAATATGAGTGATAATGGTGGTTTCCAGTGAAGACCGCTGTGCTGCGGATACCAGTGGAAATGACTGTCCTGATAAGACACATTTTCTTTAAGCATGAATCGCTGCTGATAAGAATCCTAGACCAGACCAGGACACTGACCAGTGTCCATCCATAACCATTTCCCCCTGTTACAATACAATTAAGACAAATGGTGACAGATTTTTGATTCTTTTCTGCTTCATCTCTGTAGTAATGGTGTTTAAAAGTATGACGTGTTGCATTAGTCAATGAAGGGCAAATCAGCACAACAACACCAAGAAGCTTTGTGAGGAATTGTTTAACGATTTATACTGAATTTACAGTACATTATTAGGGGTTAATATCATCATGTTTAGGGGACATTCATCAACATTACGCAGAAAAGGGTGCACCTTTTCGGTGTATATTGGAAATACTCAAGAGGGCGCATGGCATTTATGAGCCTGTGTCTGAAGCTCTGAAACGCGCACACAGGCGGCTGGTGAACGCGGCGGATGAAAACCAGCGTTATTTGCATGAAACGCCCCGAAATCTTCATGTTTCAAGTGGGCTCTGCGACAGGGTTTACGGCATAAATGCACGGAATACGGCAAAAAAGCAGCGTTTATCCGAACAGGAAATCATAAAGAACTGCACGAAACGAAGAATTATGTTGTTGTGACTCATTGCAAAACACAGAAAATAAATTGTGGAGTCTAATCAAAAATCTAAAGAAAATAACCTACCAAAAACAAAATTTGCTATTAAACAAGTACGATCAACTTTAAAAAGTTGTCAGATACGCAGTGGGACTAGATCTATACCTGCTCTAACCCCAGAAGCATGAACCAGTGGAGCAGCTCTGGTTCAGGCTCAGGAGCGGGGAGTGGCGTGAGGTGGTTCGGCCCGAGCAGCGCTGCTCTCGGGGACGGAACAAGATCAGCTGAACCGGGCAGAGAATCCGCGCAAGTGTTTATTTTACCACGGAACCGCGAACACGGAAGACAGAGGGTCAACCTGGTGAACCGCCCGAACCGGTCCACTGCCCGCATGTCTCCAGTCTCACTTCCAGGACTGGATCCAGGGACTTGTTGGTACACTTGGGAACGAACCGTCCAGACCCGGTCTGCTGCGTAATCCCTCTTCCACGCACGGGACCAAGCACAGCGCTGGGACGTCACGCTCAACAGTCTCTGAGAACCATCCGGCCCGGAGTCCGCGGCTAAACAGTCTCCGTTTGCCGAGCCAGCGCTCAAAAGAGGCCAGACAGAACCAGAACCGCACCCATGTCAGGACCATCCAGAACAAAGAGTCAGCTGCGGTGTCTACTTACGTTACTGTTGGTGCTGCTGCTGGACCCGTGACCAGGGCCCAGGCTGATGCGCGCGAGTTTTATCCAAGATTGAAATTATTCATGCTGCACTTTTAAGGTTAGTAATGCTGGATTTTATTAAATATGTTGTGATAAATGTAATAACATATCTTGGCTGAAATGATCATAATCTACGTTTTTCCACATCAGCGCACCGTACACCAATTCAATTCAATTTGTTTTTGTAGTGCCCAAAATCACAACAGTTGCTTCGATGGGCCACAAAGTTCACGTTGATGAATCTCGGCTAATGCTGCAGTTTGGCCGTACACCACATATACACCCAAATTTTGGCGTACACAACTTTGATGAATGAGGGCCACTGTGTAACTATTTAATTAGCTCTTTCCTTGGTGAGCTGTAGAGGCTTTAATGAAATCTCTTGAAAAAAGTAGGTCTTTGGGTCTAATTTACAAGGAGCTGTGTAAAGTCAGGTATAACAGTTAAGTTAATCTTTGCTGCAAATATAAATATTTAGCATGTTAATCAGCCGCAGTGACTCGGTGGTTAAAACTCAGACTATTTTGTCGTTGTGTCCTTTGGCAGGACACGCCACTTATCTCGCCTGTTTATGCATGCGATTTGTGGTCTGAAGGGCCGACTACGCCGATTGGTAGCATTGTCTGTCAGGTGACGTGAGCGGTTTGGCCTAAAATGTCATTGATAATAAGATAATTTATGATATAATTGAAACTCTCTCTGGGTGGAGTCTGCACGTCCTCCCCATGTCACTGTGGGTTCTCTCTGGGTTCTCCCACTTCCTCCCACCATCCAAACACATGCACCTCATTTCTCCTACCTAATGTACATGATTTATCCATGCTGGGAGCTGAAAGAATGAATACGTGTTTGTGGCGGGATTACAATACCCAACTGACTGTATAAGGGTCAACAATTATTTTGTCAAAGAGCTTGATATTGTAGCTTCGCTGTATATCTCACCATCATCATATAGAGAGGAACACAGGCCCTGAAATAAGAGGGCAGAGGATGGGGACAGAAGGCGCTAGGGGAAAGATGGAGAGAGTGAAAAACGCACAGAGAAGATAGATCATGGTCCTGAGTGATTGTGACAAGCATAGACCCTATCAGCTGCTGTTTGTTTGCACACTCCCCACTCTGCATTAAAGGAGCCGTCCAGGCTGCCTGCAGGCCGCCAGCGCTCCATCTCATCACCTGACACGCCAACAGATGTTATGGGCCGATAAGAGCCGTGCAGCCCCTTCCCTTTGCATCTACGATTACCTCGGCACAAAGGAGACAGGCTGGGGCGGTGGGGGGTGGCAGGGTTACGGAGAGAGGGAAGGAGGCAGAGGAGAAAGGAGAGGAAATCAAATACTTCATGATGGCCTTGTATTAAAAAAGAAATGGATGGGAGGAGTGTACGCAGGGGTGAGGGAGATGGACCGAGAAAGGGCGAAGGAAAGATGGTTGTGACGTTCTCATTTGTCCCTTAAGAAGTGCTAAATGGCCTCACTGTGCTGCCTGGCCCACTGCTGTTTGTCTCTGTCCTAATCGGCTTATTCCACTAGCGCTGCCGCACCGTCGTCATTAGGCGGTGATAATGATATTATAAACGGGATGAGAGAATTAAGAAGGCACAAGATCTGATGCAGAGTTTTATTCATTGCCCAATTTGCTTGTATTTAAAAGGAAAAAAAAACTAGGACTTTTCTCCGTTTGCCCTCAGATGCACCTGCTTTTTACCAATCCCAGATTGTTCTCAGCAAAAATGATTGAAATCTGAAACAATATAGTTTTTGTTCACAACTACAACTTTTATTATATTGAATTACAGATGTGTTCTCAGTTAAAACATCACGTTACAGTCGTTGTAACCCAATCCCAGCGCTAAGTACACAGCCACAAGTCTCCATTTCTCTATAGCTCCTTCCTGATCACTAATGTACGATACAATTTAACAATGTTTCTATATTTGTTCCACTAAACACTCTGCGTGGCATTACATTTCAGCCCATAAAAGATCATAGAAACCCAATAGCATGCATCCTATTCTCATTTCGCTTTGAAAGGCGTGATTGGGTTCCACTTCTTTTTCCACAGCTTGGCTCAAAATCCAGAGGGGGGATAGATGACATTACAAAACAAATCAGCCAATAGAATAAACAAACTCTAGGCAAAAAACAACAACAAAGCAATCTTTATCTACATGAAAACAATACAAAAAGATGTGTGTATCTGTGTTGGCTTGATGAGATTGAAAATGTGGACGATAAGAAAAGCAAGGTAATCAATGGAGTAATGACATGGGGGGTGAAGGGTGAAGCAGGTTGTATCACATCATCGATGGAATTTCTAAAGCGCCGAGCGTGCCCTGGTGCTCCTGTGTGTGTGTGTGTGTGTGTGTGTGTGTGTGTGTATGTATGTGTGTGTGCTTTTGAGTGGTGCAAAAGCATGACAAACGCGTCATGTTGTGTGCGAGTGAGATAAGCTCTAAATAATTGCGGTCTGACAGGCCTGAATAATGGCCAAATTAGACAGAAGGTGCACATTATTACAAGTGGCAAACATTCAAGGCTGGAGATTTAACTGTGCCTGATGATGAAGATCGTGAAGATGATGAGGTTTGGTTGGACTCCGCCCTGTAGAAAGCATCCTTCGACACACATCTTAATACTATTACTTTTTGTCCTTTTGGTCCTGTTTCTCGCTGGATTAACGTTGCAAGCTGCAACGTGAGTTACCTGTAGATGACCTCCTGTTGAGTCGTTGGGCAGCCCACCCTCTAAGAGCAAAGGAAAGTGTAGGAGGAGGGACAAAGTGAAAATGAGGGCGGGACAGTCATGGTCATTGATAATCACTGGATAAAAGAGTGATGCAAGGTTAAAGAGAGGACATTGGTTGAGGTTCAAGACGTGATAAAGAACGCAGGAGCTTTGATGTAGAGCTTAGACTTATGTTATGTCTGCTCCTGCATTACACCAGGCGAACTCAGATGTGAGAGAGACCTATATGCTTTATGCTTTAACACATGTTACCCTAAGAACCACCAAAACAAGATTTTTGTACCAAATGTGTGTGTGCAGCAGCATAACCTAATGGCCAATAATAAGTCAGAAATTGGTTAAATCAAGCATGAACCAAATCTTAAGCAGTCCACAAATCGATTTCTGCACCTGACCTAAATGTTTAGTGTTTAAATTGGGGGCGTACCGCAAAATGAGTAATAATAAAATGCACTATTTGCAGCATCAAAGTATCAAAACAACTTTATTGTACTTTTTTTTTGGACAATAGTCACCATCTTACCTAATAACATAAGGAATGACACTGACACAAGATCCATATTGAGGACTTTACAGGGTACCAGTACTGTGCAACAGCTCAAAAATGTGACTGAACAACAATACAATACAACTAGAATCATATTTAATATTTAAACATGCATAATTTAGCAGTTCATAGCTTGCTTTTCTTCACCTTCAGCATCGAATCCCCTGGAAGAATGGACCCAATGGGTGAATGAACCTTATGATGTGAATGTTTGCTCCAGACCAGATTCTTGTATCCAGCCTCTGTGCTGGAATAGGACCCATTGACCAGTTTGTATAAAACAACTAATTCTTGATGGAGAGAATTTATATTTATTTCCAGAGAGTAAATTTGTGTTGGAACAAACACGTTTCACACTACAGTGGTATCACTGGGAGTGATCAACTGCAGATCACAACATAATCTCTGTGTTGATCACTGCCAAGGAGCTGGGTTATCTGTGAGTGATAGTGACTGGAGATTAGTGTTTTTAAATGCTTATCAGAGCAGACCTCCCTGAGGTATAGAGGCTCAGCAGGCAGACACAGATCCAATGTGTTGGCTTTGGAGGAGAATGGAAATGGTAGGAGGGCTGGAGTGGATCATCAACATAAGAACTGGTTTATCACTCATGCATCTGTCCTCTTCTTTTTGAGATTTTCCAACCTGAAGGCTTTATTTGACAACTGTTGTGTGAATTGGGGAGAGAGAGGGTTGAGACATTCAGCAAGGATAGCGAATCCACAACAACCACAATTGTGTGCAGTGCCATAAACCGCTGAGCACTCAGGCATCTTTTCAAATCACTAAAACACTGCTTAAATCACAGAAAAAACAGATCCTCTGGGTACTGGACTGCAGAGTCGTAATGACATAGGTCTGCAACCATTATTTGACTAATTGTGACCACTGGATTATAATAAATAATCATAGTACATATTTGAAAATCATAATTGACTGCAGACTCTAAAACACATACACAAATGCATTTTCATAATGAAGACAACTGCATTATTAAAACCAAATGTTAGACACTAAATGATGTTTATCAATAATAATAATAATAATAATATATTTTATTATTCTCTATCCAGAGTCCATCGGTCATCATTCTTTATTTGGTTGATATTGTTTTTTAAAAGTTTCAAAGTATAATAGCATAGTTGACTAATCAAAAAAATAGTTGACCTCCAAAAACATGTAGAGACTTCTGTCTGGGGCAAGGACTCCCTTGAGAAAGAGATTCTTAATCTCAAAATAAAATAAAATATAGTTTAGCTAAAATAGATCAAATTAATTTGTTATGCACCGTAAATAAATCAGAAATAATACAGACATGCAGGTTATAGTTATCAGTGCATGTTCTTGTGTATCCTATTTACTTGTGTTTTTTGCTCTAGCATCAAGGAGATATCAAATCTTCTATTCACAAGAAGTATTCTGCCATATATCAGCCCTGCTCATCTCCCGTGTGCTGGTAGGGCCAATGTGATGGAGATGATTCCAAACACTAAATAAGCCTTATCTGCCTCTAGAGCTCTGCCCAGATTAGGAGAGCTGTTAAGGCTGCCAGAGCTGAGGAAATGAGATGTACAAAATAAAAGGCCTTAAAAGATTAATACTAAGAAAAGTACAGAGAAAGAGAGAATAGTACGGTAGAAGTTTTTTGCAAACAGTTACGCATGTTATAGACAAACCCGCTTGTGTGTCTTGCGATGGTTACTTTGAGTCTGTGTCTGTATTTGCACTTGTTTCTGATTCTTTTACGACATGGTGCAGGGTGGCAAAAGGGGCCATTTGGTAGAGCTTGGCATGAGGGTGCATAAAGAGAAAAGCCAGTTGGGAGGCACAAGTGGAACCGCAATCTCTGGGGTCCACTCTGTCTCTGCAATCCCACAATGCCCACAGTAATTAAGAGCAAGGATAGAGAGGCCACGGGCAAGTCCAAAACATCCCGCCTACACGCTGTTGTGTTGTGCCCTTATGTTTCACTAGTTTCACTGACAAAGTAGAGCATTGTGTGAGCATCGGTGCAACAGAGCTGAAGTTTACATTCAACTCTGATAACGACTCAACTGCCTGTCGAATATTACTTATTTCCTCTTTTTACTTGTTTGATTTTAAAATTTGAATGAAGGCCATAAGAAAAAAAAAACTTTATTATTATATTATATTATATTATATTATATATATATTATATATATATTAAGGATACAACTTGTTTAGAAACATGACATATGCAGTGGCTGTGTTGTGTTTTGAACATTTATAGGAAATTAACAATTTGAGAGACTAAACTTCTGGTGCAGTACAACAGCAAATAAAGGTGTAAGTGAAAGACACACTGACTGTTGTTGATGCGGCACACACTGTTTATTATTGGTGTATTTGCCTTCATCATGTGTTCTGGACTTGCATGAGAAACTATCATCAGTATTGCATTATTTTAAGTTGTACTTTTTTGTTAGTTATTTGTTTTAAAATCTTACTCTATAGGCAAACAGGCAAATTCACTTTCTCATCTGGCCAGTGAGTACTATGAAATTATCATGTCTTTAACTAAATGAGACAATGAATGCGGGTCAATCCACACAATATCTCCACTTAAAGCTTCTAACTTCCAGTTGAATATCGCCCTCATGTCTTTTTAAAGTATTGCCAATGTCCACCTACTCCAGTCTTATCTCCGCTTCTTCCCCTCTTACACTGTCCATTTGTCATTGTTTTTCTTCCCATAATCCCCCTGGTCAAACTCTAACCTCCATCCAGATAATGTGATTTTGATTTCTGACCAGGAAATGTCTTCCAAGAGGCTGTCCAGCAACAATAACCTTTGGTAGCACAACACAATGGTGAAATAGACTGGAGCACAGATAGTGGAACAATTTATGGCTCTAGACATGTTTGTTTTAACAAGTCCACATCCTACATGCTTTTGTGTCTATGATTTGCTCATTTAATACAATCTTAACGGGGTGTAAATTTAGAGGACTTGAGTTCTAGAGTGTCATAGCAAGTTAACTGTAATCTAATGCCATCATGAGTTGTTTGTCCATGCCACAGCAGTTAGGCCTATACTTCCAACGAATAAATAATGAGCCACCCTCTTCACACTCGGATGTAAAAGCTTGTTTAAAATTGCTTTGTAATGCTTGCAAGACAGATATTACTTACTTCAAGTAAGTCCTGTGACTCACCTGGTGGAAAACTTGATATTGATGCATGGTTTGTATTTTTTGTCGCCACCTGACATTTTAAAAATGCTTTTCAGGACATTTGAAAGAATGAATCTACCGATTAGGCCTAAAGCAAACAAACAAAATGAAAGCAAACTCACAGCTATACTTTTTTCTGAATTTTTTTCAATCCTCTTTGTTCTGATGTCTGTATCTACTGTTCACATAGGCCTCTCCAACTGGGCTTTAAATGGTTGGCTCCGTCACTTTTTAAAAGGCTGTAGGATTGGGTACTTTTCCTCGGCCTGCTCCTGAAATCCAGTGTGACCAATAGTGTCCAAGCAGACAAGAAAAGATGGTGTCCCCTCCTGCCTGGACCCTAAGGGCTGGAACAGAGTGCGGTGCGGCTGCTCACAAAGCAGAGAGGAATGAGGCCCTCTGCACCCACTCTTCATGGACTGCTGTAGAGCAACTGTTCCGGGACACCCTTTGGGATTGGTTCTGTCCCGCTCCTAGTTCCTCGCTGGTTATCTGCTCTGGGCCAGGGAGCATATTCATGCTCTGGAGAAATGGGGTAGGACTAGGCGGAGGGGGCAACACTTATTGGTTTTAGAATGGAGATGGATTATCATTGTCTTCAGCCTTAGCTTGTCACTTAGCATTACCAAGTCAGTTGGTGACACCCTGTCTATTTTATGTGCGTACACTGCATGCTCACGCTCTCACAAACACTATGTATCTGCTCTGGAGCAAACCTACACAGCGGATTGAGCAGACTGTGTGTGTGGGAGGGACAGAGCCACAGGCACTAAGTGTTTCTATAGCTCATGTGAAATTACATGTAGGCAGTGATGAGCCTCTAACCATACCAACACAATCACTTAGAAAGGCAGAGGTTTAAAGGACCACCTAGGATAGGAGTGCACACAGTATGCCTGGCCCCTGTTCATGTTAAGGCCTTTTTCTTCACTGTTCCAAAGTATTCAGCACTTAAAACAGATTAAGAGCTTGGGGGAACCAATGGCTTGATGCTACAAAGTGGGGACACAGTAGAATGCAGAAGGAAGCCCTTCAGAGATAACGCCCCAAGAAAGAATCTGAATCCCCTCGATATTGGTCCTAAACATCATGTTGTCATGAACAGATGAAATCCAACAAAAGCAGGAATAAAGATATACAAAAGCTCTGTGAGCTGATATTTATACAGATTGTTCTATGTTGTATATTGTGTTGTTCTAAAAAGTTTACATTTCATGGTCTTCATAAAGAGGTAACTAGCTGAATACAATTATTACACTATTTGTTTGAGATCACCATCAAGCATTTCCTCCCTTTTTTGGTTTGGTTGCTTGGTGTGGCCACCTGAGACTTTAATAACATATTGGTTTTGCTAAACAACGTCACTTCCCATAGTGATGATGACAATAGTGCCGGCAGCAATTATGGTAGGCGGTATTGTCCCTTTATGCCCCCCTAATGGTTTGATTTGCAGACGATCTTTGAGAGGGAGGAAGATGATTATCATAACAAACAGCCTCTTTATTCCCCGGGGGAGTGTCAGTCTATGTTGACATTTATAACCATATGTGGGCCGACATGGTGATGATTTCTCAGCTGTTTAACTACAATTAGTAAAAGGGGAAGGGGTAGTGCAGGAGCTGTTTGATGGTGAATCCGTTAGCTGTAGAATAGCTGTTATAGTGAAAAACATTTATGGGTGTCCCCTAAAGAGTCTGCATTGTCCACAGCTCTTTGCAGCTTCACATTGATAGAAGATTGCTGATGGCTAGGAGATTATGTATTGACCACGGATGTAAATGTGAGCCTTGCTGTATTTTCTGGTCCGTTTGCGCAGACAGAAAGACCAATGCATTTCTCATGGAGTTTGTTAAGGTCAAAACTGATCGAGATCCCAGTGGACTCGTCAGACAGTCAATGAATGATGGACAAAAAGAAAAACAGAGGGGAAAAAATGCAATAATAAAACACGATGAGGAGTGGAAAAGGGTCTTATTGGACAGGAAATAAAGTGCGCTGTCAGTCAGTCGCCTGAGTCACATCTCCCAAGTTATTGCTTATTGTTTACGCCTCTCTATAAAGGTCAGAGGTCAATGCCACCACCATATATTTTTTTCTTTTTCCCTCCCCTTTTTAACGCCCCATTCTTTACCGAGCACAAGAAGGAACAAAGAGCAATGGAGAGGTGGGAGAGGCAGCCGCGCCTGTGACGGGTGGTGGGTGGTGGTGGGGGGTTGTCAAGGGAGTGGAATTAGAAAAAAAAAATACAGAAAGAGAGAGTAGCGATCATACATTGCTGATAAGGAGAGGCGGGGGGCACGCTGTGAGCTCTTGGGGGGGAGAGGGAGCAGTGGGGGGGGGGGCTGATGTGTGTATTCAACTCCGGGCTGACTCCTCTTATGCTAATACAGCCAATTTCCTCTTTTATTTCATTTCTGGAGCCGAAATCTGCGATCTGCGATAAGGTTGCCGTGGCGACCGCCTGTTCCCTGGGCGGATGCGGGCAGCCGTGTGATGGAGATGTGTAAGTCGGTGGGAGCAGCAGGGAATGAATAATTTAAAACTCCACCAAGCTAGAGAGATAAGAGAGCAGGGCTGAGGCCTCACTCTGCCTCACTCACATCACTCTCTCCTACCCACAATCCATCTCTGCACCTCAACCCTTCCAACTCCCAATCCCTTTTTCCCATTCGCCCTCACACTTTCTATTCCTCTCTCTCTCCGGACATCTAAGGCTTTATCCTCCAAAGCAGCTGACCTCCAAGGTCAAGGGCATGATGGGTAATTGAACCGACGGTTTGGGGCCAGCCTATAGGGATGATAAAACAGAGGGTTAGAAGATGGTCTGAACTAGTGCAAAAATATGGTGTCCTACCACTGCATCTGATCATCCACTATACCTCATGTTAAAGCCCACTGGATCATGTCATTGTCAGATTAGTGACTGGAACAACAGGCACTCCACTCCACACAATGGCCCAACACTTGAGTGTAACACATGCTTGGAATAGTTGAACGTTTTGGTTGAGTGGTCCTCCTCCTGAGTACACACAGAGGGGTGACTCACTGCCCACGGGTTTCTCTGGAATCAAGGTGTGGCTGAGACATGTGACCAGTTTGGCCTGTTAAAGAAGTACCTGAAATGATTTAACTTTTCTCACAGCACATTCATATGTGTGGATGTCACAATCACAGATTAAAGAAAAAACATTTACATTTATTACATAAACAGTATTCAGTTGAAATGAATAAAGTCAAAGTCTTTAAAATGCACTGTAAGTGATCCTAACAGTCTGAGAGGACTGTTGAAGGATTTGACTTTCTTTTTAATAGTGCTTTTCTAGATGAGATGTTGCAGGTCACTGGTTTGGCTACTCGGCTGCTCAGGCTCGGTGTGTTACGTTACATCCTTGACTCCTGTCTGTCTGCACTGCCAACCTGTTTTCATTCCACAGTCGTAGCTCCGCACTGTGTCACCATGGAGATAAAGGAGCTCTCAAAAACAGCACGTGGGTCATGTCCAGGTGAGGGGTATACGGCGAGGTGTGGCTTCAACCCCCCACCACACCATCTCACTTTAGGCCAGGACCTGTACTCAGAGACATGAGCGGAGCAGAAAATCAGAACAAAAAAGCTAATTCATAAAGCAACCACACAGGATGCCCGCACAGGTAATGTCAGTCCAAGCGTGCAGCCTTCATCCTGATGGCGCCAGGAGTGGCTTATGCCAGAACACAACAAAAAACTCTCATCTACAAATGCAAGAAAGCAGATTTGACTTTTTGAATGGTATTTTACACAATCTCAATAAGGCAAAGAAGGCCCTCAAAACTCCTTTAAGTGTCAAACAACATTTTTTTTCTCCAACATGAATTAAAAGTCAAAAATCATTTCATCACATTTGTGAACTAGCATATTTTTATTTATTTTTTGCTTTGTTCAAAACCTTATTGCATTGGTGGCTTTCGACCAGGGATTGCAGCAACAGTTTCCTTGATCTGAAACATCCAGCGATACAAGGAAGCAAATGCAGGTCACAGACC
Source organism: Rhinogobius similis (assembly GCA_019453435.1). NCBI lineage: Eukaryota > Metazoa > Chordata > Actinopteri > Gobiiformes > Gobiidae > Rhinogobius > Rhinogobius similis. The sequence continues at coordinate 21,801,369 of CM033619.1, read as the reverse complement.
AGTCTTGGTGTATGTGACTTGTTGTAATCATTCCATTCTGGATTGTCAGAATTTTGCTTTTAAGTTTATGCGTACTTTTGACAGAGGTTGATCATTTCCAGATTTTCTTTTCACGGGGCACGACAATCCGAGACAATTTGATAAACGAACAGAAGTTGTTCTGGATTCTGTGATACTTCGGATAAGGCGTTTCATAATAATTTGTTCAAACTTTAGGTTCGACAATTTCGATTTCTCCTCTGAGCACATGGTGGCAGTATTGACCCAGTAGAGAATGCTGGCGCTGTTCCTATTTCTCCTTCCCTTGAACATGTGGTCCTACAGAGCAAAACAGGAGCCAGCAAACTCGCACACATCATACACCTTGCTGATACTCCAGATTACATTGATAATACCAAAAATATTGGCCCATAGAAATAATACAACACAGCGATAAGAGGATGCTATCAGGTTTTCATCATGATCTCACAACTAAATGTGAACAGAATATCAAGTTGCACAAACAAGAAATAAGAAACTTAGACTCAAATCACACAGAATAAAACCGACAGTTTGCCACTCACAGCAGAGAAAACGCTATGGAAATGACTTTGAATTTTTGCATAGCGCTGGTTTGAGCTTCTCCGTGTGAAACCATGTAAATAGAGCAGTTTTAAGAGGCTTTGAGGCTGTGTGTGAGCAAATATGATTTCATTAAACCGGATATGAGCTCTCTTTTCCGATGGCTGCTAATCTAGATTAAGGTTCTCGTCTGGATATTCACAAATAGATGTTGCAAGAATCAAGCAAATTACACACACACCCCAGTCGTGAAATCTATTCAAACAGGGTCAAAATACACAGGCATTTTGGTCTTTATTCATACATTATTATCTCTTTAATTAAATTATTCCCAAATTATTTCTCTGTTGAATTTGTAATCTATATAAAGGAATATAATAACTTTAATATATTTGTCCTAAATGGGGAGATTTGGCTGCGTGAAATACACATCAGTTTTATTTTGGTGAAAGACAGCGCTTTACATTTCATTAATTATTGAAGCTCACAGTGGCTTCTATCTGAACCGTTAGTGTGGAGAAAGAATTGTTGGGCTTCAATTAAATCTGATGTTAATTAAATCTGATCTTGTTTTGTGTATTAATCAAGCGACAATTTTAATCTAGTGAATATGCACAGTCTAATAAGAAATGTGGATTTAGACGGAAAGGAAGAATTATTTTCATTTCATGCTCCTGATGAATACAGATTTTTATTATATTTTATTTAGCTGACTTGCATTAGTTACTAATCTCCCTGCTTCTTTTTTCTTTATGCAATCTGAGCATCAGATTCATCGTGTGTTGAGCGTCTGCACAAAGAGAAAGAGGCAGCGTGCACCATAGCCCGCTTTTAATGAGCTGTCACTGGTGAGTTATTAATCTCTTCTTTTGACTCTTTTGTTGATGACAGTTTATTTATTCTTGTTTGGAAAAAGTTTTGGTTTCCACTTGACTGCTCTTCCTGTTACCTTTTCATTTCTGGCTTTATGTAAATCATCAGATCAGTTTTTATATTAACTTTTTTAATTGCTCCAACAAATACTTTTTGTTGTTGTTTTTGCCGATGCATTTGAAGACAATTTACTGATCCATAAACCTGGAGGTTAGAGATCTATAAAAGCATAAATGTGTGTGTGAACTTCCGTAACGGAGCAGTGCTTTTGATGTCTGTTTGTGCTGTTTTACTTTTTTTTTTTTTTACATCAAATTTTAGATTTGGGGGATTTTATTTGGAATTGATTGAATTAAATTTTATACATTTGATTTCACTTTCTAGTTAGCAGGTATAAGTTGCGCATAAACACAAGATGGAATAATTTGCTGTCAAACACAACACTCTTCATTTGATAAACAGCTGTCTTTGACAAATGCCCGCTTAGTCCTAACATTCTCCTTTTACCTCAATTCCTCTTTCCATGTTGTTTGAAACTTTGTTAAACATGAAAATAATACACGGCAGCATAAAAATAGTTCATACATTTCTTGAGAAAAAAACAACGTGTGGACTTAAAAGTAAAAGCAAATACACAATCTACATTAATCATTTAGAAGATGTCACTGTTTCTTCTCACTAACATTTTGCACACACAAGCCTCCACTATGTGTGTGTGTGTGTGTGTGTGTGCGTGCGTGTGTGTGTCTGTGTGTATGTGTGTGGTGGAGCATTAATTGTGTTTACATCAGCATTAAATGCAGCTTTATCAGATGTACTATTCCTTTTCAGAGACGGCTTCTCGGTAGAGTGACACCACAGATAAGTGGGAAAATTTACTCTGTGGTCAGCAGCTCCCTCCACACACACCCACTTGATTTCCTTGAGTTATTTTGAGCCCAATGTTGCTCTTTAACGTGCTGCGATAAGGAGAGGGAATCACAAGCGCTATCCAAACCACATTAAACTAATTAACAAACTCATTTAAAACTACAGAAATATTTACTGCCACACACTTTTTGCAGATGGGAGAAGTCATAAATAAATACTTATTTAAGCGCCTGGCAGGTGCATGTAAATTGTTTGTTGGCAATGGGAGAAATTTAAATTACAGTTCAATCAGAGGAGAGGGGAGTGTGGCGCAGGGGGGAGAGAGTGGTGGGCGCCCTGTGATTTCCTGTCTCCACGCTTAGTTGATATTTCACTGGGTGAGGATTGAGCGCTACGGGTGCATTTCACACCCTGAATGAGAGAGGCAATCTCGCTCAGCCGACTAGAACAATAATTAGAATGGAGATTAAATAAAAATAATTAGAAAAAGTTCATCTAGTTTTGATGTATTAATTATTCCGCCCCTGCTTTATTCCAAGTCTAATTATCTGCTTCAGTGAAAATGCCAAGATTTTCTGTGAGTCATAAAAAATTACATTCATGTAATTATGTCAGCAATTTGGGGGGAAGTCAGCTAAGCAGTGCGTCGCTGGCTCACCACTCCCCCCGCAGTTTAAAGTAAGTAACTTCTAACTACTTATAACTTATAAGTTAATACAGTTCCTTTCAAGCCAGGGGTATAAATAATAGAATGCAATGGGAGATTATTTACTCTTTAAATGAGGAGCTGCTTTGGCTGCTCTGCATATACTTCTTGCCTCCATCACAATGAAAACATGGCCACTTTTTTATCCATTCTTGGTCAGTAGATAATAATTTGCATATAAATGGAAATATTTATTGTGACAAAAAAAGAGAGAAAAGAAAATAAGGAAAGGGAGATGTCGGAAGTAATATGCTCATTTTTCAAAAACTCATGGGGCCCCAACTGTGATATCTGTATTTTAGGAGTCAAGCAGTTTAAAAAATGAGACACACCAAATCTTAAAAAAGGAGAGAATAAAAAATAAATAGTGGTAGAAGAAAGGGGAGCGAGGAGCCAAGGGAACCTTTTAAGATGTTTACTACACAAATGGCGTCTCGGGAGAAGACAGCGTTCTGATGGAAACGGAGAGATATGTGCCGACATTCTCTACTTTTCTCCTGGCTGTGTAGATGGAAGCAGGCGGGCTCAGGCACTAAGCTGTAATGACTTCCCTTCACTTCTACCTGGCTCACTGCGGGAAACCAATAAAGTAACAAAAATAAACTTTACAGATGGGGGAAAAGTGTATTAGCCAGATATGGAATAGGTGACTGCACATGAAAAAGAAATAGTAGGGCCAAAAAGTTGATAAACAAGCTTCATGAAATTAGTATGCAAATATACTGTCGGGTTGAAAAAAATGTGCTTTGTCTTTTTGGAAAATGACTAGTCAAATACGCAAATGCAAAATACACCAAGAAGATTTCTGACATAACCCTGTAGAGGTGCGGTATAGTTCTAGTGCTTGGTCCATGCAGCATCACACAAACATTATAGTTCCACACTGACAAACGCAATACAGCATCTAAAATTGATGTGGTTATTCTTTTCTTTATGTACATTTGTAAATTGATTTAATCACAAAAGATCTGTAGACCGCAAAAATTAGGGATGCACGATTAGGGAAATTGCAATTAGATTTTTGATTTTTATTAATAAGATTCTGTTCAAAGTTCACATTTTAAACACGTTCAGGGGAATTGACTAAAACACTGAAATAGGTCAATGAACCGACAAAATAAGACTCATATGTATTTCAGCACAAACCTAAACTACGGGGTTAGGCAGGTTTTTAGTACAGAATAACACTGGATATTTTGTTTGTGGAAGAAATTGTGACGCTTCAAATATTGCAGCCTCTGCAATTTGCTAATTGCGTCCATTAAAACCGTGATTAGATTTTGATTAATTGTGCAGCCCTAGATACAATCATCACACAATTGAACATTTTTGTTGTGATGGCATGACACACACACAATCACTGATAAATAATCAACAGTATATTACAACTGTGTGAATGAAGTCACAGTATCATTCAAAAAGTGTAGTTTTGCAGTGCATTCCTTTTCCTATAAAGCCACATTTCCCTTAATTACCGAACAGTTAGTGACCGTACAAGTCATCGCTCAGCGTCCAACAAAAATATCTCGCAATCATTCTGGTATAAATTACTGCCAGTCATTATTATTAGTGCTGCCATTTAGAGTGCTACAAAGCAAAATGTACTGATCCAATCGAAAAGCAAACTTCCTGTTGTCGAGCTTGGCTTTCTGTTTAGTGTTATTATTGTTTCCGCTCAGCAATCTCTTCAACACTAGAGTAAACTTATAGCGTCTCTGAACTGCCAGCCGAACATTTGATGAAAAACGTACGAGAAGTAGCATCATACGAGGACTATTTGCTTTAGACGGATATAGCAGTTATGGTAGGATTAGGGTCAACAGAAGGCGCCAAGTGGGGGGATCGAAGACTGGGCCTATCAATTACTGACCTCAACTGTGAACCTCTGCACTCATATGAACTTCCAGGTTAAGACTGGGCACCAAAAGATCCCAGGGTGAGACTTTAATTTCTTAATGCATTTGGGATCCCACAGGGGCCGTCCTCAAGTGTAAGCCGCATGGGACCACTTAGTTGTCGTAGTAGGACTGAGGGACTGCGCTTCAAGATACGGGGTTTTCTTCTTTTTTCCCATCAGTCATTAGGTCTGACATTGGGAAAAAAAAATATGCCAACACAGTAACTCAATTTTCATGGGGGATGCAGGAAGTAGTGAGTAATTATCAGTACATTGACGTTTTAAAAGTCTCGTAAAAATGGATAAAACCTAATAAAGAAATGCAGGCTGATAAGAAGTTATGCAACAATATTCTTGTATTTGGAAAATGCTCCTCAACATTGCAACTAAGAGGCAGAATTATGGGCCGCACAACTGATAAAATGTGTTCCTTTGCTTTTTTTGACCAAATTTTTGTTTGCTTTGCTCAAAAAAACTTTACTGAGACTGAGAGTAGTTTCATAGTTGCTACGACTCTGCAGTGTTTAGCTAGCTTGTTTAATCGCAGTTGGAGATTCAGGATACTTCAACTTCCACACAGCAATTCATTTCCTCAAACACAGACCGAAAAACATCTTATTTAAGGAGAGAAATGTAATCAGTTCTCTTATGTGTGATCCCAAAGTCTGTATCAGCGGTAAATGTTAGCATAGCGGCAGTGTTTGTTATTCATCTGGTTTTCTACAACTGTTTTCTTGATTTTCTTTTTTTAGAAGTCGGGTACAAACTAAATATTTGTGAATTGTAGATCTTTTATGTTTTGTTATTAGACTGCAGCAGCCTTTTCAATTGAGTATTAAGCTTTTGGAAAACATCGTCACTCACTATTGACTCTCTCATCGTTTTGTGCTGCGTTTGGTCACCTGCTGCATAATCTCTATAAATTTATTTAGCTTTATTCCATCACCTTTGTCATTAACACTTGATAACACTAGAGTTGGCTCCGAGATAAAAGAGAACCTCTAGTTACTTTTGTGGAGTAAGTAACATAAATGATGGCAGAGGAACTGAGGACCAGGCGCTTGAATTGCAGCAGGTCTGACACAGAGTTGGAGACTGATTGGCAAAAGAGGGCAACACTGGGGTGAATGTTTGGGTCACTGGGCAATTACCGACTCTCCCCAACACAATAAATGGGCCTGCGCATACTTTCCTCTCAATTAATGCATTAGTGAGGTCAGAGGTTACACAAGCGCTGTCTGCTCTGTCACATCGAGGTGGAGCCTCATAATCCAGGAAGTGGGGCGGTCCACCGCGATTGGTTCTCGGCCTGTTGTGTTTAGATTATGTGTCAAAAGGAGACCAGAAAGTGCTGTGCTGTGTTAGAGCCTGATCTGAAAATATTTTTGCAGTTGCTTCTAAATTAACACAAAAAAAATTAGATTAGATAGTTGTATTTTCAAAGCTTCGTCATACTCCTCAATAGCATGTTATGTTACTACTCTCATCTCATTTTATAATTTGAGTTTTAGTGGAGAGGTGTCATTAATTTCTTGTCCCATCATATTTATCAGGCACGCAAAATCTAAATCAAATGGTAAAGCAGCTGTTTTGGAGGGCAAAAAGTTTCTCCATTTGATACAAAATTCTGTAACCTACACACATTTGTAATAAGAAAGATGCATTTTTCTACAATCGTGTCCTAGCTGATTTGACTGAGAAACTGAAAATAGGAAATCCACAGGGGAGCTGAGTGTATCAAGTTATGTTCAGTTATTGATTCTTGGTGTGAACCACACAACCTTATTCATGTGTGTTTTGAAACATATACATATATTGATGGATATGTTAGTTATCTGAATAATTTGGGTGACAAGTATCTGATTAAGCAAGTGTTTAAATAGAAGATTATTTGCATTGCTAACTCCATCTTTTTGACCTTTGCATACTGTACATTTGATACTGCAATTTTTTTTGTTTTTTATTTGTTTTGAAACATTTTATTTTTTATTTTATTTCATTTTATTTTAAATTTGTTTGTTTAAATTATGATCATTATGCCTCACTTCTTTATTTGTTTGCTTATGTTTATAACAGATATGTCGTGAAAACATTCATTTGTGGTCACTCGCTCTTGTATTTGCTCACAACTCCGCGTTATGCACACAGAAGAATGAATCTGCTGATCAGAAGCTAAAGATGAAAGTGTGCATGACGAGGCTACGTTCTCAGTGAATAGGCACACACTCCATCCCGGTCAATCATTCACCAGTGAGACCAGTTAGAAGCTGCCCTCTGGCGCGCTCATACATTTCCTCCTGTGTGTTTATACCCTAGTTGGCCTGCGTTTATATTAAGTTTGTAGTCGGTGTGCATGTGCAGCCAAGTATTACTTATGTGTGTGGGGGGGGGCAGTTCAGGACTTTGAAGTCACAACCTCTCTCTCTGTCTCTTTGAGGTGGTCTATCCCCGTTCTCAACAGCGCTAATCATGCATGAAGCGAACATGCTTGCTCCTGATGGTCTCCCCCAGTCCGCATGTGGGACGGGGGCCAGAGGGGGGAATGGCAACACTGATCAGCCCTAGCCAGCAGCTACTTCACTAAAAGAAAGGAGGCAGTCAACAAATAAAGGTGTCAGAGGCAAGTCATTCAAGCAAGAGGAGGGAAACTAGTTTTGAAAGTGAAGGGATAATGTACACCACCTTTTCCTAACCATAGAGCTAGGGCTCAATGTAGGAGTTTAAGGAAAATACATTCAATATCAGATTGGCCCCAGGTTATTTTGTACAGAAAAAGTCGAGCCTTGAGATAAAAAAAAAAAAAAAAAAAAAAAGTTCTGCAGCATAAAATAAAACATTCAATACCATTTTGTGAGATTCCAAATATCACAGAACTTCTCTGGCTTCTACTTGTGTGGTGAATCAATGGAATAAGCATTTACCCCAGCAATGAAGATAATGGCACTATATTTGTACTTAAGCCAAAGCCTCTTAAAATGTGTCTAAAACATTAGCTAAACTCAAAGGCATTCTTTGTTGTCCGATCTAATTGCTAAATGTTGTAGGAGAATACAAGTCAAAGCACAGGGTGAAAGGCCACTTTGCTGCTGGAGGCACAGACAGTTGAGTCATATTTCAGGCCTGATTGGAACTGACAAAGTGTTATTGGAGGACTCAGTCCTCACAGCATTGTTTGCTTTAGAAAGTCAGAGCCAGATTTATTATGACTGAAAAACATTAGAGACTGGAAGTGGGGACAAAGCTGCATGTCTGTCTGTTCACGGGGACTGGATAGAAGTCAAACAGAGGTGTATTGCATCATCAGCACAGTACTAAAAATGTACAGCGTTAATACAGGTACAGTCGACCCTCATATTGATAGACACTGCCAAGAGTTTAAATGCTATGTAATGTTACCCATGAAGACCATTTACACTTTTAGCTTTAACAGCATTCAAGTTGAAGTGTTGAGAAGCAAATGTGAAAGTTGATAAATATCATATTTCATTGTTTATGTATTTGCAACAAAAATACTCAAATGACATCATATATTGGAACACAAATTAAAAAGTAAATTGAAAAGTATAAAATCTTGAATGTCATTAAAAGTGTGTTGTTTAAGTTCTCTCTCTTTTCTATTACTCTCTCCAAATAAAAAGTTATCACAAGGAGGAAAGCTGTTTCAGCCAGAGCAGGGTGCTCTCATTCTGGCTTGCGTTCAAATATGTTTTGATAGTTAATGGGCAGTGTGGAAAGGCTAAGCCCGCTGTATTTGACTAACCTCTGCCTGACCCCACCTCATGCACGGAGAAATGGAGCTAAAGTGAAAACTAGTGAAAGCCAGTGAGAGTGAGAGGATCGCAAAATACCCTCACTGCTTTTGGAAAGGTTTTTTCAACACTGTCCAAATACTATAATTGTACAGTGGCTTGTACACATTAATAAAAAATAAAGTATGTGTGTAAACCAGTTTTTAAATTGGATTGGATCAACTGTTTCAGGAATAAACTATCCAGCTACATGGGTCACATGCTAGTAAACAAACACAACACACATACTGTACATAGATAACGACTTGTTGCTATCTCATATCTATCATAATAATTTAACCACATATGAAGTGTAGGGAAAGAGATGACAGGCACACAGCCTTACCTCAGTGTTGACACGAGCCTTGAGTAACTGGGGGTGGCGCTGCGTTCAGGAGAGATAAGATGATGGTTTGATCCCACATGAGGGTTCTCTGGCTGGGTCAGGGGGTTGTGCAGAGGTCAGTGTGGATGTGTTGGTCTGGGGCCGATTAGGTTAATATGATTATCTGTGATATGACACACTAGTGGAGCCAGGTGCTGAGGAGCCTCAACTGTTGCACCAAGGGATCACGGCTTAATAGTGTTGAAACTTCAGACTAAAAACAAAATTGTACATTTAGTATATCATAATTAATTAAAAGTGATAAATATTAACCTGAAAGATTATCTGTCTGCTCTAAGGGACTCAACACTAGCTCAAGAAGAGTATCTGTTTGCCGTGTTATGATTAGGAAAATATATGTATGTTGTCAGCAATATACGTTGTCTCACTGTAGCAGTCACATAGTGATATGGCATTCTGCCCAAATATAGCGACTGGAGGATGAGGATGGGAATTCTTGCCTCATACGCAGACATGAATTGGATTAAGATAGAACGTATTGTGGTACATTTTGAAAATGTGTATATAACAAAACAGTATTGCATAAAGACCAGAGACATAAATACAACATTCAACACGTTCAATATACATGGAAGTACTTAGAAAATATCAGTTACCTTGGAACTATATTGACTTGTTGATGTAATAAAAAAAAAGAAAAAAGAAAATAACAATAGATAGTTTGGTTGCTCAGTCATTGACATTTAAAGAAGAAATCTAGTTTGTAAAAACTCTAGTTTGATTAAAAAAAAAAAAAAAAAAAAAAAAAAAAAAAACATGATTCCTGTTCGTGGCACAGCAGAGATCCAAGGTTTCCATGTGTCCATAAGGAGACGTGTGTAGCCCTGCACTGGTTGGACAAAGTGCTTGCTGTTGGAACACCTGCATGTCAGGGGTCTTCTCCAGGACCCGCAGGTCTAGAGGCCGAGGCTGGAGCTTCCTTCACCCAAGCCCTGTGGCAACCTTAGCTTTTGTTTAGAGGAGCTCGCTGTACTCATGTTCCTCACTACCATTCCCAGCTACGTAAAAGAATACCCTAACTACATGGGGTCCAGCAGTGGTCATGACCACAAGTGCACGAGAGAACATTCTTTTGTGTGTGTTTTGTTGTTGCATGTTGCTAATTGAGTGACAGGGTGGACACTGGTGATCTGTAGCAGAGGAGCTGAAAAGTGCACCTGCAAATGTGCCCTGCCCTGAGTGCTCACCTCTGATCTTAAACATGTAACATTAACCCAGGACATAATGCAAGGAAGCAACGATGCTCCTGTGTGAATTTGTATCTTTGCTTTCCTCAAACTTTGCGTGTGAGATGTGTTGCTAAATGTGGGTAGCTTGCTCTATGATCTTTTTTAGACATTTTTTAAGTGCTTGATTGAAAATGCATAACTTCCTCGAGAACCGAACAATAGTCTGAGAATACCATGACGAGAGTTCACACACAGATATCAGGAAGTGCACAAAAGTGCAGCAGCTGTGAAGGACATTACTGATGACGCCAGTGTTGCTCTGAGTGACTTACAGTTTATGTTTGGGATGAGAATGCAGAAACAGTCTCCTCGCTCACTCCAGCTGTCCCTTTAAGAGCCTGAATATTAGTAGCTTATTGTTATTACTGCCTGTTTTAAAGGCCCGGGAAAGCCAAGGGAGTAATCCACCCGTCAGCACTCACATTAATGGCCTAATTGGTCTCCTCTGTCCCAGTCAAAACGCAGGCTTCAGCCTCACGGAAATGCTAAGCCCTTAAAGCCCCTTGCACTAAATACTCCAGAAATGCATGATGTCTCCCAAAGTGGAGCCGTCACTACTCTCTTTTTCATTTTCATTGTTGTCATTCTTTTTCGTGCTCCATGTGCCATTTGTGGGTCAAAAAATCTCACTAATAATGTTGCCAGTCATAAGACCTCAGATACAGGACCCCAGTGCAGCGGGTTCTTGTATATTAGGAACCTCAGTGAGGGGAGAAAATTAGAAGGAATATTCAAAAGCACCTGGCTTTTTAGGCTTTGTGCATTCAATTATTTCAGGGCCAAATTCTAACATTATATCCCAGAGGGCAATGGCCATATATAAAGTCTTATCATGACAGGCCCCAGAGCCATGGCTTTGGACATGTCTATTTGGACATGGAGGACTATAGGTGAGTGAGGAGACTGAGTAGGCAGTGTAGCAGGTTGGTGTGTGGAGTATGGCTCATGTGTAACTGAAGCTGTCATCCAGCTCCAGGGTCAGCTCCCTAAAGCATGCCGGCTGTCTCTTTTAATAGACTAAACACATATGTCTGCCTATAGCAACACATGAAGAGGTGGGGTGTCGACTGACTTCATAATTAGTTTGTCACAGTGCTCCTATGCTAATGGAAATTGACCGATACATGTTCCCATTCAGCTACACGTTTCTCTTGTCTCTTGTCTCATGTCTTATCATTTGTCAATTAACATGTGAAATTTGCCTTTTGCACAAACATGCATTTTAGATTTGTTCACTGCTGCTTTATGTGGCTATTTCTAAGAACGATAAGTTCAGTAAAATATAACTTTGGGTAAATTCTTCTCTTACACTAAGCTTTCTTGACCTTTGATCTTAATTGAATATTGTTGTGTCCCATAATATTACAGAACCATGCCTAAACCTAAAGAAAAAGGTGATTAACCCTATTACAAATCCACATAAATGCTCACTTTTTACTCTTGGAAAGTGTTATTGTCTGTCGTTAATGGCACTTGTTAAGGGGGATTTGTTTGAAGAGGCCCAGGTTTCCCGTTTTAGTTGGGCCACTACAGTAGATGAAAGAGGAGAAGACTGGTGTGTGTGTGTTTGTGTGGGAATAGCAGAGGTCAGGGGTCAGCCGGGTAGACTTCCACCAGAAGGGGTCCAGAAGAGCGGTGCAGAAGTCTCCCTGCCTTCGCTGTACCTTGGAGGGCTGCTGGCTGGCTCCGCTGTTAAACTTGGCCTTGCCGTCACTTTGTTGTAACCCAACACTGTGCACAGAGGGGCCTGACAGACCCTGGGCAGAGCGGGGGCCTGGGGGAGCTGGAGGGGTGGGGGCCCGCTGGGATACAGAGTGCATTTCAAACCCATCAGTGTCAGTTAGTTCACTAAGTGGTGACATAATCACCATCGCCATGGCTGCTCCTTTGGGACCATGCAGGGAGGGAAGGAGAGGCACAGGATGCCCAGGGGCCCCAACGCTCGGCCCTCACCCCCAACCCACCTCCATCACACACTGCAGCACGAGGCTGGGGAGAGAGACTAGCACCGGTGCGGCTTTGATAAAGGTACACAAATTCATGCATTAGTTAATCATGATTTATACAATAGTTAATCATGACTTCATGACCTAAAGTATTTCCACATCATGACTGATCATGAATACATTATGAGTCAGTGCAAGTAAATAACACAATGAACTTATCACCCTTAGGTAAATATGATGAATTCATTGGTTCATCTTTCACTCAACTAAAGCATTGTCATTTTATAACATTGAACAAATGCATAACCCTATAACCCATAGAATAAAGAGCTGTCAAAGGGCTGTAGGCCCTTTGTTTTATACTTATAAAATGACAAAACTTTGGTTGAGGCACATTCACAATGAAGTAATAACTTCATCATTATCTTAAAGGTGGTAAGTAATGAGTTTACTAAGTGATTTATTTGTGATGATGGTAAATCATGGTGAATTTATGTGGTAATGAACAGGCCATAATTAAATATTAAATTATTAAAAAACAAGATTAACTAATGCATTTTTTTCATGTACCATAATGATAAAGCATTACCAATGCACCTTTGTTTCAATATGGTTATTAAAGTGAAGCACAAATATGTTTATTGCAAGGTATGCTAAACATACATTGCATTATTGACTCATTTCTCACAAGTGGTGGTGAACTGTTTGTGTCACCACAGCTGCCCTAGATTTTAATGACGTTAAAGTGGCTCCCAATTGGTAATAATGGCTCTCACTAACCACACAGTGACACTTACACACCGGTCTGAACTTGCTTGAGAGGGATTTGAACCACCTTCGTTTCAGTGTCACCCCAAATGTATGTCATGCCACTGGCTGAACGAATACTCTTTATTCTTGCACGATGGGGACATGGAGGTTTAGTCATGGGCTTATCTTTGCTGCCACAGGTATACATCAAATACTGAAATGAGAAATGTCTTTTTGTTTTTCATTCATTCTTGCTTTCTGTGTTTTTATCGATCTTCAGCTTCTATCTTGTGCCACTCTAACCAATGAGAGCTGCTTCTCGGTCCAATCCCAAACATGATGGTTATCATAGAGAAGCTATGAGACCTCACCCTGTGAACAAGTATTCTGCCAGTTGTGAAATATACAAAGTGTTCCAGTTTGTACTCTATCATGGCCAAATGACTGGCTAAAATGTAAACATGCTCTAGCTTTTATTGTATCAGCTTAGGCTATCTAACCAAGGACAAGACAAAAGAGCTTATCAAACAACTCGATAAGTCAGCAGTCAATTAAGATAGGGTCCCTCTATCACAATTGCTTTTGTTGTCACCATCTGAAGGTGTGTGTTCTGTAACTAAAACCGAAGGATAAGGAAAGGCTTTCAGACCATATTCTGAACTTGGCATGAAGAAATCTTATTGCTCCTTTACTTGAACATGAACCCTCTTTGTGCAGTGGGCACTAGATGGCACTAATGAATGGTAGTACAATACCTCGCTTCAGTTAAGTTAAGCATATTAAAGTAAACCTTTTAACTTAAAATAATAATACAAAGTAAAAATTAATCGGAGAACATTATTAGACTTCAGTTTATACATTAAGTAAAGTAACCATGTAAAATGTAATGTTAAAGCTGCTGACAAACAGACATTAAGAATGTACTGAAATTACAAAACTTTATCCAAATAAGATTCAGTGTACCGAAAGAAAATATTGCAAGCATTTATTCAGTTTTTTTTTTTTTTTTTTAACTACATTTACCGGTAAGCTATTTGTCAATCAGTAACTTAAAACTCTCAGAAAAAAAACGGTTACAATAATTCTCTTTATGATACGTTTTATTATTATGTGTTTGTATTTCTATTTTACTTGACAATAATGGCAGGTTGTGACGTCTCGCTGTAGATATCATCCAGGTCTGTCTCCTGATCTGTCCTGAACTCGACCCCGTCTGTGTGTCTCTGCCGCTCTGTCCTGTTAGTGGACAGACTCATCAAAGAGATTCAGTCTAGAATGAGAACAAAAAAGCACTGCATTTACAGATACGTTTGTGTTTTAGTTGTATCTGTTTACAAAATATGTAAATATGAAAAAAAAAAGTAATTATTTAAAAAATAGACGCAGTCAAGTGCAGTTGCCTGTAAGTTTTTTTTTTCTATCTTCAGTCATGTTTTTTCTCTTTGCGTATTTTCAATTGTCTCTGCTGAGATTTGCATATTTATTATATAATCGATATTCTGCATTACCAAGCTCTAAATAACAACTGATAGTTTGAATGTTGAACTCCATAAATGTACAAATGCCCCATGTTAATTGTCAATTTCTCACAATGCAGTAGTGCACGAGTACAACTAACCGCTGTAAGAACAACCACAATATAACCTATAACAGATAGAATCTTTCCATTCTCACACTTTGGTCTCATTAACAGCTGAAGAGCAAAAAATAAAGAGCAAAAACATCTGATTTCAAAGATTAGATCAAGTGACAAAAGGTGTTTTATCTCCAAGTACACATCCTTGAATCTTTTCTCTTTTTTTGAAGCTTTGGTATGGGTCTTTACGCGGTTTGCGCAAACGATGAGAGCAGACGAGGGGAAACGGACACAGTAGAAGTCACACACTCTACAGTGTACCATTTGATCGATGTGCAGGGGAGACGTACGGCAGAATACATGAACTGTTGGAAACAATTAAAGCTATGAATACAAGATTCACGGTTATTAAGGTGCTAGGTTGGGAAGTGACATGTGCAGAATATTTTTGTTCTCCAGTAATATTATGTAAAATACAAATAATAAAAAATAAAATAAAAAACATACCATTTATAAGTAAAAATATAAATATACAAATTATACAAAATGTACATGTTACAGTATAAGGAAATATCAATATTTATGTCACACACAAAATTTTTATTGAATCAAAATGTAAAAATATAGTACACATTTGATCTTATGTCATGAGAAAACATGTATGATTTATTGTCCACACCAAAATAATGTTACTATCGCATATGTATTTTTTAGAATTATTTCTGTGTGTAAATCTATGTGGCGTCATTTTACATTCACATTTGTTTATCAGATGTGCTGAATATTGTGTATGAGGTGATAAGGTCTTATCGAGCCTCTGTTAACGCTGCTGAATATTTTATCCAGCGTGGATTATAATGACTAATTTAGCCGAGTCACAGCCATATCACTCGACAAGGCTTTAATAATTTACCAGCTAAATTGTAATGTTAAACACATCTAAAAAAAATAATAAAATAGACTGCAAGGTTTGAAGCTTGTAGTTTTTTGCCTCTTTGAAAGTTGTAGAAAAAAAATTGCACACAGCATCGGAACAGACTGGAAGGAGCCCTTATGGCACCATGTAACAAGAGGATTGACTTGAACCAGGATGTTAACTGCCCTGCGTGCAATGAAAGACGCACATTATGTGTATAACTTTTCCTGAAAATTAAAAAGACTCTTCTCTTGTGACTGAGCAGGTATAAGCAGAGAGTCTTTCCATGAATAGCTCAAAGATGAAAACAATCACTAGAAACAGCCCCATCATGTATCACTGTTTCATACTTAGAATGCTGCTCGTCTGTACCTGGTAGTGTTCTTGCAGCTTTTTCCATTGTGCATTGAGTAAGAGGTTTCAGAATTGCTGTCAAGAATTATGTCAAGACTTTGTGAAATTGTAGTAAATTATAGAATCATAATGATAAAATACAGGTTTGATTGTGGCGTGCCAAAAGTACATAAACGAAAAGCAAAAAGACAGTTCAATGTAAATTTCTTACACATGGCTATAAACACTGGAACATCTTAAATGTCATAACATTATTAGTATTAGCTCATATAAAATGTTTTACTTGTTTTTAATATATGATTCTGGGATTGTGCTTACTTTTGACACATTTTAAAATAATTTAATTCCATCGCCCCGTTATATTTTGTTGTAGGCTGTAAAAAGCGGCGACTGTATTTTCTTAATAGATACAATAAAAATATAAAATTCCTAAAAGCCTTCTGTGTGTAAAAATGGCCTCAGACATGCGATGGAGGGCAGTACAATGCTGCAACATTAAGTCCTGCTTGAATACTGATGCTCTTCTGGCCTTTTGCATCGTTTTTTTCCAGCACACTTTGAACAGTGGAGTTAACCTAAGACAAAATAATACAGATCATATAAGTTTAGATGGAATTTTCTTAACCTCAGTCCTTTTATTATTCCGGACGGGCAGCGTACACTGCACGCTTAGGAAAATGGGAATAATCTCGTGCAGCAGATTAAGTGGATTAATTAGGGTTTTATTCATCAGGGTGAATTGGTACCTAAAGAGCTTCCCTCCGCAATGACAAGGATTTTTCACCCTCAATTACCGTAGGCCGTGGAAGACTGCGCTGCACATACACTGTAAGGAAGGGAACCTAAGTCATTTGCATACACTGAAAATGTGCACAAAATATTAGCCGTTTCTTTGGTTTGCTGCACAGAAATTGCATGAGGTGAAGTGCGAGCTGAGAATCATCTGATCTGGGTCCACATCGTCAGGCCCATCTCTTATCTCCTCATCACTTTCCACTCTGTATCTGAACTCGCTCACACACTCTCACTCTCTGGCCCGCAAGAAAGAACGCACTTGTTTTTACCCCATTTCATCCAAGCAATATAAACAGCTTGGTCTGGAGAACAGTTCATTCTACGTGTAATGTTAGCAAAATGTAAATATTATTTGCATGTAATGTAAATTCTTAAAAAAAAGTAAAGTGTAAATCATCCAGAAATTAAATAAATAAATTACGTAAATAATAACAAAATAAGAAATATAGAAAAAAGTTCAATAATTGGTTAAAACCTAAGATAGCATAATAATAATAATGAAAACATATATTGCATTACACAAACAATAATTATACAGCAAAGAGCTACTACATTTAGAAGTATTTTCTAAGACATTTGATTCAAGAAGACTGAAGCTTCTCAGATACAAACCTTACCTTTCTCAGGTTCCAGTTTAGACAAAAACAAGTGGGGAAGCCTAGCATCCCCAAACGGGACAGCAGATAACAGGGGTATACAGAGAGATCCATTGGCCAGCGGGACGTTCAGTGACCAGGTCAGGCTTAATGCTCGGCTGGACAAATGTCTGATAATCATCAGAGTTTTTGTAGTCCTCTGTCAACTCACGCACAGGTTGTTCTATAAAACCAGGTGCTCAGTGGAATTCCTTAAGGTTTCTTTGCTGTACAGACATAAAAAACATGGGGAAGTGTGTGTTTTGTGAAATAAAAAAAAGTGTATTTGTTAGTTTATTTGTTTTTGTGTGACGGAGAGTTAAATGCTGCTTCACGGTCTCAGAGAGGGTTCAAAGGCTTTACAGACAGTGTACAAACACAACTTTGTGCTCATCGTATCGTGCCAATGCTATTACCGGTACAAAGTCTAAAAACAGCTTCAAGAGCAACATGACCTAGAATGACAACATAAACGCTCATGGTACAGTCACTTTGATGAGATACTTTAAATCTGTTACGCTGCCCCATACACTCAACAGGAAGTCACAGTTTCACACAAATCTTAGCATAATTTTGGCAACAAAGCATTGACTTGAAAAGAGGAAACAAGGCATCCAAGATAGTAACACCATTGATCGATATTAGCAATGATTATTACCCCTGCAATTTTGTACATGTCCTGTGCCCAATTCACATCAGAAAGAGTGAGAGTCTTCAGTCAATACTTAAAAATATGAAATTAAAAAACAGAAGAAAACATTGTAATTCACCTCAGAAACAAGAAACCACATATTTCAACAATCACTTCACTTCGATGTATAGTTCCTGTGCTACTGTAATAGTTGTGTGATATAGATAGATAGCAGTAACTTCCCTTTCCTCTGTGTGAGACTTTCTCTGCTAAACTAGGTCAGGTGGGATTTCCTGCCCAAAGACTCTCCAACCAACACCTGCCCTGTACCATTCTAGTCTCTGCCAAACTTCTGTATTTAGAGAATGTTCTTTAAGATCAATAAGTTGAACACAAATATATGCCAAAAGTAGTACTCCATTTTTGCTCAACCTAAGACCAAGTTTAGACCGGAGGCACCATAAAAACTAAGATCTGCATACCCAATCATCGGATAATTTTATTTAAAGGTGCACTGTGTAAATGTTTTACATAATATGAAATTATACAGTAAAAGTAACTTGGCTGTGCTTGTCTCCATGAAGAAGCTTCATCAGAAAAGTTACATAGTGCCTCTTAAAAGTTTGTGCTCAAAACAGAGACATTCATTTGCTTTTTTTTTTTTTTTCTTCAGAGAATGAATTAGTAGCAACCCAGGGCTTACCTTATGCATTTGTAATTACATGAAGTAGACAGCTTTAATACCAATATCCAGCAGCAACATCGGCTTTCATTGAACAACTGTTATTCAAAATCTCTTGGAGCCGCGTTATATCCCAAAGTGGGTTACTCAGAAGTACACAAAACAGTCAACTGACACAGATTTCTAAACACATTCAAGACAGTTATGGTTGGCAAACTAGCTACCCTTCACCACTTTATTGTCTGGTAAAAGCCCCAAGAAAAGATGTCCCAACTCAACATGATGGGAACAGAAAAGACGAGGCCGTGATGTAAAAACACTACATTGTATGCTAGACTTTGACGGCTGCTATTCTTTCAATTTTCCCCCGAGACTTGCTGCAAAGGTGCCAAAGCCCACAGTGCATTTGAGATCAAAGCTGCGCTCGCTGTGGTTGAGGGGGAGGGGATAGTTTTCTTTCTTTTCTTTACAGCAACATGACAAAATTATTAATCACAAAGAAGAACTGATGTGGGATCACAGAAAAAGAATGGCAATAAGAAGTAAAAGGGGGTACAGTCTCATGTGCCCATGTAGCGCTGCTCTCCAGCTTTGGCCCACACCAACACACACCTGCTGCGCACACCGGCACAGTCATAATGGAAAGATGTTGTTGTAAGGATTAAAAGGGTACAGTTTCGTTGTTTTTCACATCGATCTCTCTATATGAATAACTTTCCTTTTTAGGGCAATACTGAGTAACAAAGAGGTTCAAAAGCCTCTCTAAGAATTGTGCTGTCATCAATACAAGGAAAATAACAAAAGGGTATCTCCAAGTTATGGAGAAAGTTAATAATTTTGAGTATTAAATGCAGCAAAACCAATTGTAATGTTGCATATTTTAATGTCATTGTTCAAAAGAAAAAAAGAAGTAGACAAATCATCCTTTTATTGTGTTATTGTCTTGTTTGTAACAGATCAACTCTGAGTGTAAATACTGACTAACGTGAGTATTTTATACCTCTTTGTAGTAGGAACTATGATGAAGATCTGTTTCCTTCCTCCAGGATGTTTTCATAAGCCGCTCTGATTAGAATATGTAGGTGTGCTGTGGGCATTCTTTGTATTGGTTTGTCACAGTTGTTCTGCCATTCACTGACAACATGAAAAACACACATTTCACTTTCAAAGGCCTCTCCAAGAATGCACATACAAAGAAGAAAATGAAAAAAAAAAAAAAATCCTAATTTTATCATATGCCATAAATCACAATCAACAGACTAAAAAATACAATAGAGGTGTAATTGTTAAATTGTATTTGCTTTCAAACTGTGTATATATATTCTATACTATAACATGCACATCAACTGTACACCTATGAGCTGATGTTTGATATTTCATTTAATAAAACTGCCGTCACTAGGTTGTCAGTGGTTCTATGTTTCGATGATTTTCTAGAAAATAAGACACCGTGCCTGTATGATTGTGTTGAATGCAGTGATTTGAGGTGGTTGTGGGAGCTGATGCAAACACCTCGCTTCCATTATTTCACCGCAGGACAGTTGTGTCTACAGAAGTAGCCTGAAATCATCAGTTGTGAACATATAAATAATCCAATGTAAAGTGTCACCGAGTGTCCAAAATTAGCCAGCCCACATTTGTTATTGCCTGGAAACCATTCATGTCGCCTGGATCCAGACTGGTTCTCTCTGCACTGAGAGGGAGAGGGATTTCCCTCTGGTCACCACCTTCTCCGCTGCAGCTCAGGCCAAACTCAGACTGAATCGTGCTGTGAGGGTTGTTTATTTGACTGATGCATTGAAAACAGAGGAGCTCATTGGTCTATCATTTAGAACAAACTCGCGCTCAAACAGTGTTTTGTGCTTCACTCATTGATTTTTTTTCTTCATAAGCATGGAATCCTGAGTGGCTAATTCACCTGTCAATCACACCCATCTGAGATAAAACAGGTGTTTAGTTTAGATACTTTTATTTCCTCTGGAGGAACTAAAGAACAAAGGAATCTTTTTGTTTTTTCCAGACACACATTTTTGTAAAGTATTGGAGAAGTGCATTCTTGGCTGGCCAGGTCATCGTTCATGATGAGTAAAGAAGATGCCAGGACCTGACCTTGTTTATAACTCCAACAAAAGCAATAAGTGGCAACAAAATCATGATCTGTATTACAAAATGTCTGTTGGTAAGAACTTCAGAGAGCTGACTTTCTGGAATCTTATTGGCTCATGTGTTGTTGCTATCCATCGTCTTAGTTGGAGTTTAACCTCAGAGCAGATTCCTCTCACGCTGTGGCAGCAGACCTAGCCGTGCACCAGGGAGAATTACCTCTCATAATTATACTGCAATTATAACTGTTATTATTACCACGATAGTATCAGCATTATTCTAAAAAAGTAGTGGAGATGAGTTTGAGGATGGAGAGAAGGAAGGGGCTGCAGCTTTAGAGTCTCCAGAGGGATTGGTGACAGCGTTGTGAAACAAAAGCAGCAAATGGACAGAAAACCCGCCTAATTAAGCAAAAGAGAAAAGATGGTGTCTGTAGTAATTAGAAAAGTGCTGAAGATTCTTAACTCAGTTCAGAGTAATTTCCTTTCACTTGTACCATTTTAAAGTTTTGTGGAGTAGTAACTTTCCCAATGTTTTCCACAAAAAAATCAACTAAAGTGAAATTTCTTTATTATTAACATTTAGTTTATTATAAATTACAATGGCGTTATACATTTTATTACTACAGTCTTCAGTTAAAATCAGTCTAAACAATCAGTATTGTATTCTGCATGAGAGATTTAGTGAGCGGCCACAAAACTCAACGAAACACACAAAACTATTCAAAAAGAGGCTTTTTATCCTGTAAAACGTCTCCTCCCCGACCGCCGTGATCTGATGTGTGCTTTGAGTGTGCAGCAGGATGGCAGCAGACAGCACATCTGCCCTTAATATCCGCCCGGTGTGTTGCACAAAGTGGACTCTCTTAGTTCCAGCCACGGGCCCGACAGGCTGCACAGCGGGCACAGCTCATTCTCCAAACACAATTCGGAAAAGGCTCTTGTTTATTCAACCATTCAAGACCTGGATGGGAGAGATAATGTCTGCATAGGTTTGAGTCTACCATCTCTGCTGCCCCAAACATCTGCATCTGAGTTTTCCACTTGTGCAAACCAACCAAGGACTAGAAATGGAACCTTGTGGTGGTTAAAATGCAAACACATGCGGCAAATAAATACACACATGAGCTAACTTTCAGCAGCACAGAAGATGTGCTTCAAGACATCCACAAGAAAAAGCTAACAGTCATCTACAATGAAATCACATATATATATATCATGGACAATTCCGCGTACTCTTTGTACCATTCACAAGCTTCGAAAGGCTTGTTTTTGGAAAAGCAGCAGCATCAAATGATAAAGA
This sequence comes from Rhinogobius similis, assembly GCA_019453435.1. NCBI lineage: Eukaryota > Metazoa > Chordata > Actinopteri > Gobiiformes > Gobiidae > Rhinogobius > Rhinogobius similis. The sequence continues at coordinate 21,779,349 of CM033619.1, read as the reverse complement.
TGTCCATGTAATTTGTCGTGAAGATTGAGCTTTTCTACTCCATTGAGGCAACTACTGTTGTACTGCACAACAAAAATAACTTGAATTGAAATAAATTGAAACTTGAAAAATGTAAGAACATTTCAAATCGTGTCTCTTTGTCACATCCTGCCTGTTGCCATAAAACCGCTGAACTCTGAAATCCTCTTTGCAAAGTCATTGCGCAATATTTAGTTCACTTGTAAAATTGTCCGTGTAAATATGTCAATATGTTGTGATGGATTTTTATACAATTAAATTGAAATATAAATACATCCCTGTTTTACGAGCAGTTTAGCTTATAAAAAGACAAATTTATTTCTATTTTTCCTTTCTCTGGTGCTGATATTTAATTTTAGTTTCCTTATTTTTAATAACTATTTATCTAGCTGGTCTGCTGCTGATGTTTGTAATGAAAATAATTTCCCTTTGGGGTTGAATAAAATTAATTATGATTCTGACATTATTTAAAAAAATACAGGGTAATTTACAATGTAATAGCACCATAGAAATTCTGCACTTAGTGTTTAGGCGGTGGTGCAGTGGATAGAGGCGAAGCACTGATGTGGTTGCTGCCACGATGGCATCATGGGTTCAAGTCCAGCTCGACATTTACCAAAAGGTCCACAGCCTCTCTCCCCCTTTCAATCTACAACTGCAATCTACAAGAAAAGAAATTCTACATTTGAATCTCTGAGCATTTATTGAAAACAATTTCATCATGCTCGTAATTGTCTAAATGCTCATAAACAAATAACTAGTGCTTATTAATGCCTTATAAATAGTTGCTGCTGTTATACTATTATTCTAAGGAACCTTTAAGTGTTACCAAATTATTTTCCAAACAGCAGACAGCAGGGATATTTTGCATGTGCAAATATGAGTTGTCATGAAGAAACAGAATCCATACGAAACGCTCCTTTATTACACAATCTCGTCCCATCACTCTCTCTAAGGTCAATGCATGAAAAAAATAATAAAATGTTTTAAAGCAACAAAAATGATTTATAACCCCTGTATTTCTGATATGAAATGGCTGGGTGGTATCTGGGCCCAGTGCCATTAGTTATTTTTGAAAGCCGCTGTGATTGTAGGCAGGCACGTGCACCTAAAACACCCAAAACAGCACAATAAAGCACCTTGAGCTGTGATTGGGATCTCACTCATCCTCCCTGGTCACAAAGATGAATGCATTTGCAGAGGTACGATGAAAGAGGGGCTGACTGTTAATAAATTCTGCGTCATCCTCCTGCCACAGCGCATACTCGCTCCTGACAACGGCATCACTTAAAAACACTTTGATACATTCATTTGACTGTATTTATCCCCAGGAGTATTCACCCACGGGCCAATGACTTTGTGGTCGGAGACTAACTATTTCTCTGTAATGTAAAGCTTCCTTGCATATCGGATATTTTTTTATTTTGCATCTGAGGTTGTCTATTGCATGTTAATGAAATAGAAACCATGAGAAAATCTTGATAGCAGAACATTGAGCAACAAGACAGATCAGATTATCAGCCAGTGGCGATGCAAATGCACGGAAGACCGCATAGAAACAGTCACAACAAAATGATGAACATGGATTAGATATTACAAAATTAACAGAAATAAAAAAAATTATGCACAAATTAAACGAAATATAAAAAAAATGTACCTTCCTTGCAGGCTTGACAGCTTTTGGTTTTTTATCCGTGTTGCCAATAGAGACCTAATCACGTTTAACAAGTAAACTATCTTTTTGTGAAAACGTTGACTCCAGGTATATATAGAAATGTATTGTACAGCTGTACATTTGATTTCTATTTTGTTCTAAACCATAAAGAAAAAGATTAGATTGTAATTGCTTTTTTACATTTGTTTATATTCAAAGTCACTGTTCTGAACCCGTATGTCCATTCTGCTGTTGAAATCCTTCAATGGAGAAAATGTACAATAAATCTCAATTAGAGCAAGGTCCACACACAAAGTATTTAAAATGGAGTTGCAAGTGTCAGATGTGTGTGATAAAGACTGCTTCATTTTGGGTTTTCTGTGTTTTTCCCCTGATGGCACAGATGAGCTGAACCTCCTTATCATTTATTCTATAAACTCTATCAGTGTCTCTTATCTTGTGTCTCTGCACAAAGTAGGAAAGGAGTGTGACAGAAGGGGGAGAATGAAGGATGATAAAAATCACTACTAGTGCTACTGCAGCCACATTCAAGTATCTAAACCTGTGACAGTGGACAGCAATGCATCCTCACCACATCGACACACATATCAAAGAAGGCCAACGCTCTGACTAGGCCTTATCTCCTGCTGAACAAATGTGCAAAGCTTCCACAGCAGCACTGCCATTAAAAGTTACAGAGAAATTCAAACTAAGGTTTTTTTCCGAGCACATTCTGCTCATTGATGGCCCACACTCTTATCTTCACTCACACGATTCTCAGGCAACCAGTTAAATATGAAAACCAAGAGAAATCTTTGCGAAGTTCTCTGCTTTTTTACAGCATCATCACTTTGTAAGTAAAATAAAGGCGCTTCAATTAAAATGCATGGAAATGTCTGCTCTCTGGTGGTTTAGATTCATGGTATCATGGTTTAGATTGTGAAAGTGATAAATAGATGCCCTGACATGACACTGTTCAGATGGTGCAGGGCAGAGCTGTGAGATAATTTTATTTATTGATTTTCTACCCAAATTTGAATCTTATAACCATTTTAAACTGGTGTCTTATATTAATCCCATTACACACCTTGCCTGACCAGGCTTTTTCCAACTCTCCTAACTTGGTCCTACAACAGCTGCTAATTTGTAGCACGTGTTTCTCAAATGTGTAAAACATCTCCTCTGAATAGCCTCGTAACATTCAGAACCAATTGTATAACTTTATTCTTAGCTGGCTGATTCTGATGAAATCCTCTCGGTTTCTCAGTCTTTTGCATCATTTCCCCCCCTTTTTTTACTCATAAGCCGGCATTTTTGTTTAGACACGAACAGACCATGTGTTTTTCTGATTGGTTAAGCCGCCTGTCAATCACACCCATTGGAAATCGTGAAGACAGGATTTTGTTTGTCAAAGATTGTGGTCTTGGTTGGTCTACACACCTGATATGCAGCCAGTCCTGTCCACGTCGAAGTTAGCTGTGGTTCTAAATGCAAATTACTAATTCATTTAGGGATTTGAAAAACAAAAACAAAAAGTTTAAGGGCAATATAGAGGCTAACCAGCTATGTGGTGACTATCGTTCATAATGCAGTTGTTTTAAGCCCCCAAAAAACGTATGCAGATCTTCAGCTAAATATTTTTTTTATAACTAAAATTTCAGGAACAGATTTTAATTACAGTTATTGGTCTTGTGCTCCTTACTCACCACACAGCTGATTAGCAAGCTTTAAACATTTTACATTAACTGATTTTTCACAAGGATACTTCATAGTACTTATCGTCATCCACACACAAAAACAAACAACATAACTTTGTTTGCTTTTGGCTCAGAGTTGAATTGCTGGTTGCCGTTCAGACTTATTACTCCTCTATGATTATGTCTCCGCCGGCTTGTTCTTGTTTGTAATTGGGACACTTTCACAGCACCTCTTATGCTAACTGTTTTAACACTATGCAAGCTGTTAACCTTAATCTCCCTTGGCTTTAACCTTGCCATTCTCCAACTCTATCTCCCGCTTCTCTGCCCATTGTTCCATCTCTGCGTTTGTTTATTCGTTGCTCCATCCCCGCCTCTCTGATGAGCGTTTTATCTTGCGGCCCACCTTTTCACACCACCTCGGTCACAATCACAAGTATCACCCGTAATTATCTCCGCCATATTCCCCCTTCTCGTCCTATCGCTGCCATTCATCTGAGCACTGGAATTATAAGCAGTTTCAGGTGGAGGACCCTTCCCCAGAGGATGAGGAGGATAGGGGCTAGAGGAGAAAGGACCTATGGGCAGATCTGTGGTGTCACTGGTATAGGCTGGACCTGTATCTCCAAGTCTTAGGTGTAATTACATTGTTTTCACTGCCTTCTTTATCTGCCATCGTCTTTGCATCGCGTCCCCTTTCATACCGGAGCCTCTTGCATCGTATAATATAGTTGTGCTCTCTGTCAAAGTCGCTCTGACCTTGCTCTTTTTCCCCTCTACTATTGTGCCAATAAGAAAACCAATTAATTACTTATCCGTCCATCTCAATGTCAAGCCTTTTACTGCCGTGTACTATTATGTCTATTTTTTCGACATGGTGTTAATTAACTCTTTTTGTAGAACATAGTGTGCAGTGCGTGCGTGCGTGCTATTTTTCACCGTAGGATTTTGTTGGTTATTGTGGAACACGAAGATTCCAGTTCTGCTCTTAGTACGAAGCTAAGGTGCCCAGGCTTACTCAAAAAGCGACGGTATAAATAGACGGATGGTGGAGTAGCAAGGACTGGTATACAGGGATTTAATGTGCAAAAAAATCTGAAGGAGGTTTCATAAGAGTGCCCAGATAAGGCTTTAAAATCTTTATGAGCTGGTAGAGTGGTGCTTTTTGGGAGCAAGAGGATACAGCAATAAAACCTGCAAATGCTCACCTTTCTACATAAGGCTCTAACACTTACTTCTATTATAATGCGTGGCGAAGATTGACATTTGCCGGCAGCTATTGAATCACTCAACTGATAAAGAAATCAACTCACAAAGTCATGAGCTTTCTTGCTTTTGAAATGTGCTACAAGAATGATAATAATGACTGGGGACAAACATTATCATTGAACAGGAAGTCAAATTCTGCATTAACATGTTAGCGCGCCACCACTGGTTACATAAGCAAATATCACAACAGCTAATTATACGGGTGACGTTTTAGTTTGTTTGAAAAGTCTGATTTGCACACACACACACCGCAAATGCCTCATCTTTCATCACAGATTTTGTTATGTCTGTTTTGTCTGTCAGTGCCTCTCTGTGTCTCTCAGTTTTGTCCTTCTGTATCAGGACAAAGACTCTTGTCTCCGTCCTGACTCAGAAAATCCTTTAACAGGCCCGTCCCATACAGTAGTCCTATCCCAGTGCAACAATTAGAGAAACCAAGCACCCTGTTCTGACCCCGTCTCCACAGCCTCTTCATGGCATCTACAAATTGTGCATCAAAACCCAGCCTTGAGTAGTCTTTGTCAAGCACGTACAATGTATAATGTAATAATGGAGCGAGAGAGAAGAGTAGAACAGATATGAGTTTGATTGCGTGATACAAAAGAGACCGCGTGAAAGCCTAGAGCTGTACAGTTTAAATAAGCAGTACACATGCCATCTATATCAACTGTATTACACATTTGTTGTTTTACTGCTGTTGTGCTTACTGACTGCGCGGTCACTATTTGCTCTGCTCTCTGCCGTGACATGTTTCAAGACTTCAACCCCTCAGGTGTTCAACCTCTGCCATTTATGGACTGATTATGCTTTTATTGCTGTTACTTTTGACATTTGTATCTCTTAGATTTTCTCAACTAATTAAAATAAACTAAAAAGATTACTATTAACTTCAATGCAATGCGCTCCCTCTGTTGGACGTGTTCTGCAGTATAAACAAATAACCAGCAGATGGTGTAAGGCTTGTTTAAGGCTTTAACATTTCATTTCCTTTAACTTTTTTAACCTTTTAAGCCTACATTTTAGTGATTCCCAAAATGAGTCAGGAGTCAGGATCTTCCTTTATTTTTGAATGTATTTAATTTTTTTAAACTTTGGGGGAAAAAAAGCTCAAATAAATCAAATATATGTTTTGGCATTTGAAGTTATTATGGGTTCCCTGGTTATTTTAGAGACAAGTTGACAAGTTTGGGAACCCCTGCTATACTTGTGTGTATTTTCCGTATGGTCATGTTGCACCTTGAACCACACAGGTGTAATAGGATTTCTCTATGAAGGCGCCAGTCTATTCCATAGTTTGAGCTTAAGTACATGCATATGTATAAATGAAGGCCATGGCTTTGGATAAGTTGATAGTTTAAACTAAAGGATTATTTTTGAGCTAAAGGATTATTTTTGAGCTATGCATGGAGTATGTTTCAAATCCAAACAGAAGTCTCTCTGGCCAGTTCACGAACTGCCATCATCAATGTGCTCATGTAACCCAGGAACAAACATGGATTATTCATGGAGATTGAATATTTATTAGACTTGAGCGCAGCAATGCGGTTTGATAAGAATACATTTTTATTCTTACCACGTGAATGTGCAAAGAGCATCAGACTATGTATAATTTGCTTTAGAATACTACTTCTACAAATGCAATTTTCAGACTTTTACAAATAAACCTGACTCTAAACCGTCTGTTGGGCCAAAATCAATGCCACAATGTAGTGCCAAGAGAAACTGCCACAAAGCCTGATGTGGTTGTAAATTTAGTCAGAACTTCATGCTGGTTGAGCCTGATTCCTCTCTTCCTGGGCGCCTCCTCTGGGCTGTCTGCTCACACTTTAGCTGCCAAAGGCCTTGATTAATGGCCTGCTTTAATTAATACTCTTACAGTACTTAGAGCAGAGACCTGGCAATTAGCATTGGCCTAAAGAGTGTAATCACCTGAGCTCATCCAGATCTTATCCTGCTCTGTCTTATGTCTGATTGACTGCTATAGGAACAGGCTCAGCGTGTGGAGGCCTGCGCCGCCGCAGACTCACTTTTCTGCTCCTGCTTTTGATTAATGAGTTTTGATGTAGGCCTGCTCTATAGACCGCTTGTGTGGTATATGGAATCTTAAACTCTCAAATTGTTTGCCAAATATATTTATTTATGCATTACACAATGTTGTGATGAATATAGTGGCAAGTACTGTATGAGTATGACTGAGGAGTGGATTAACATGGAACAGTATAAAACTTTATTATGCAATATCATCACTGTCAATCCTGAAAATAATAAGCAAGAAAAACTAACTAACTTGTATTTTGTTTATTCCGTAGGTAATCTTGGTGAAGTCATCAGTGTTAACATTTCATGCTTAAAGTAAGTTTCTAGAGTGTATAACAACGTTTTCTGTTTGGGAAACTAAAACAGACCTAAAAAAACAGCATTAATTACAAAGTGATTAAGCACTCATTCTGCAGGAGGCTGTATCATTTAATTGAATGGAAAATAATGATCACAATTCCACCAACTTCTAATTAGGAAAACAGCTCAAATCTTATCAGGACATGATGCATGCTCGGCACACATCTAGAGGAGAAACGCTGCTGTACTCAGACACACACTCCCACAATGAGAAACAGCAGTCGCTTTTAGACTATCTACTCAACGGCGGATTATGTTTGTAGATTTTTTTGTTTTGTTTTGTTTTACTTAAAAGCCACAGTAACATCTTTTCACAAAGACAATTACAGATCTGATAACGCATCTGTTATGTTGCATTTGTTTGCCTATCTGACATGTTGGAAACAACAGCACAAATAGGAACACACACAGATTCTCATCTTAACTTTTCCCTCACTATTTATCACCAACCACAAAATTCACAGACAGACAGTTTGGAAATGCACCAAGGAGTCGGCACACAGACACTCCAGCAGGCTACGGCAAATTTCTCACTTTCAGTTTCTGTTTTTATTGGCAGCAGCTGATGGATGAGGAGGGGTTTGCAATAGTTAAAAAGAGAATTGATGACAGCGCATAGAACCTTTTGAAAAAGTCACAATAAAGGAGGAATTACAGTACAGAAGAAACACTTACAGTAGCCAGAAACAAGCCAAAAAACAAACACCAAAGAAGATCAATATGGCAAAATACTCAAAAGGGAGAGACTGAAAAATACTATTTGATACACCACAGGCTTCAAAATTGTTTAAAAGCAAGCATATATTTTAAGCAAAATCTCAATAATTCAATTAATTAGTTCAATCCATTAATTTTGTTAATGTAAAAATATAGTTCGACTAGACAGACAAAATATATTTCATTGACAGATAGTTATCACATTTGCTTCCAAGATTAGAAGGTGCACATGGAAAGCCTTTTGGAACTTTTCAAGCCATTCTCAGATGCAAGAGACACAAAACAGCAGTAAATCAGCAGAATGACAGGCCTGGCAGCACCAGCACCATCATGTCAGGGAGTTGAAAGGAGATGACAGGCAGTGCACATTTTATATTGCTTTTTAATCACTAGAAACAATTGATTGATTGTGTATTTGCAGCTGTCAAATGGATGGTTTGATTAAAATGAAATAAATAGCCATCAGTTGCCCCACACTTGTGTATTAGTTTAATCCTGCCAAAGATTCTGGGAAGAGCAGACACGTTCAATTGTCAGAAGAAGCACACCATACCTTCAGAGCCAAACAGAATCTCTCCTGTCTTAGATTAATTGGACTTTTAGAGTATTGTGTTCTGCCCTTTATTAGTATTAGGTATGTTTTTTTAGGATTGGTGGGGTATTCTAGGGTCTACATAAAGAAGGGCATATCAACACACATTTTACATTTTAAACACAGACAGTGGTGGACACACAACTCTAGAACACACATAGGCAGAGGAACAATAGTGAAACAAAGGCGCAGGCGTATAGCATAGCACAGAGCCAGCAGTACACAGTGGGACCAGGAGCCAGGCCGGTGTGCCAGGTGGTAGGGCTCTGCGCTGAGAGTGAGGAGGAGAGGAGAGGCTCTTGGCTGGCCTTGAAAGCGAGAGGCACAAACAGCAGCAGTGATGCCTGGTTTGGACACAGCCAGGGAAGCCCTGAAGGGGTTTTCTGGGTCTGCAGGCAGGAGGAGAGAGAGGGAATGGTTTTTGGGATGCTTTTTACCATGGTCAGTGGTCTCTGTTACAGAGAAGTGTGATCCTGCACCCGGCTGTCCTGGACTGAGCTGGACCTTGTTGTCCAGGAGCCCAAACATTCAGAGCTGTGAGGGGCTAAACTGGACTCACACATACTATTGTTCAACACTGTGTGCAAAGGCCAAAATAAGACATACCTTTTCCCTCTAAGCTCTGTGCAGCCTGGCTGCTTTGGGACAAATGCTATGCTAATGAGTTGTGGAGTAGAAATACAACACTCAGAGATAAGAAGCTGCGGGTTCGCACCCGGTCCGTTCAGGTGATCAGATAAGAACACTGGTGAGCATACAGGAGCCAGATGGAGCTAGAATCTTACACATAAACTACACTCATCCAAAGAGGGTTAGGGTTAGTCAGTGTCAGTTGTCAGGACAGTCTCAAAATACTCATTCTGACTGTTGATAAAAATGAATGACAAAAGAAATGAACTTTACAGAACCACAATGCATGCCTTTATCCACACAATGTCCAACGTAATTGAGGATCTTGAATAGCACTATAAAAATGCATTATTAATTATAATTTAACACCCTGTAAATATTTGTATATAACTTACATTTGTAAATCCTCCGTATACTGCAATGCAACAGTGTTATCCTCACGGGAGCACCACATAAGAGGCATCCTTTCTCCCTAATGCCCCTGAACCCTCCAGGTACCGCAAACAGGTTCAGCCCTCAGCGGACAAGAGTGAAAACAGAAGGGCAGTGAGGAGGAGGCCGTACAGGGATCGGGGCAGGTTAGGAGGAGAGCAGAAGATGTGAATGAACAAAGTGCTGCTTGGGTAATATGGAAGTGCTGGTAAAGTAAGCCGAGGCCGGAGTAAATTGAGCAGGGGGTCTGTGTGGGTCGTTTTCACATAGAAGCTGGCCACTCTCCAGAACTGAGCAAGAAAAGAGACAGCATCTAATAGCTAAGCCTTTTACTGAGCCACACTGCAGTGAACCGTAATTGAAGGTAATTGTTGGGAAGAGCTGACACACACAACTTCCCCCTGTGTTTGTCAGGCAGAGGAGGACAAGCCGGGATGGCAGGGTGCTAAGGAAGGGGGTGAGAAGGTTTGAGGGCTGGGGCCATGGTGGGGCTGGCTGAGGGAAGGAGGAGGCAGAGGGGATAGCATTACCCCACCTCTACCATCCCCAACTGTCCTACACCGCGTTTGTCTGCTCGCACAATTCAGTAATTGTGTCCTTGCTAAATGCTCCAAAGGCTTGCTGTAGTGTCTTGGATGCAGGTGGGCAGGCTCGTATGACGGACGATAGAGAAAGAGCTCCGTGAAAGGCAAGTCAAAATGTTCCAGAGGAGTGAGTATGTGTTAGGACAACTTCCAAAAAATACATTATATTTTTAGGGGGTGAACAAGGCCATTGCCGTCACTTCAGTCATGGTAAAAATTGATCTTTTTTCCACACAGAATTCTTCAATGAATACATTTGCTCTTTGTCGCAGTGTGCAGAAGCGCGTGTCTATGTGTGTGCGTTTTGGGCAGGAGGAGATGGAGAAAAATCACCTTCCCCACTTTGCCTAGCCTCCTCGGTTGGATGGGTTTAGCTCTACGCGCGCACTGGAGCAGGAAATCCAGATTCGCAGGCTATCAGCGAAATAGCACATATATGACTCCCCAGCCTAAGACGGTCTAATCAGGGTCTGCCAAGCCCGCTAACTCCACCGCCATCATCACCGGGCACCATGATTGACTCCTGAGTCCAAATCGTCCACCATATACTGCTATACGCCCCAAAAAAATTAATTCCCGTATTGGTTTCCCCTTAAAACCTGGTAAGGCTAATGCAATGTAATGTAAAAATTAGAAGCACACTAGCCACTTTACAGCATGTCAGCAAGTGCCGATTTGGCTGGGTAAAACGAGAGAGAGGGAAAATTGGTCACACTTATTGAGAAAAAGTAGCAAAGGGGAGAAAATCAATCCAATTATTACCAGAAGTAACTGTCTGAAAATCTGTTGTGACTTGCTGTGATGAATGTAAAGTCTTGGATTTTGTACGTGCTAATAATGATTTAAAAAGAAAAAAAAACATTCCTTTTCAGAATTATTACTTTAAAAAGAACTCATCTCTGAGTTTGCAAGTTAACCTTTTACCTTAATTACAGCAAATTTTGTGTTCCGGGGTCTTGCAAAGCTTCTGGGAGCTTTACTTCATGTACGCACACACACAAGGGAATGCTTTGATAATTAGCGAGACAAAATGAACTTCTTTTTCTCAAATGCCAGATCTGCCCATATAATTATTGGTGTGTAATTAAAGGTCCTAATCAATCTAGTGGTGGATTGCAGTCTCAATGAAAGAACAGGAGAAATTAGACCTTAATCCTCAACGCGCTGTCCCCCATCATATTGCTTCTTCAAACTTGCACACGGACGTGCGCGCACATACACACACACGAGCGCACACACATTTTCACATATCAACCTCAAAATGAAGAGAAGACGGACCCTATTTTTACAAGGGGAATCTTCTTCACCTCCTACTGTTGTAAAATGTACGTTATAATATAGACCATTATGTCCTTTAAAAACTCATTACTGCATTTGAAATGGGACTCATGGGAAGTGAGTGTTTAAATATTGCTTCCTCCACATTGTGCTTGGTGGATGGACAAATCGGAGGGGGATGTGGCATGCAATTAAGAGCAAGAATGGATTAGTTTCCTTTTTAAAGTTATTGAGACACAATGAGTCCTCTTCCCATTGCTGCTTTCGTCTCATATTGATGGCTCCCCTGTAAGCTCCATCTGCCTGGCCCTCTCCCGGTTAATGACAGTTTGCATTTCACACCAGGGAAAGCGAGGAAAACCCTTTGGCCTTAAGCGTGAGCAGATAGTGGAGACAGGAGAAATCCGGCTGTGACAGAGCCGTTTGACTTTGTAGGTCGGGGTTGTCGTGGTTTGGAGAGGAATTAGCCCAAGACAAACATGTCAGAAAAACTTAAAAAGCAATTTCTTGGCCGAACATGTCCTAATAGCCTATTATTCTCAGTTCATGTATCCTAAAAGTCTCAAAATCCAAAAAGTTTGCAGCCAAGTGGAAATTACATGGCTAATTTGATTTTAAAAGCATAGCATATAATTATAAAATAAGTTGTGGTTTCTTTTCCGACATGGAAGGGGGTGTAAAAGTTTAAATTCATACAGACAAATAAGGCGTAAACTAAATACAATCATTTGATTTACATTGCTTTTTTTCACCTGGTATTATGTAATACACAACAATTCAAAAGTCCTGTGCTGTAATTTGTAAATTGGTTTAAAATGTTCAACAATATTTTCTCAGTTTAACAGTTTATTCAAGCTTGTACAGGTTGTGACCCTATAGGTGGATTAATGTGTGACTTTAAAAGTGTTATATATATTGTTTTCATAAATATTAATGTGAGAAGGAGAGCTTTGCCTTTCCTGACGATGCTTGATTTTGGATGTAAAGTACAAACCAAATCAGGGCAAACAGCAACATAAAAGATTATTTTTTCCCAGACCATGTCATTCCATAAAACGCAGAGCTTATGATTAAATACCGAGCATATATTAAATTAAAGCATAGACACTTAAAAGAAGAGGTTAATAAAATCGCAGTAATAGTTTAAGTAAAAGGAAATGGTATGATAATAAGGCTGCTGTGGATTCTATCCTACTGTTGCTAATCCGAAATGCTGCACCTGACAGCCCCTTGATACTGGCTGAATTTGAAGTAGTGAAGGACAATATCACGCCAAATTGTAGTGTAATTTCAGCCTGGATCTCACATGACACTCTATTTCACTAGACCACCATGTCCAACTGGGCTCTTTAATGTCAATACATGTAACACGCAATGGTGACAATAAATTTTGTTACAGACATCCAGGAATGTAGAGGCTATTATTTAATTCACTTTTTGGATTTAGTCTAACAAATGTATAATTCTAAAGTGCATGCATTTTTCCACACATTTTGGAACTCCATCACTCCTCCCACCCGTCATCACAGAAGATCAGCCTAATCGCTCACTCTGTATCTTAACCAAAACAAAATGGTGGCAACCAGTAGCTTTTAGCGGTGTTTACACTCCCAACTCCCTACATCCCACTGCCTTGCCGCTCCCTCCCCCTGGCAGCTCGTGGCGGCATGGGTGATTAATTTGGGCCATGCAGACAGGTAAACACAGGCCTATTTACATGGCTTACTCAACACCATATTTATACTCAACAGGGCTAAGCCTCAGATAGAATATCCTCAAAGCTCCCATCTGTTTATTTTCTTCAACTGCTCCTTAAGCTCGGGCCTGACACCGTTCTCTACCTTCCTCTGCCCTTAACACATCCCTCCAACCCCAGCTCTATCTGCATTTGTCCCAATCACAACAGGACAGCGCGAAGATTTTCAAACGAAGTGTTTAACCATCTTTTTTTTTTTGTTAGAGATGTTTGGATAATAATAATACTACTACTAATAATAGTAATAATAATTGTAATAGTATAAAAGCAGTTCTGCATCAAAAGGATGATTCTTTTAGACATGACAGAACAAAAGTGCAGGGTCAATTGTAAAAACAGTCAGATGTTGCTCTGAAGATGAGTTGCTGCAGATTCCGTGGTACATAACCACAAGTTTCCCCCATTTGTCTCTGCCTGTCTTCACTTTCTCCCCTGTGATTCAATGCCTCTCGCTATAGTAATAAAAGATGAATAATATTAATGATAATGATAATACTCCCAATAAATAGAATATGTTGTTGATGCACTGTACAGTAAACTTAAGTATCCTGGGACTTTGCATCTCTACAGAGCAGGCTGGAGGTGTGGAGGGGTCACCTTTTCTATTCAGTATGCAGACGCAGTGCAGCTAATGCCATACCTCACAGGCCAGCCTTAATCAACTGCTGCACTGACAATGTAATTATAGAAGTGTCCGAGCACCACAGTCGGCCGGGAATTCTAATTATCTTCAGGCCTGACAACAAGAGCCAATGGTTCATCTCAGCTCTCTATGCAAGTCCAAAATACTGTTCTATGGTGGCCATTTCTGAAACACAGATAACATAATTGAGACTTGTCACTGCAGAATAAGAAGAATTGTGCATTTTTATCACTTTTACTCAATGCATTTACATTAATGGACCATGATCAAAATGAAACTGCTTTAGCAATTTACTTTTGGTCAACATATGCCATCTTAAATCAAGGAATATATAATAAATTGTAGCGCATTGTTACACAGTACAGGGGACTTGTAGATGTTATCCTCTGCACTTCTCAGGGAGGCTGCTGCATTTCTTATCACAGTGTATGCTTGTGTACAGTCAAATCCTAATCTAATCAGCACACACTTACTGGTTCCTCCAGGTGTATTACTGTACTGGGAGCGTAATGTGGAGAGACACCAAAGATAAGTTCTATTGATCAGATGTGGCGATTGTCACCCCTGCCTGCACTAAGTGGTTAATCTGCTAGCTCCCAGGTCAGGGGCTGCAGATCTAACTATGTCCAATTGACAAATTTGGTGAAGTGGTGTGAATCAAACAATAACCAACAGCTTATAGCATGGCGTGAAGATAAATGTTAGAACAACTTTCAGATGAAAAACTCAGTTGATTCAGGTTTTAGATGTTCATTGTTTTATGTATATTTTTACATTGCCACCCACCGCCATGTGTTTTAACTTTTGAAACCACAGTCTAGTTTCTAACCTCCTATATTGTTTCAGAACAGATTTATTTTCCTTTTGAACTATGAGGGGCTTCCCGTTCCGCTTGTTGTGGTTCATGAGACATTTCAGCCTCAGTGACATTAAGATTTGGAGTGGACTGGCCTGGCTTCTCACACACCTTGTTACATTAGACTTGTGCTTGAGTGACAGTTACTTAATGTATGTCCTTGTACTCCCCTGAAAGCCCTTCCCTTTGGCATCTCCACCTGGACTAGAAGGCACAGATTGATGCAGTGAACACAACACTATAGTTTCCATTAATCAGTACTGAACCACACCAGGAGGATTTCTAAATTTCTGACACCACAGGGTCTGCCTTGGTGCCCTTATTCTCATCCCCCACAGCTCCTCCCCCCAACCAGCCATCTCCTTTTAATATAGCAGCCACAGATGAAAAATGGTCTGCTTTTGTTTATTTGCCACCGATGCAAATGCGACCACAGCAGGATTAGTGAGTTCTCCATCTCTTTGCTGATAGCGGTGGGAAGAAAGAAGGGATTTTTATGCAAAAAAGATCTCTCCCACCCTTTCTATGACAATTGCAATGCATCACTTCATAGACAGTTTTTAATCTGTTTCAAACCAACCACACTTTGAACTGCTGCGAATGTGAGATATACAACAGTGCGTGTGCGTATGTGCACAACTGTGTGTGTGCAAGATGGTGCGTGTGTGTTTGGGTGCTGTATGTGTTTTCCTGTGATTAATCTTTGGAGCTGGTTTAAGCACACTCTGCTGACACAGCACAGATCTCCCCCTCTCTCCACAGCTAACTTTGTCTCTGTGTCTCTGAGTGCCCTTGGATTTACTTTGAATAACACAAAGTTTAAATTCAGCGGAGGCCCAGCTTTGCACTTTGCTGACCACTACACTGCAGGCCTCAGTTTGATCAAGAAACTGTCTGTTTTATATTATACTGAAGTTTGAATACAAAAAAGTGTGTTAAATGCCCTCAAATTTGTCTTCAATTGGGTTGAGATCTGATTCTGGATTCACTCACTAATATGATGTTTCAACAACAGATTATAAGGTACCTTATGATGGTGTAGTGTCCATGGGCAACACACTTTCCAATGGTTGTAGTGACATTATCTATTACTCTTTGCTTGTAAAATGTTGGATTTATTTTTAGGTCATAGAGCTAAAGTAAGAATAGGACAAACTAAGCTAACCTAATGCAGTCAAACTGTCAGCAGTTTATAAAAACATCCCTATAAGCTTCAGTGAAATGCAATTTAAGTTATTCCTCTGCAACATAATAGAAGTAGGAGCATTATTTGCTGTATAATATTCAGTCTGCTTGTGTTGCTTTGATTCCACCTTTAGTCTGTCAAACCCGTAGACATCCATCATTTGAACCTTCAGAAGAAAGCTATGAATGTCAGAACTCTAAACTCATATCATAACATGCTTCACTGTTGTCACTGTTGGAAACACAACAAACTCATCCGTTTCTGTTTAGGATTTCTGACTGACTGCACAATCACAACCTATACTGTGTATCATGAAAGCAGCAGAGAAAATGGGGTAAAAAGTGAGAAATATGGGCTTGTTTATCTTCTGTGCCTCTGGGAAAAGCGCCTGGCTCTAGGTAGATACCAAGGGGACAACACAAAGGCGAGATAAAGTGTTAAGACATTTTTACTCATCAAATTTAATAAGCCTCATCGCAGACATGCAGGTATTCAGTCTGACACTTTCACAGCAGAAAAGGTAAACACATTCATTTTGTAAGCTCTCAAGAATCCCCCGAAAAACCTAAGCTCAAACTAGCGGTTGACACGCATTCTCAACATATCATTGCCTCAATAAGATACACTATGAATAATATAATAAATAGATACATATTTTCTCATACACGTAGCTCCCTGAAGCGTGATAAAAACCCCATCAAGAATGCTTGACTGTCTTGCTCCACCCATCGTTCCTTCACCTGAGCAAAGGGCTTACCCATGCCCCAACGCTACTGACACCCAGCATTCAAAACCGGATTTAATCAGTCGTCATTATGGTTCCGGGAAAATAAAAGCGCTTGGGCACAATTCGTGACACAAAGACAGTCTAAGGAGATCTTTCAGGTGTTCAGTAGCTCTGTGTGACAGCTGACGGCGAGTTGGTGAAACACTGATCCACTGTTTTCTTGTAGAGACATCAGGCTTGAATACAGAGGTGCCACGACGTGCGCTGAAAGCCCACTCAAAGACCTGAATACGGCACAACACCTGCATGGCTGCTGAGGCGGATTAGGGTGTCAACAAGCACAATGGCACTGGGAACTCAATGCCTTTTGACTGGTCCAGCCCCCCCGCTGCATGCGCTCTTTGACATGCCATTGTTAAACTTACCTTTTTTATTTGTTACTCTATGGGGACTTAAGATGATTAAAAACACAGAGGTGATTGAAAAGTTATAAACATTTTTCTGTTAATAATTACGAATTTATATAACAAGCGACTTTGTTGTCCTTTGTGTTTGTACTTTCGCAACTTGAGCATGCAATAATGATGCAAAAATAACAGAAGGTAAAACGGAAAAGAGCTGGTGAGGATAAAGGAAGTCTCAGACAGAAGAGGCTGGCAAGACTGCAAAGAGTGCCACAGCCTGGCATCAGGACACAGAAACGTGGCCCTGGTTCCAGGCCAGCATGGCTGCACACCTCAACAGCCTCATACCATCACTGACTGGGGGGACGATAGTGGACTAACTCTGTGTGCAAGGTATGGAACATTTAAAGATACAGTATACTCAATTTACTTCTAATGGAGCAAAACATTTTTTATTGTCAGAAATAAGGGACAGGTTGATGAAGACTTTTATTTTCTGGCAAAGTTTTACAGCAAAAAAAGTTTTTTTTTGTTTGTGTGTTTTTTTTTTTAATATATATATCTATACATATATACATCCTGACAATCATAAAACAAAGCTAAAGAAAATCAGTCATTGTTTAGGGACATTTTGTATTTGCTGGTCAGAAGAAATCGCTCCACTTTTTATGTAGCACATTAATGATGTCAGAAAGTGAGGCTCTCTAAGCCTAGCGTTTTGACAGGTCACTGATGCACGCTGCACTGTTCCAGAGTTGCGTGTTAGAACTCCTCTGTAATGCTGCAGTGGCAAAGTGGATGTGCGTATGTTTAGGAACATGACTTTTGTACATTTCAGGGCACATGTGCTCAGACTTAGTGTGTGTGTGTCCTGCTTGAATGAACTCGGGAGAGAGGAAGGCTCTTAGTATGGAATGTGAGGGATGTTATATAAACACATTACCGACAGTACCAACATACAGCCATACACACTGCTGGCGCCAACCCGCGCTGCATTAGTTGACATTTTATACAAAAATGGTGAAAATGGAGTGTCTGGGGGAGCGGCGGCGGTATTTCGGGTTCTCACCAGACTGTTTGGGTTGAACTTGTTCTCCTTTGCGCCCTCAGACTTGTGATTGCTAAATCTGCCTCCCAAAGGGACTGTCATGTGGTGCTGAGGTCACTCCGTCTGCTTATATGACCTGACAATTTAAATAGGAAGTCTAAATGATTTAGCCACTCACATCAAATACAGAAAAAGGAAATTAGTCCAAGCCCCAAATGTGATCTGGTTACATGACTAATGGAGGCCCTGTTTACAGCGGCCACAGCCCTCCAATGTAAAAGCTTTTCTTGACATTTGCCAAACTCACCAATAATGGTAAACAAGTGCAGAGAAATGGTGCACATTCAGAATCAAACACAGGCATGTCATCCTGCATACATTCAAATGAATCCACTGACTTTCAAAAACCAATTAATTTCAGATAGCATACACATAAAAGGAGAGGGGATGCTGTGAACATTAAACGGCACAGAAGCCCGAGCGTTTCTTTCCTGTGTGTCTTTAAGGCTTCCTCAATCCTGGGCCTTCTAAATAGGATTCAATAATGTCCAGGTTTCTTGTTTTTAACTTCAAAGTGTCCCCACCAAACAGCTTAAGTCTAACACAGAGAATAAGAAAAGACAAACATTGGCAACTCATTATATGTCAACTTTCAAATTAAAACGCCGTACAATACTTACTGTGCTACAAATGCCATTTTGTTCATGGCTTTGGTCAATTATAAACATGCACTTTTTCTCCTCTAAAAATCACCCTTTGCAGGACTAATGGCCACCTCGTGCAGTGACGGTGGCAACGGTCAAAGTTTTAAGAGCTTCTTGTGAATTTTGAATTTGCAATTAAAGGGGCACTGAATTTTAACTATAAGATTGTTCCCTCACAATTAGCTTACTCGGATTTATATTTTGGTTGATTCATGCATGTTTCAATAATTCTACATTTTCCTGCATCTTAGAAAACATCTATTTTCACCTACCCCCTATCTCTGTCCAGTGCTTTCACACTTGCAAAAACTTCAGACTGTAGATTGTACACAGTTAAAAATATAAACAAATGGGTAAAACAAATGAAAAGCTTGTTTACAATTAAATTCCACTTAGGGTTTCTGGTCAATGGAAACATGTCTATTCCAATGTGATCAAAACGTAATAATGATTTATTTATGTTGTAGTTTATTACTTAATACCAAAAAAGTACAATTTGTGTTCTTTTTAGGTTTTACATTTAACACATTGCTTGCTTCACATAAAGAAAAAAATCCAAATACTTTCCAGTTCTGTGAGCTTTTTGTGATAAATCCGCAGCGATCGTTGTCTTCCTCACCCACCTCTGCCAATATCCCTGTGTCCGTTAACCCTGCAGTAAAGAAGCGAGTGTTTCATCGCCGGAGGACAGCCACACGGGGATGTTTAACCAGGCAAATGGAGTGCCTCTTCCTCCTCCTCCTCCTCCTCCTGCTAGGCCTGCCACCAAACCGCTGGCCGGGACTGCATCCAGCCAGAGAGAGGCGCGGGAGAGGCAAAGGAAAGCCAGTGTGAATGTCAACTGGCTCCTGCTCCAGCCACGCCACCTCCCCAACACACACGCATGCACACACAGTTAACAGCATGGAAGTTCGCGCAGCACTATACATAAAAGCAAACATGCATTCATATTCCGGCTGACACGGGGCTCAGACACACACCAGCACAGTCCCTTGGCAGCGCGGCCTGTGATACTGAGGCTGAAGGAATTTGCTGTGGATTACTTGTGGACTGAGGCGGGCAGCTTTGGCACACAGCGGCCCGGACACTTTGAGGATTTAACTAGCAGCGGCAATAACAGAGGCAGCGGCAGAGGCATCCCAGCAGCCCCGGGGAGGAGAGCAAGACCGGAAACACAACGCACACAATCCCATCAAGATACTCACACTGTATCAGGCGTTAATGATGTTGGATACGACGGAGGTTTCGTGTAAACTTCCTCACAAAAAAAAAAAAACGAGCTCAAACTATGCAGGTAGTTTACAGAAATGATTTAGGCGACACATGGCCAACACTGACTAGAAGGAATATCTCATTATTTAGTATTAGAGTATCCTGATAACGATTGTCAGACGATATCATGTCAGTCCAACAAAAATGTGTTGAAACAGGAGGTTTAGTTGAGGTTTAATTATCAGACAAATGTGAAATGTCTGTACGATTAATCATAAAAGTGCACAAATACCTACCTACCTAAATATCTTTTCTGCATGTTTTATCTTTTTTTCTAATGTTGTGATTGACACATTTCAGGATTAGCATGTCATTTTATCTCCAACCAAGTCAATCTTAAATAAATCTAAACTTTTTTCACTTTTTTTTTAATCTTTATTTATAATCCGCTCTAGCATTTATTATTATTATTTTACTATAAACCACACTGAATATTCTATTTTTGCACTTCTTCAAAACATCAGTATTATGTACCCACCTCTTTTTTTTTTGCAAATAAATGCACATATTTAACTATAACTCTTTGCGGTAAAACCACTCAAATTATCTTGCAGCCGTTCACAGTAAATGCACTAGCCTTATTTTTTTCAGATCACATAGATAGTTCAGTGATATTATTGCCACTATTCTTCTAGTAATCTGTGTCATTTTTAATCACCAATTACAGAGTTGTGATATTTACCTTCGACTAACAGTAAAGGAGAAGTAACATTGTTCTACAAATGTACAAGCTATGAAGGAAATCCACATAAAAAGGTTAAATTACTAGACTTTATGTACCTGGCGTTATTATTTCCACTTTGTTTAAATTCTCTTTTGTAATTGATCACACATGGTAAAAGTGAATAGAGAGCTGAAATGTTCCTGAGCTGTGAAGAGTGTCTGGAGGAGTCAGGTTTCAGTAGGGGGCAATGCAAGGCTACACACAGAGTTCTGCCTCCAGCTGCCGAGCGCATCAGGTCAGTTCTCCTTCCAGAATCGATGCTGCTTTGACACGGGCAAAAACGCCGTCAATATAGACATTGGTCGAGTTTAAAAAGTGTAACGTTGCCATTTGTTTGAATGCAGATTGGCTTGGCTGGTAGTGAACGTGAGAGACGTAAAAGTCATTCTGATTCTGATACAGAGTGGAAATGCCTTTTTGTGTCAAAGCGAGACACTACAGGAAATTAGGAACAATTCTTAGATTCAAAGATATCCTGTGGTATACGCACAAAAATGTAAGAAAAAATTGATTACAAGGTTTTCACATATTTGAACAAAATAAAAATAAAAATCACAGTTAGACTTACTCTGAAAATGGACCTTTTTCACAGCCTAAATGGGACTGTTACTTTGATTTTAATATGCTGTGTTTTACTTTTTATTATGCTCTCTTGTTCCATGTTTTGTTTTTAATCAAAGAAGAAAGGGAAATGAAAAAAGAAAAGAAGAAAAAGAACAATGGACAGAGCTAGGTTTAAATTTCCTGGTGCAATTTGCTGACAACAAAAAAAACATTACAGAAGAGATTTTGAAACTAGATCTGACTTGAAATTGAGCTAAATATTCAAAGTTTGCCATAAAACTTTGATAACAGACTTAGAAAAGCATAAGTATTCCGTAAACATCTACAAGATTGTAAAGTTTAGTGTGTGTAGGTGCTCCTTTAAGGGTTGATCTTTATGACTCTGTGAGAGAAAAATGCATTTGCACAAGAGCGGCAAAGTTACAGGTCCGAAAAGATTCAGTGAAGTAATAAACCGTCTTTGGTGTTTCCAATGAAATGAAAGCTTAAAAAAACACCTTTGCCTGTAGTGTCTCACCTTAAATATATTTTATTTTGTCAGGTCTGTACAGTGTTTAGTTATGGTAATTGACAACAGAACAGTTCCTTTGCATCGCTGTATTTCTCCAGTGAACACAAAGCTCGCTGTATTTGACTTTTGTAACAACGAAGGCAAACGTCGTCGTGCTTTATATTACAGTTGCCCCGTGTAATCTGTTATTTTTCATCTGTCTCAATTTACATATTCCAGTGGCTTTCCTAATGACTTCTGTCCAGCGAATTAGTCATTTCATACACGGGAACTAAAGACAAAGCCAGGAGCAAAAGATAGAGCAGCAGATAGTCGTGCACAGTATGTGGGAGCATAAATACATTTTAATTGGACGTATGGATTCCCACTTTGAACTCTAAATGGTCGTGTCTGTTTCCTGGAGTAGCTCTGGGGTTGCTGAATGTGGTGTAAGTGACATATCAATGGTAATGCAGGGGAGGGCACATAAGGATTCATGATCAGGCCTGGGCTGAAGATGGCTCTAAACCAACAGAACATTTCTTCTTGAGTACAAAACAATTAGTATCCGTGGCGCTTTGATGTTTAGTGGTGCCCCGCAGGTCAGGAGGGAGAGTGTTTCTTTATCTTAATTGAAAAAATTAAATCATTAACCTGATGCCACTATTTTTGAATGACAAGTGCCGCATTTTTACCCTCAGCTATACCAGTAAAAAAAAACTACAATAAAAAACACGCGGAGAAGAAGGCCACGCTCAAGAAATACTCAATGAGAAAAAAGACCATTTCAATGAGACAAGAAAAAGAAAGTTTAGTGGGTGTAATTTGATTAATAATGCTAAACGGAGACTAGGAGGGGGTAAGATAGGACCCAAGGAACAAATTAGCCCGCACAGTTGGGGAAGGACTTGCTTGGGCTGGGTATCAAAGGCTCACAACACTGCCTTCTCCTCCACGCCTCTGCAAACTCAAATTGAAATTTGGTATCTTGTCATATGAGCCTCAGAAGTGTCTTTCTTTATTAACGACTTTTTTTTTTTTTCCTTTTTAATTTAGCTTATTCATTGCTTTATTTTTTACTTCTTTTATAAATGGAATGTGAAAACGGCCCTTATCTTTTAATGCTTTGGTTAATGTTCGTAAAATTGATATGTAGCAGCGCATATATTGTTTCTGTGGAAGAGATAGCTCATTGTGGTTTTCTCTTCAGTTTCTGAAAACTACTTCAATGGTGTGACCTTTGTATTAATCAGGGGGAATTGGTTAACACTTCAACACCTCACGTCTCCAGGAAAAGAGCATTATTTTAGACATAAATCCCCTCCAGAACAAAGAAAAACAATATTCATTACAATAAAGTGGTAAGATGTTGTTGCAGGGGTTGGACATGAGCTTTGAGATTTTCCAGTTTTTAACATTGTGTTTTTAAACTATTCAATTTTAGATAATATTGTGAATGTTGTTTTGAGCAAAATTGAAAATTATTGTCTTTAGTTTAAAAAAAAATGCTACAAAAAGAACTAAAAAAAAGTTATGCTGTAAACTTTCAAATAAAGGTATAAGATGATTTTCTGCACTTCATTTATTTCATTTCATTTTAAAGACATTTCACATTTGTATGATTAAACATTTAAATACGTTTAAAGACTTGTTTTAACGCAGGTTGGATCTGAAGCTCATTATCAGGATACTACAAAAAAAATAATGGTTTACTTTTTCCTGCTTTAATAAAACACGAACAAAAACTTAATTCACAGTGGACAATTTATTTATTAAGAATGATTCCGGCTCAGTTATACTCTAATCCTTACGCTAACCTTAATGAACCTGAATCATGCTTACTAAACTGTATGTTCATGCAGTGACATTGCAGGTGAATAAGAAAAAAATCTTAACTTTGAAGAAAATCAATTTGAAACTTCTCCTGTAGTTTACTCACATAAATGTAAGAAAAAAAAATTACAAGTTTTTAATCATGTCATGTCTTCATGTAGAAATATGGCCTTTATCTGTAAATACGGCCAAAAATACACATCTTTGGGGCATAACTGAAAAATGGACAGAACCAGGTTTGAAATTATTGGTTCATTTTGTGGTTACAAAAAAAATTACAGAGGGGATTTTGGATTTCTTATTTAGTTTTTAAGTATTTCAACTGAAAAATGTCCTAAAAATTTCCCTCTTTTTTTTTTTTTCCTTCAGTAAATGAGTTTTAGAATTAGATATCAAAAATGCTTTTAATCTGTTATTGTGAACTTAATTTGCACTGTGAAACTATAGCACTTTCAAATGATGGCACTTTATCTGTTGTACTTTGTTTCAGTTTTTTAGACAAATTGTTTTGTTGTTTATGTATGTTTTAAACTTGTAATACTCCTGACGTGTGCTGCTGACCACTTGGCCAGGTCCCCCTTGAAAAAGAGATCTTGATCTCAATGGGTGTTTTCCTGGTTAAATAAAGGTTAAAAAAAAAAAAAAAAACGTTTTATCAAAATCTTGTTCAGTCCAAGATTGTACAGTTTGATGTGTGTGAGATGTACTTTAAGAGGTGATCCTTATGTCCCAGGGAAGAAAAATGCATTTTAAGAAAACGGCCTTCGAAGTTACAATGACCCAGAGAAATCTATGAATGAAGTGGATTAAATTGAATAATACAATATTTTTAGGAGCAGATTGGACAAGTTTGTTGTTTCCACACGAAAGCCAATATGTTGAGAGAGCAAAAAACACAAAACTGAAAAAAAAAAGTGTTTTGCCTGTAGTGTCTCGCCTTAACAGTATATATATATTCTTTTTGTTAAATGTTTATAATTGTACAGAAATTGGCATCTAATCAGTGACATTGACATAGTTTCCCAACATCACTAAAACTTATGTATAATTCATGTTGGTGTATGACTCAAAAATAAGGTAAGCGATTAAATGTATGTAAGCGATTTCATAAGATTGCAACAACGTACCTTGTGTACCTGGTCGGGTACACCGTGTGTTGGCGGCTGGTGGGAGTCAGCTTGTCATAACACATCTTGCATTTAGCCTCCTAATCGTGGGAGATGGCCATGTTGTTTTGATCACCTGTAGTATTATGGCCCATGTAAATAAAAGCTTTGGCTGGAGGCCTGTCACTCTGCTGTGCCTCTTCGGGTGGAGAGTGAGGTAAGAAATATCACTTGTCCTTATCTCCTTTCCTTTGACCTGAAACAGTCAAACAGTGGCGCGTGAACTCACTGAGAAAAGAGCTGATGATGAGGAAACACTGAACACTCTGAAGAAGCTTGGGAAAGTAATTGCTCAAGTAATTAGTGTAAACAAAGCCACCAGTTTTATAAAAGTGTGAATGTAAGGCTTGAACGATGCGGAGTGGCACAGTTTAACACACGCCTGTCCTGTCGCAGAGTGTCCACTTATCAGTCAATAGATGAAACCTGGAACATGTTTTTTGCAGCTCAAAATTTATCAGGTGTGTCTTTTCTTTATGGGAAACGTTTTGATGTGTTTGGTAATATATTACATTTTCTGCTGTAGTGGAATCGAATTGAATTGAACTGAACTGACTGTTGTTGTCTTTTAGATTGGTTCATTTGGAATTGGGTGTTCTAGATTTTATCTGTGGTACAAAGCAGTTTCAGTATTATCGTTTATCATGATATTTTCTATCAGCAGAGTTGCTGACGCCACCACACGTTTTTTCAAAAGTGTCTTTTTTTTTTTTTTTTACAAAGAATTATTAAAACAGGATTTGTTTTTTTGTTTTTTTTAAGTTATTTTTTATAACACCATGTCAGTGTGCTTATTACTCACAAGGAAAGTGAGCTCCATTACTATGTGTTTTGGGACTGCTCTATTGACCACTGTGAGCACCAACTGGATTGACATTAGAACTGAAATTGAAAAACAGAAAAAAAAAATAACATTCTGACTTATTTTGGAAATGGATACATTTTGTGACAGAGTAATTGTTGTTGTTATTTATTTTAATTTCCTTCTCTCTTGCTTTGTGCTTTGTTACGCTGTTCTATGTTTTGTATTAAAAAACAAAAAAAGAAAAAGCAATTCTACAAAAAGGGACAATACTGACCATGATGCTGTTTTGTTTTTTCCCAGACTCTGCACTTTGTCAGTTCAACACCCGATTACCATGTGTCCAGCGTCCCCACGGTAATTACCCCATGTCTTGAGATGATTTATTGATGCCACAACATCAGCAGCAGCAGCAGCAGCAGCAGCAGCAGCAGCAGCAGCAGCAGCAGCAGCAGCAGTAGTACCATCAGCAGCAGCAGCAGCAGCAGCAGCAGTAGCAGCAGCAGCAGCAGCAGCAGCAGCAGTAGCAGCAGTAGTAGTAGTAGTAACACACAGAGGTGGCTGCTGTTCGTTGCTTTCTGCACCTGTGTTTTATTCACTGTTTCATCTGTGGTTAGCACCCACAGCTCCACTGTATACAGTATACACTTCACACAGAGTGTTGTAACAGTCACCTTAAAAGACCAGGCAACCTTTCAAATGAGAACCTCTTCCACATCACAACACACCATCTGCTACTGGGTTCAAAGACCTCCAGTGGAAGTTCCAACAGTTAGTTGTACGTAGAACAGGCTGTTCAGTATGATTTGAATGTGTCATCATTCAAAATATCCAAACAAAACTCTTATATACAAAACAATACAATACAACATTGTACACATTTATTTTTTAAAAAGCAATAGGTAGAAAGAGAATGAACAATAATAAATGAATAAAAGTAAAAAAGTAACGATTAGTAACTAAAGGTTATGCTGTTGGATACAACTGAAGATGTTTTGTATTAATATCTATCAAAATGGCTTATTTTTCCCTTTTAAAATGATTTTCCTCTGTAACCAGTAAAATGTTATTAACCATAATATCACAATGGTTATTAAATTACTGACAAAAACAAAAACAACAATCTAGACAAGAACATCCTGGATAAGTATCTTTTTTCAGCAAAATCTGGTGATAAAAATGGCTTGATCTTTGTTAGCGATTATCACAATTGCACAAAATGTTCCATGAACGCTTACTGTCTACCTTTTTTTATTACAATAAACGATATTATTGTTTATTGCCCCATCTCTACAGCATTCACATTTTACGTTTTCGTCAGAACAGCGCTCTGCACTTGCAAAAAGGCACAGAATATCTCAGTAAAAATCATCAAATGTTACTTCCCTGTAGTAAAAAAACAGAACTGTAATTTTAACTTTGATTTTTACTTAAACATCCATACAAAGAAAAAATACATGTTGAACTTTAAATGCACAGAGGAGTCAGAAATACAACATTATCCCTCTAAATGCACAGGGATATTAACAACATAAGAGGCATTGTGATGGAGCGCGAACATACTTGTAGTTCTTCTTAGTGGTGTAATGATATTTTATAATCCCATGCACTCCTATATCTGCACCGACTCGAGCCGGCCACACCCATACTTGGAGACTCATATAATGACTTCATATTCACGCCGAGCAGTACACAATATAGTTAGATTATGCGTATTCGTGCCCATACATATTTACATGGGGCAGAAGCTCTTGATTGTGCATTGAATGGAGCTCCCTGCACACAATCATTTCTGTCCAAGAGTTGAAGGATTTTTATACAACACTTTTCACCGCCGTCTTATTTTTTGAGCTTTTTCTCCCCCCTTCTCTCTCTCTCTCTCTTCTATACGGCTTTAACTTGGGCTATTTCAAGCCAGCAGAAAAAAGTAAATGCGTTTCTGGGCCGCTTTCAGTCTGAGCTGCAAAACTTATCTCCCCATTCTGCTTTGTTATTAAACGCAGTGAGTGAATGATCTGCGTTTTTCTAAGGGACACACGCTGTACATTACCATAAAAAAGGCAAAAGAGGTGTGAATTTGAAAGTAGGTAGATATTTTTTCTTCTTTTTGGGGGGGTCCTGAAGCTCTTATCAGTTTTCGAACAGGAGAACGGAAATGATTAACATCTCATTTAACTCCGTCTTCCGCTCAATGGGCCTACCATTGAAAATGCAAAATCTATATGTATTTAAGAGGTAATCACAGGTCGGACCCCTGCTCTCATCGCCTGGTCCCCCTTTTGTGCAGTGAGATGACACATAAACAGACTTACCATGTGAAAGCAGGCTGCCCTGGCTGGGTTTTTGAAGGAGAATCGCTGCTGTCATTGTTGGCTTGTTTGTGTCGGGCTTCACTGTACCCACACGCATGCATCACGGAAATATTACCTTTAACTGATTTTAAATGAGTAAAAAGTGTAGCTTTCTGCCCAGGCACTGTTCATATCTTGAGATACAATCTGCAAATATTTTAACATTTAAAGGCCCTGTACCTGATTTTTACAGTTTTGAAACATGAAAAACACAACTAGTTCATTTTAAACTCTTTGCATCAGTCACTGCAGTCTAATGCAGTCGCAGCATCCTAAATAATCACCTTGATGAGTATAATCACTTTTCACGAGTGTGCATGCTACCAGCGCACTTCCTGCTTCTCGTAGAATAAAATGCTCCATAAATAGATTCAGAGATGGCGCTTTGGTCTCATTTTCAACCGAGTAGATGCTTTTACATTATATCTGTACAGGAGCAACACGGATTTGACTTTATTACATGCAAAATGTATGGTACATAAACTAGTTCTGTTTTTCACGTTTCAAAACAGTCAAAATCAGGTACAGCGCCTTAAATTGGTTGATGGTGTCTTCATTGACCAAAATTTTTATCAGCTGAATACATGAATTTATTTAGACAATAAGGATTTATAAGGGGCCCCAGCAAAAAGGAGAAGACATGGAGTGAGTTCTCTGAAGAATGAATATGCATTTTTACACATAACACAACGCTTCCTTACTTTCCATATAAATAGTTGTTTTTGCATGTCCCTGAAATGATCGGCAGGACGTGTCTTTAGTCCTAATTTCATTTTAACACTTGACAGAAACCAAAATTCTATAAATGCATTTGTGTTGACAGAAATTACTCGTGAACTCGATGATTTCTGAGTTTAAGCCTGGGTTATATTTTACTATTGCCAGGTTTTAGCTGTGTGTTTGAAGGTGAAAAGTGGTTGCCAGATTCACTGCACTTTATATCTACCGGGATAGGAGTGGAAATATTTTAAGAGCAGACGGCAAGGCTTGAATTGAAACTGTTTCTGTATGTATAGGCTGGTTGGAGATATGCAGCTAACTCTTTCATCCTTCTGTCTTTTAAATCTACCACAGAGGGAGAGACTTTCAGATTAAAAAATGAAAATTTCCTTTCAAAGATTGACCGGCCAAAATGCAAGGATAACTGAGAATTGAGTGTGAAGGAAAATCCGAGCCACTTTCAAATCGAAATGAGAGTGTGTGAAGGGTAAGGCCACTGCGCCTCAGGTCAGCCCCTAAACCCTGGAATGGGGACATTGAGATCTGTACTAGGCTTTCTATCAATACAGATTACATGCATGTGGTGGCGCTTAAAGGTGGCAGTAGAATGAACCAGTGGAAAAAAAGTGTCAAATAAAGGAGTTGGAATCAAAAGAGTCATATGCATTTTGGATAATGCAGGTGATGACAGCTTTGCCTCACACCTGAGCTCTGTTGTGCATTCCAAGTAGAGGACCTCAGTGACCCACGGTTTCTCAGACAAGATGAACTTTATGCCTTGTACTGAATCTTTGTACTTGTTTCATTTTTCTTTTACTTGCTTTCCACGAGTGGCCAAGCATCTTTTCATGTCTGCCATTAGGGGCAAAACACAATTTCAATTGCAATTGTAATTAGATTTGCGATTCTGTTCACATTATAAAGCAAGTCCAGGAGAATTGACAAAGCTGAAATAGGTCTATATACTGAAAATATATATATATATTTTTTTTTAAAGAATGCGCATATTTCAGAACATATTTGTACAGATCTAAACTACAGCATTAACAGTTATGTAGAATAAAACAAGATAATGTGTTGTTTGTGGAGGAAATTATGGTACTTCAAAAATTGCAACGCTTACGATTTTTTTTTATTCCGTCTAGGCAAATTGCGGTTTTGATTCGATTGCGACGATATGGCTGACATCCATCTTCAGCATGGCGTCTCATCATGCTGCAGTTTTTATAGGAACATAACATTTTCTACAGTTCATATCTTCAGTCGTTTGTACCTAAAGTAACGTGCCCAAATGAATCAGACACAAGGGGACACAACTGTAAGCTGAAATCTATTTACCCAATAACACTGTTGTAGGAAGTTTGTTGTCTACACATAACATGAAATCAGCTCCCAGACAGTTACAGTAAACTGGAGACTAAAACTATCTGATGTTATGGGCCACAGTGTTTAGCCACAAATACAAAGCCGGGCGTTATTCTATTACATTGAGCCCTGGTAATATGGATTTAAATAAGGGCAAACATGAGTGCTATGGGTCATTTTAATATTCACTCATTGGTCCAACAGGAGCTGAAATAATAAGAGTGTGAGGTGAGCACACACTAAAACCGTATTGCTTTAAAGGACATGGTGTTTGAACTAATTCCAATGGTGAAATTGCTTCTGTTATTACGCTGCAGACACCATTATGATCACGTCTCTGTGTAAGCTATGCACGTCTAGCCAAAATGTCAAGAACAGTTTGCAGTTTGAGTCCAGTTGAACAATTGGATTGTAAAGCTCATGTTGATTCACTGGAGAAATGATGCCTTATAAAACTGTGTCAATATTTAAATGTATTTGTAGTTTAACTTGAACCATTTGAAAGAAGTGTTCTTGAGAGGAATCTTTAAATATTGAGTTATCGAAAGTCTAAAAAGGAACAGTCCATTGACCTAAGGTTGAGCTGTTCAATCCTGTCAGCACTGCATACTACCCCTGTGTCCCCGAGCAAGGCAATACGCAAACAATACATAAATAAAGGGGCTACTGTTAAAAACCACAAACAATAGTGAATTGTTTCCTTATTTACCAGCTGAAGAAGTCCAAAAGGGAGAACGGGGGGTGGGAGTGAGGATGTAACTGAGGAATTTCAGGTGTGTGTCAGAGCAAAGCTGATATTTATGTTCTTAGCCAGGTCAGCCCCACAGGTATGCTTCAACCACAACATTACCTCCCACTGACCCTATTAATGGACGAGGTGAGCGAGCAGTCAACGGAAGGCACTCCCGCCCCTAAAACACACACTCTTTATTACGCACACGCACCAAAGCTCTGAATGTTCCAAAGCAAAAGTCAAAATGCCCACATTAATCTATCAACAAACCTGAACTGACTCTTATGGCTGACAAAACATGGCTGTTGTTTTTTTCTGCTTGGATTGCGGAGATGAAGAGCGGCAAAGCAGGGAACATTTTGTGACTGTGAATCAGTCTAATGAAAGAAAAAAAATGTTGACAGCACTCACACAATTTGCCGACTTGATTTTTTTGATGTACTGGTAACTGTAATAATAATAAAAAAAAAAAATATATATATATATATATATATATATATATATAAAGTAAATAAATATAAAAGGTACTGGAACATCAGTCATGTGGGACATAATTTTGAGTAATATTTACTTGAGTTGCAGCCACACCAAAAGTCACTCAAAGGTAGTTCAATGAGTGATCAAAGGTTGAGGTGAGTGTTTCACATTCCTGAGACTTGCAGAATGGAAAATGTAGTGGCACAGCTTTCCAAAGAAGTGGGACAATAATAGTCTGTTACAAAACAAGTCATTATACAGAGAAAAGAACTGACTGACTAAACAAGAGATTCAAATATTTTTTTAGAGAGCTGTCATTTTTGTCTAGCCCTTAAAAAGGGGGAGTTGTGTTTAACACTTCGTTCCATTGGTCATTAATCAATTCAGATGTTTTGCACACGTAGTACAATTTTACCATAAAAAAGCAGGTTTTATGAATTCAAAATAAAGTTTGAAATATTCTGAGGGAAAAAAGTCACAGATTCCATATCCATATTATGTCTGTCATCCTCAGGCTGCAGCAGACCTCTAAGTGAGTCTCCGTTTATATGACCCCTGACCAACACAACTGTCACTACAGCCATTATGGTGAACACTGAGCCTGCGGCCTCTCTCCAAAGACATCCTTGTTCTTTCACTCTTAGGACTTCTCCATCTACAGCCCAGCGGCCTGCCGACCACTGAGCGCTGGTCTGACTCTCAGTCTGGCACCAGCGCCCTCCATTAGCCTAATTACAGCCATGAAAGCAGTGCAGAGCGATACAGCATTAGGGACAATTAGGGCTACCCCAGATTGGAGCTGAACAGGGTCAGGTTACCCACACACAAAATATACCAATATACATAATCCCCATTTAAACATTATTATGTCCATATTTGCACAGTTCTGAAGTGAGCCCATCATCCTGGTCCCACTTCAAACTCCAGGCTCACCCCACTGTCATGCTAACAACCTTGATGTCAGCGCAGTAAAATCACTGAGCAAAAGGCAGAAAGCAAGAGGATAGGCCTGTTAAAAAGAAAGAGACTTGTTTCTGTCCATTCATGCGTTAGCTCTGGATACGTAGCTGGAGCCAGCGATCATTTTTGGCTGTCACAGACAGATCATATGTCTAGTGTCTTCTCTTCAAATGAGAAGGCGGGATCTTCTTCTTAAAACAACTGGCCTCTGTGTCTTTTGTTTCCTTCGGGCCCCTGCAGGTATTTATGGACAGAGAGATGGATGCGTAAGTGAGTGAGGAATAATCGCTGCAGTTAGACTAAGCAAATAACTATTATTAGACAAAATGTCCCTCTTCCTGTGCTGACTCTGCATTCGATAAGTTAGAAGATTGGTTAGAAACTTTTTGTCAGTGAAGTTGCTGTCATTGACACCAACTTCTGCTTCCACCAACTTCAAGACGTTTTGAAATCCTGTTGTCTGAGTGAAGCTGAAGATATTTGCTTACTTCGATATCATTGTTTCATAAATATGGGTTGTAGAGCAAAGCATTTACGTGTTTGTGTTGAAACCACCCTTCATTGACTGCTGAGGCGTGTGTACGTTTAACTGCAGCATGTGTGGAATCTGCGGCAGACCTGTGATTAATTGTGAAATGTGTCTAGAACAACACAGAGTGAAGGCAGCACGCTCATCACACTCACACTGCAGCTTACTCAAGACCTGCTTCTGTCAACACCTTCTGATATGATCTATACAGAGGATGAACTTTCCCTGTTTGGGGCTTAACTGATAAACCACACAGACAGATCACCAGCACACTCCCTGGTGGGTGTCAAGAACAGGTGAACAACCACCTGCTGCATTCACCACTGTAAACTATTAATGCTGCAGATACAAACGCTCACTGCCATTCACCCTGCTTTGATGCACACTGGTTCTTTCTATTGTAAAAGAGCAATCAAAACGATTCTGTAATTTGAATGTGCTGTTGTGACAGTTTCCTTCTGTGCAACATGGAAGAGTTGTAACATACAATACTATTTATTTAAGGTGCATTATATAGCATTCCTGTTTGTGGGGGTCAACCTCTTACTTGTCTCCATGAAGATGTTATTGTTAATGTTTTTTTCTTCTTTTTTTGTGTTTTTGTGTTTTATTGCAAATACCATGATAAAATATACAATCTTATCTTACTGTGATAACCTCTCCACAGATCTGACTTGTAACTTGCTTGTCTTTAGAGATACAGTTATATTAGTGCTATTCTGTGGAACATTCCAAATTAATAGTATCTCCATTTAAACCAGAAGGTGGTGGACCCTTCAGAAAAGTTAAAACATTTAATTAAAAACTTTTTTTTCTAATTATGACTTTGTTTGGTGGGATAATACTTATTATAGTAAATATTTATTGTTTTACGTCAGTCACGTTGCAGTTTGTGAAGAAAATGTGAAGAAGACTTCAAAATTACAGGAAATAGAGCTGATTTCTAAACCAGAATCTCTCTGTGATGTCATAAATAAGCGATATTCTATCAAAAATACAGGGACAGTTTACACAGTTTAAACAATCATTTCACTTATTAAAGGCGTTAGTTATTATTATTTGTCAAATCATAACTATTGTGTAATTTATATGGATTCGGACCTTGTTTACAGTATAGTTGCTAGGTAACAGTTGTGGATTTACCTCTGTCTATATCACATCTGACGTTCATGTCCAACAACATCTTAAAAATTGGCCACCCGGTATAAAAATAGGCTTTTTTTTTTTTTTTTTTTTTTTTTTTGTAAAATCTTAGTCTGTATGACGGTTTAACTATATGTTTAACAAAAATATAGTGAACATGATTATATTTAAGATCTTACTAAACATTTAGCCCTTTTGTCTCCAGTTTGACAGTTTTTGTGAAGTTTAAAATTGCTCTTCCTGGTTGGACACAGGCAGCAAATGTGACATTGGTAGAGTTAATTCCACATGTTACCTATTTTGACAACAAGGGCCACAGAAATCACACAATAGTTATAATTTGACAAATAATAACACCTGATGCTGCCTTTATTTTTATCAACGTTTAAACTGTCTGAAAAACTCAGCACTACTTCCTGTAATTTTAAACTTTTATTTTTCAAAATTTCGTCACAAACTGCAACTTCCCAGATGTAAAACTATGACAAATATCACAGGTGCCGTCCCACCAAATGAAGTCATAATCAGAAATTCATCAGAACATGTCAAAGACTTTCTAAGTAGAGACATGATTTTTAATCATGTGTCCAACGTTCTAGTGAAATGTGTGGTCTAACCTGTCATATGTACTTTTAAGGTCAGCGCTCACAACCAAGTCTACACACGTACGATTTCCCAAACACAATATGTGGCTGGCAGGACCCGGAGGTAATTCATGTGCGATTGCAGACGCTGTTCCATTGAGATGTGCAGTGTTGTGTAGTCAGCGCATACATCGATAGAGGATACTGATGGTGCTTGTGTGTGTACCGTATAGGCTGGTGTGGGTCATCTACAGACCTCACCTTATCTGCAGCAGAGGTGGGCTGCATTGGGCGAGATTAAACACATTTCCAAGCGATACTAACGGTTAGGGCCTAAAGAAACACAGGCCAAGTTGGTGTAGCAGCAGCCAGTGTTGTTGTTAGCTGAGGAGAAAATCCTTGTTCCCGCGCCTGATAAGGACATAAAGTGTTTCTGTCCCCAAGGGGTGGAGGCAGATTCATCCTCTGTCGATCTACTGTAATGAATATCAATGGCGGGGAATGGGGCTGCGCGGCTCCCTTTGGGCTTGTGGTTGCTTCTCCTGTCAGAATTACGACAGGGACACTCATGAAAAAGCCTGCCTTAATATATGATAATGCTATGTAAACACGAGTTGATCTGAGAAGAGGGAGGTTTGCAGAGAGAGCAGAGCGACGGCCGTTTACGCTCAAAGCTGAAGCAGACTGTATATCTGGGAGCCCGACAGTAGCCTCCAAGCATGTTTATCAGGATACCAATATGATACACTAAACAGGGAGAAGAGACGATCTGGGTTTGTGTAAGTGCAACCACAGCAACTGCAGCATCACAAAACCAAAATGAAGGAAAATTCGATATATTAGTTGCATATTATAGATTGTTGTTTGGACCAGACTGGTAAAATTAAGCCACAGGCACACATTCAACCAGGGAAGCTATGAAGTGTTACAATGGACGGCCAACATATCTGAAATCTGAATTACTACAAGGCACGACTGATGTGATTGAAATCTCATCCACATTATCCACTGCAAGAAAGCCATGAAAACGAATCGTCTGGAATGATTCATCAAATTTGAAAATGTACTTTATTCCATTGGTCTCTTGTGAATTGTACATAACCCAAAAATAAGAGGACAGTGACGGAGGAGACAGCGGGATTGTGCATGTGTGTGCATTAGAGAGATGCCACAGCCCGAGGCGCTGAGGTGGGATTTGTAAGCCCTTTGTAAGTAACAGGCACCACTCTTAACAGGCTGAAGGTATGTTTTTGTGTGAGTAATCCGTGATGGATGTTTTAATTGAAAACACAAGGCTTTTAGGCCTGTTTTCAGAGACTACAGCCAACATCTGACACCTCAACTCAGACCAACCCCCTTCTTTCAACTTCAACCGTGCAACCCATAGCTCTCCAGTCACCACTGCAGGACAGACATAGAAGCCC
Organism: Rhinogobius similis; assembly: GCA_019453435.1. Lineage (NCBI taxonomy): Eukaryota > Metazoa > Chordata > Actinopteri > Gobiiformes > Gobiidae > Rhinogobius > Rhinogobius similis. The sequence goes on along the minus strand of CM033619.1, from coordinate 21,743,620 downwards.
AAGACTCCACGTTGAAACCAAAATATTGTTTGACATTTCATTCATTTTTATTTTTTCTTCTTTGTCACACTAAATTTTGAGATTAGATTGAACACTTTATCCATGCTTCTTCAGCAAGAAATTTTACTTTACTTACTACTTTGTGAAGAGTTTGCATTCCTGGAATTTTCTAAAGTCCTCCCTGAGGGGTGCACATGCCTGAGGGGATGCACACCTTATGCTTTGAAAGAACCTGCAACACTACTATACATCATTTAAATATAAGAATTTTTAATTAGCTATTAAAACTCCTTATTCAACAAATCTGGATCAAAAGTAGTTGCCATGCAAGCTTAGTATCTACTTTTAATTAGGTAACAATGTGCTGGCTTACCTGTATGGTTGCGCTGATAACAGGAGAGGCGCTGATGCAGCAGAGCTAAAGGCTAAAGGGCACATGATCAATCCCTACAGCAGTCTGGATGAGGTGGAGCCTGCAGGGAACCATAAATTTACAACATGATGAGCCAGGTCCAGGGATTGACCTTGCTTGACCTGTCGAGCAGAAAGCACTTTATAAATCCACTAACTCTGAGCAAACTGCCACACACAAGCTAAACGTTATCCATACTGTCCTTCATACCACTGATCACTGGAAATTTTGAAATTGAAATTTAGGATGTTTTTTTTTTTTAACTCCGTGTTCTTGACTGTGAGTTACAGCAGAGACAGCACTCTGAAAGGGGAGGAGAGTCTTAGAAAAACTTCACAAGGTGTATTTTTCTCTCTCGACACCTAGCTACCAATTTACCCCCAACACATTTGGATCAAAACTTAATTAAAATTTTGAATAAATAAAAACAACCAAATATACAGTAAGTTATTGAATTTTGAACCCTTTGATAGATTTATCCCCCCAAACCCAGAATAATGCACAAAATGATTTAATAACACCTTTCATATGGTGAGTACAAAGCCCTCTATTTGCATTAAAGTGTAAATCGGCGTCAGGAAAGGAAGCGTGCCTCTAAGCTCATTGATGTTCAGTTCTGAGCAGCAAGGCAGCATTGTTTCATGCCCAAGCTTGACGGATGTCAAGGTGATTATAGTTTAGATCACCCGTAAGAAGACAACGTTTGAAATGGTAAAATACAGACAGGCAACACAAAAGCCTTCAAATGTTTGTTTTACAGCAGCAGGAAGAATAGAGACAGTGGAAAACTCCCACTGAGTTTCTGTGCTCATAATTCACACATGCGAAGAATAACTCAATTTTTGTCTGCTATTTCTTTGGTTTCTTTGACAGGCAAAATCCTTTTACAAAAACTCTGAAATGGCATGACAGTAAGTGAGAATGATGCAAGTTATATCTGTTTTTATTTTTTTGGTTGCCTCACGAGAAGAGTATTTCTAATCTTTGGTTATGGGCTTGCAATACGCTATAGGAAAGTTTATTTCCGGTTGTTCCCAGCCCTTCCTGTCCCTAACTTGACACTAGTTCATACAGTAGTGTGAGCTCTGGCCCTGGGGCTAGAGGTGTGCTGCACAAGTGAGCTAATGGCTGTCCTCCCCTGTCCAATTACTCCTTATCTGGCAGCTGATAACAGTTACCTGCCTAGCCTAGCTAGCCTCTGCATGTACACAAGGCTCGGTGTGGTGCATGGGCTCATCTGTATGCTTCTACATGTAGAAGTTAAACAGGACAATTGCCATTTTTAACTCTTTGTTGTTCCCTTGAGTCTTAAAATGCTGCAATAATTACTAATTACATTAGACAGTCTAAAGGTAATTCAAATCTTTAACTTATAAACTACAACCTTGTGAAACAGCATGCCCGAAATGATTAAATGCACATGAAATGATGAAGAGAATTGCCCGGTGGTCAGAGGAAAGTGTGAGCGAGGAAGAGGAGGAAGAGAAGCAGGAGGTCAGGTGAGGGGTCACGTGTGCAGAACAGATAAGAGCTGCTCATTCGGTTTTGAGTGACGGGCCGTGGGGAGGGCTCCATAAAGCCCCCAAGAAACGCACTCCTCCCTCCATCACCCTGCCCCGCTTTGTTATCACAACCTCTCTGCTCCATCGGCCTGTCTGTCTCTCCACCTCTATCATCCTCTGCATCATCCTCTTCGTCACAAGAACTCACCTTTTATCAACCCTAACAGTGAGTGGCAGTTGTCCCCATTTCCTTTTTATTTGAATGACAAATTACATTAAAATGCTATTAATTAAAATTACATTAGTACACATTTAATGACTTTTTAAAATCGAAAACAAATGTCCTTTATTATTTTATTTTTTATTTATGTATTTATTCATTCTTTTTGTTTTTTTTTTTTTTTTCTAAGAAGGAGCATGCATATTTACCCTTGAAGAAAAAATACTTTGGAGTTTGTGTCAATTTATGGACAATGAATACCATGGCATTCAGGCGCAACCTTTTTTTCTTTTCTTTTTTTTAACCAATTGCCACAGATTTTTCATGGCAGTTGTGAAGATCATTACACTGGGAACTTAACCTGTGACTCTCATCCTTGCCATTCCTTCCCTCAAGGTACCAATTTTTTGTAACCACAGCAAGAAAACCACGCCAAGATTGGCAAGAATAGCCCTAACAAAAGCCTAAGCATTGTCTCAACATGCATTATCTTCATTTTCTGCACCAAACAATGTGTGACAATGCGCAGCAACAACAGGAGCCTTTATGGAGCGAGCATAATGGAGTTGAGTTGAGGCTTGTGAGAAGTGGCAAAGAAGATGAGACAAAGCGCGTTGAGAAGAACGGTTTGCATTGTGGCGTATTCTTTTTTTCCTCGTTCTGCCATGAAAGACACCGGCGAGAAGTCCTCAGGGCCGTTGCCAGCTACAAAACAATCAAACCCATATACAGCACGAGCCTACCTCACATCCCAACACATTAAGAGAGCATTGTTGAAGCCCTCCATATTTGTCTTGCTCTGATTGGTTGTTTGAGATAAACATTTGCTCTTATCAGATGTCTTTGCGCTATACAGGCATTGCCGTCACACCTTCATGTGTTCAGCGACATCTTTTAATTTCCAAAAAAGTCTATGTGAAAAAAATGTATTCAGGTAAATTAGGTATTATTGCAGACATCATTGTCTGTTACGCCTTGTTCCGGGCTGTTGCAAAGTTCTAGAGGAAAAAAGCAGGGTATAATCTATGCATCGCTGTTCCAGAGGATTATGTGCAGAAAAAAGCAAAGAACTGACAGAATGAGAAGGAAAGGTTCCTCTCTCCATAGAAATCGCAGTACACAGCAGAGTAGGGGATTGGATTCACGTTTTCAAATGTCAACCAACATCTGTTTCATATTTATGATTATGGTGCTGCGTCTGTGATGCCCCTTTTAACACTGATGATCATATCGGTGCCTTGGATTACCCCCACTAGCCACCAATGCATAATGCGACTAATCTTTCAGTGTTGGGCCTGCCGACACATGCATAGAGAGCAAAAAATGGATTAAAATGACAAAGAAACTGCTTGATTTTTTGCTGATATGAGAGGCAGATTTTTAGATGGTACTTTGGGTATCTTGTGTAATCATTAACAGGATTAAGTGAGTGGGCAGATAAAATAAGAGAACAATTGGCCATTTAGCACTTCTTGTCCCTTTAACCCAAATCAAGATGTATCAGTGCATGTGGGACTTGTTTTTCTTTATTCCCTAATTTGTGATGCTTTTAGATGTGTATGATAAGTTGTGGGTGTCATTAATATGACTAATGATAGCATTATAGCCCTCAAGTAACTGCAGTCGAGATTATGAAGGTTATCACTTCGGATTAAATGTACCTTCCTACGCTGTCACTAATGGTAAGATCAGGCTTTATCTTTATTTATTTGCCTTTATCTCTGTGTTACATGAACACTGAGATAAAAAGCTGTAAGGGTTTTTGTGTGAATGTATTGAGTTCTACATATTACAGTTAGTGCAGGACTAATAGTCTGTTTTATATTCAGCATTCATTCATGTTTCTGGTACCTGTGAGTGTGTTCTGTCACACCATCACAGACCTCGCAGAGCAATGAAAACCTGAGAAAATTTTATCTCCATCCAAACAACAATTTATTCTTCAATCTTTCCCCTTCGACCCAATCAGCTTTATTCTGAAAAGTACACAGTTTGGATAAAGTGCCCTTCTGACATTTTTCAACTTATTACCCACTTTTTATGCAGGCTTCAATCAACCTCCTTAATCCTCACAGGAAGAAGCGCTTTTTAATTCACAGATGGACTGATAAGGAGCACCAACCACAGCACCCTAGAAGCGGCAGTCATGCTAGCAAAGCAGGCCCCGAATGAGCAGGAAAAAAATAAAAGAAAACGAACAGACAGGGAAAAAACGATTTACACGTAGATGAATCGTGCTTACAAGATGGAACCCTGGGCATTAGGAGCGGATCTGAATTTGCTATCTGTCATTTTTCCTCCTTCTCGTCCTCCCCCCCACAGCTGCCTGCATTTGTTCACTGTTTTCCCTTCCTCTCTCCCCCTTCTTCTTCACCATTACCCTTGCTGATTGCAATCTTTAAGCGCCATTGGGCCCACTGCTTCTGCAGTTTTTAATCTGTCTTTAATCCCATAGATTTTAAATATTCCCCAGCTCCCGGAGACTGGAGGCAATTAACTGCCCTTCTGATGCTCTCCTTATCAGTTGCCTCCTTGTATCTCTCTGAAGCAGCCTCAAGACACTGCCAGAGCTGACAAATAATACCGCCATTTACCGCCGAGCATCCTCGGGGAGCGGAGGGGAGCGCTGCACAGCCACCGCAGCATTCTAAACAGGTATTTGGTAAACATATCATACAGTGGAAGGAGAGGAAATATACTGCAATAACACGCCCATAAGTAATGTATGTTTGTTTTGGCTTCCATTTGCAAGAGCATCAGTGTTGTCCCCTCAGACAAAACACTAAAAGATTTTCATTTTGATTTTGCATTACGTCCTGCATACATTAATAAAGACTAACATTTGTTGGGAGTTTTGACTTGACTGTTGCTTTGTTTCTTTCTATTACATATTAGAGTTGGGACGCTTTTTATTTACCGTCTGAGCCACTTCTTAATTTAGTCACAAGAAGTAGAAAAAGCTTGTGCAAAAGAGTGTAGACAGTGAGCTTCCAAGTGACCATTATGCATAGCTAAATGGTAGATTTAACCAGAATTGATTGTTTATTGACACCAGTGTTAGGTAAATTACTTTGAAAAAATTACACATTACTACTACAAACTTAATTACTGCCTCAAGAAAGTAACTAAGTTACATTACTTTGGGATTGCTTTATTTGTAATAGTGTATACATTCATCAAATATGTGCTTTTATGTTTTATTAATTAAGTTGTTTAAATTGTCTGACTGATACAGAGCCTTAAATTACACATTTAGTGGTTAAGGTTTGGTTGCTGTACTGTGACTTGCATTTGGTGGGAAAATAGTTTGATTACATTTGCCTAGATATTTCAAAATATAATTTTACGTCTTTAACACTATTTTACAAAATTACAAATACAGTTTGCTAAATGAGACCTGTTGTACATGTATCCCTCACTTTTGTAAGTTATCAAAGAATATTAAATCTCTTCTTAACATGAACGTACATTGTTTATAATGGAACCGTCACTTGTTTCTTGCTTGTGGAGGGTTCATCATCGAGAGCGTTTGCCCCTTGCACCCAGTGATGCATTACTAGTTGATTCAGGAGAAGCCTCATGCGATCACACAGAGACTTAATGAAGGGGATCATATTTTGTGTTGTCTGATTTATTTTATTATGTTTATGTTATGTTTTGATGGACTGTCTTTTCATTTAAATCATTTTTACTTATCAACGACTTTTCCATATGAATGTAAATGGCAGAAAGGGACTTGGGTATGTCTAGTGCGTACATTTCTTATTTCAACATTGGATACTGCACAGTTTGGACCGTCATGTCCAAACTTTTTTTTTTTAATTTCAATCACTCGTTTCTGATAATGTGTCTCATGGCAGTGCAATCACCAGTCCGTTCACCACAAGCCTGCTAACATCACCACAAGACACCACGGCTAAGCCAAAACGCAGCAGGCCTCAGCCAAACTCGCTGATAACCATCGGCTAAGAGCTTTGTGACATCATCATTGTGAGACGTGCCAGGTTAGAGCTCGCTCTGCTAATCCAAACCACAGACTACAATAACAGAGACAAAGGCAAAGAATGTGCATCATTACAAATACTCTTAACTCCTAAGCTTTTTGTTGACCCACAACACAGGGCTTCTAATAGTACAAGGTCTTTGACGTAATATGTCAACTGCCAAGTGAAAATACACAACAAAATTTGCCATAAGATGATCTGAAAGCAATTACTGAACTAAACTTACTCATAGCTTGACAGTCCTTGGCATTATCTTCTCTTCACTGGTGTTGGATTACAGAGCACATGAGCTTCTTGCAATAAAAATCACATTCAATTACAGTAATGCAAGAGAACTTGTCCATCGAGCAGCCTTGCTAATAGAATACATGTGACAGGTATACAAACAGATGATGAGAAAAGTCTCTTTGAGTTTTAGTGTAGATTGGTGTTTTGGTTGTGTTGTCATGGATCTGCCATGCCAAGTGAACTTACCACTGTATGATGAGGCTGAAGGGTCCAAGACCTCATACAGCACTGACCCATGTTCTGTTGGATAACTGCTACTTCAGATATTAGTGGTAGGAAATGTAGCCAAAACCATACTGCTCAAGAAGTAGAAAAAGACCAACAGGAAACAAAACATGTGAATATACGGTTATACTAAACCCTTACAACAAAAAGTCTCTCATGGTAGAAATATTGGTGCACTTAGTAAAAGGGGAAGTTAAGCTGTTGCTGCTCTGTAGGCTGATACTGATCCAGAGAGCCATGGTGTGTGTGTTCATGTGTCTTCATGTGTGTGTGTGTGTGTGGGTCTGTGTGTGGGGGGGGCTCAGCCCACAAACAGCAGCCTCTGCCAGGCAGGATGAAGGCCAAGAGCATGGGGGCGCCCAGGAAAGGACAACAATTGCTCTACAGTAAAATCTCAACACCCGCGTCACCCCAGGGAGGCCACCCAATTTCACACTCTTCAACAGCATGGGGAGATGTTAGTCAAGTCAAAATAAAAAAAATAAACGAGCACAGTGCAATATGACATGACAAAAATGTCACGGTTGTAGTAATGCATGGCTACAGGATGGACAAGGTATTCATTTAAACATGACAACACGTTGTTCCCAATCCTGAAGCATGTTCCGCTCACTTCTCATCAATGTTTCTGACGATGGAGATGAGGGGCGTGAGCCAAGGCCATACTGACCCATTCTCCCCCAGCACACACAGACACATGCACACACACCACCATCAGATCCACTCACCTCCCTCCCCACTCCCCTACACCCTGCCATGGTTTCTGTGGTGACTGCTAAGCCCGAAGTTACGGTAAAGCTGGTGTGCCGCTGAGCCCTGGGCAGGATTTGTGACAGAGAAATCACATCAGCCTATGCTGATTAACAATTCCATTCCACCCTGAGATTTATATAAAAACTATCTTACATTTGGCTTTTTAATAGGAACGATCGCTATCTCAAATTGAGTCCCTGCAAACTTTAATAAAGGCTACAGGGTTGAGTGGCATTTTGCATGCTGATTTAGGCCCGATTGGCGGCTTTTGATGAGAGGGAGGCTGCTATGTAAAGCGGTGCTCCTAGCGCTTTTCCACATCGCCAGTTCAAATGCGGAAGGATAAGAACATGAAAAAAAAATACCACTTCCATCTGCAATCTCCGGATTTCTCTCTGCTTCCCTCTCTCACTCTCACTTGCTGGCTTTTTTCAGAAAATGATTGACTGTTGAATATGAATAAATAGAAGAGAATGAAGTAGGGATAGAGAGACAGAGAGCAGCAAACAGAGTAAATGGAAAGGGGATGGAGAGAGTGAACAGGAATAAAATGAACACACCCCAGGACTTTTCTCTGGAGGTGAAAAATAAAATCATAAAGGTTTTTATTCTGACATTTGAAGAATGGTATTAGTGTTGAATATTCACAGTGTACAGACAGGACCCTTGGCAGTGTATGCATAGATGTGTGTGTGTGTAAGGAGGGGGCATCAAATAAAAGGCCATTTGCCAGAAACACTTATCCGCCTCCTCCCCTCTGCTCTGGCCCCCGCAAATCTACATCTACTGCATTAAAAACTATTTATAGTACAAGTTCAGCTTAATGGGATAATCAGCTCTATTTGTAAAGATATTGGATAATCCCAAATAGTTTGTATGGGCAGAGATTTGGGACATTTTCATTAGATATACTGGGAGCAATTCAGATGTCTCTCGGTGCCGTGTGTAAGCTGGTTGAGACAAAAGAAGCCAGAAGGAGAATTTTCCTTTTTTAATATGATAAATCAACAGACAGATTCATCTGTTAACTGTGGTGTTTAGAAACATGGCAGTTATTTTTGTCTCAACCAGCAAAGCTAATACAGTATAAAGAAGGTTTTTATTGAGGTATGAAATCATAGCAAACAAATTCATTTTCCTACAAAGATTTACAAGTATTCTGTCCTTTTGGTGTTTGAGTTGATACAGAAAATCATTTACCATTGAATTAGAAGATCTTGACATTCTTAAAGGTCTGGATACATACTGCATGTCTTTTAGCTTTGTGAAGATGGTAAATGGTCAAATGCTGCTAATGTACACTGTACTCACTTCTGTGTTTCTATAGATTTGTCAAATGATACATTGTCCACAGTCGCTCTAAACGACGTTGCATGCTGCCACACGTAAAGTAAAACCCTCAGAATGGGGTCTTGTAGGATATGACAATGGAAGTCATCCAATAGGATCAGTGAAAAGGGCATTCTGCCAAAGCCTGGCACACACTGTTCATGTGTGCCCCACCCCCACCTCAAGGACTCTTTTATACTCTAACACTATTCAGCCCACCTATCCACCAGTAAGAAAGCCTTGGACACTTTTTCTTAGGTTCAGAAAGTGTGCTAAAAATGTCTCAAGAAAAAGTCTAACCTCAGTTTTGGACCAAGAAGAGCTAATCCCCAAACACAGAACTCCCCAAAACACTTTATATTCCCTATCGTGCCTTCATATAAGAATAAACAGCCCATTATTCATCTTGCCAAATATCTGATGAGAGGACTGGCATCAGAATTATCTTTGACACATGGATGCTCACTGTGCATGATAATATGTCTTTGTGCTCTGTTGGAAAAGAACAACAACAGAAGTGATATAGAGAACAGCACAGGCCAATTTCTAAATTTGAAATGGGATTCAGTCCATTTACTGGCAATTTGCTGTGAAATGTTTACACCAATATGCTTACTTTAACAGGCAATAAAGGACAGTTTATACTACTACTAATAATTATTATTATTATTTCAAGAAATGCAAAGTGTAAATACTTACTTTAAATTAAGATTTGTAACACAAAAGAACTATACATAAAAGTCTGTGCACACCAGCATTTGCTTATCAAGATTTAAAATTTAACAAGAACTTTGAGAATCTTTCTAAACATGTAAAAGTTGTTCAATTCCTTTTTTTTGTTTTAGTTCTTGTTTTGTAGGTTCTGCCTCCTACCCCTGTTCTTTCCTTACTTTCCCTCTGCGGCCAGTGCTCTCCTCTGGCCGTGATAAGATGCTATCACGGACTCTCTAAGCACTTGAGGGGCACTTTAGGAGATCACTGGAGCCATTACCATGAAAAGTCAAAGATAGGCTTTATTGATGCCAGATTAATACTGACCAACATGTTATTGATTTCCACTTCTTCCGATCCATTTTTTAACTTGTCTCCCCCCTGGGCCGGGCCTCAGCTACTGATTATCTTATTTTCGGATGGAGAAATGTTTTGTGGCCTGGCTTGGGGAGGACATCAGCCTTGAACATCCCTCTCTCCTCCTCCTCCTACTGCTAGGTGCAAGACCGCTATCTACACATTTCAAAGGGCCATCTTTTAAAAGGCAGAGAGCTCGCCGTTATCTACCGATGTTATTCAATTGTTACGGGACAATCTGGGCCATTAGCCGCCCATGTTAAATAATGCATCCGCTTTTAAAAAGGCTACCCTTATCTCCTCCATGTGCGCGTGTTTTGTAACATTATTAGTATAGACGCATAATGAAAGCTACCCTGGCTGATAGGCGCTGATATACCACCAAGGTCTCTCGGTGAATCTCCAACCTCTGCAGCAATAATGTATAAACAAACACTGACCTTTTTAATGAAGCCTGGCTTTATCTCAGTTTATTAAAACGGAACAACAAGAAGCGGAAAAGCTCGGGTTGAGATAAAAATGTATTTAAATGCGCTCGTTGAAAGGCACAGACAATCGATCACAAAGCAATCAGCGAGGAAAAGAGATGGAAAGAAGCGGAGAAACCTGTTGGATGCTGTAAAATGCTACAGTGTAAAGACATAATGGTATAAAAAGAGGAAAGGAGAAGCAAAAGGCCAGTGTGGGAAAAGGGCGGATGTAATAGATGAGTACAAAGAGAAACGGTGGGATGAAGGGAAGGGGTGAGGAGGACTGAGAGCGATAACCACACGATGTCTTCAGTCACAGATTTACACAGGCCACTGCACTCCCATTCTCCCCAGCTCTTATCAGTGGAATTATTGAACAGTCTGGCATGCCATTAAAATTTCTGCTTAGATTTCACAAAATTCAAATTGCATAAGGTAATGAACACAGCTTTCAAATGGACTCCGCGCATCGCTATTCTCAGCGGAGCGAAATACATCTCAGTCATAATTCCCTATCTTTATTGTACTTCTTACACAGGCTTAACTATACAGCCAAAGCAGGGAAGGGCTTAATAATTGATGTTAAAGGGACAGTTTAACCATTTGTGTCCCATTCACGGTCAATCTGATATTTTTTTCTTCTTCATTTGAGTCATTACAATCACGAAATGTAATAACATAAATTAGTTTGAAATGGTCTTAGCAATCATTTAGTGCAATACTTTTTTTTTTCTGATAAAACTACCATTACACTATCACACTATTATCCTTAATTGATATGGATTTTGGCTCAAGCAAATATAGTGGTGACCCAAAAGAAACAAAAACAATATCTTTTGGGCTAGTTTTGACCATATGACAATAATCGTATCGCTCTTTCCATTTCATCAGATGAACTATACGCAACAGATTTCAACACATGTGAGAACCTCTTGTTTATATTGGCTCTCAAGCAATATAGACAGACAACTTATTTGTCTTCCTAATTTATGTCCCAGACACAAGAAAATAACACACTTTGTATGTTTTAAGACAGAGCTAGAGGGGAGGCTGTTTTTCACAGACAGCTTGAGGACAAGGCACTGTTCTCAACAACTGGCATGAAAATATTAAGTGAAGTAACATTAAGGAGTGGCAAGGCATGTACAACCTTCTACCAACGATAAATCTTTCCAAAGTAGAAATAATTAATCCACTGACGTATTAGGCGTTTAGACGTGCTAATAAGTCTTTAACAGAGTAAGAAGGGGTTGGAGCTTTAATGCGTTTGTTCATTTGTTTCTTTCATTGCAAATAGAAAAAAATTGGAAAGTGTAATTGCATGTCAGGTTCAAACAAACATAATGAAGGTGTGTGTGTGTTGAATTTTACCTCTTATAAATCAGCAGAGTTTGACACTATAATACATAGTAATTACAACTTAGACTGTGAGAGAATCAGGCTACATTTATTTAAGTGCCATCATGAACAGAACAGAAATCTATAATTTGTGCCATTTACTTTTATTGATCGCACAGAGCACACATTTCAGAAGTGATTAAGACTCATAATTGACTGTTTAGTTGTGTGTTAACACAGCATTAAACGTTGAGCTTTTACCTCACCTTGTCCGCAGATACAGGCCTCACACAGCATCAAAGATTATCCTTACGTGTCTGAATACACCGCTGAAAATAGACATTCAAACACATCCAACTGCACCACCACAGTGAGCACCGATCTGGAGTCCTACTATGTTTTGTAAAAAATCTTTGATGTATTTGGCCTTGATTCCATCTGTGACTAATACAAACTGCACAAAGACTGGCTTGTTTATTTGACGTAGCTTCACCATCTTTGACATTTCAACACAGCAAAATGTAAACAATGGCAATGGGTCTGACAAACTTCATTGCTCAAAGGAATCTAGTTCCACTTAACTTAATGTCACCACTCTCACCCCCATTCTTATTCATCCAAAACACCAAATAACAACCCAAAGCCCAAACACTGTGCTCTCTGTAGATTCTTGGCACTGGCTCTATCTGGCTGGCCTTTGCCTGCAGCCAGTATCACTGTGATGTGCCAAAGCGACAACTGCACGCCACGCAGATCTTGCTTTGCTTCTCCTCTGTGGCTAGTTAGCAGTCTGCTGTCTGACGGGCTCTCCTCTGTACTCTGCTGGGCTTCTCCAATCAGAGGCCTTAGCCTGTGCAGCCCCTAATCCAGCCATGGGCTTTACCGCACCAGCTCAGTGTAATCACACAGCTAATTCACAGGCGCACTGGCGGAAGGCAATCCGTGACGGACGTTTTTTGTGCAACTAAGAATGAGCTCCCTGGTGACCATGGAGGTGGTGGACTGGGAGACTGTCAATGTAGAGGCTATGAAAAGATGGCTCCAAAATGGCGAGATGCAAGGGGAATAGATGAATAGTACAAACGGGCCTCTGATAGAAGAAGGAAATAAGGAAAATGTTTGGAGAGTGTCAAAAAGGAGGGCATGAATCTGCAGCAAGTCTTCTGTCAGTGAGTGCTGAAAGAGTCATTGTGAGTTGAAATAGTCTATATTACTCAATAAAGGCTTTGATGAAAGGCGAAGCTCCGTATTAATTTGGATAAGAAACCTTTGCCTCCATGCCCCCTTTCTCTCTCGGCTCCCATCCACGACACCTCTGTGGTTTAAAGCAGTGTTCGGTTTCAGTTCAGCAAGCCAAGTCATTACATTTCAACACATTGCACCTTTCTGAGGGGAATTAAGTAGTGCTGTAATTTCTTCATTCCTCACACACCAAGACCAGAGTGTGTCACTATGTGCCCATGTACTGTATGTATTGTCTGTCCTCTCTGTTTTCTCGCAGGCCACATTTTTTCACAAAGTGCCCTAACAAGATTGTATTTTATCCAAGATTGGCATGGTTGCTGAACTTTTACATTTGTGAGGCCTGGTTTCAGAGCTAATTCAGAACTGTTTTGGATCCATCAGCCGGTCATTCAGGTGTACCATAACAACTACTGCAGCAACCTTTATTTTAGCTGCACAATTGCATTTTATTTTAATTTTGTAAACATTTATATATACACATTCTTGTTTTTTTTCAAGAACCCCCAAGTTCCTGTTTGTTCCACATTCAAGTATGTACTGTTTATATTTTTGCTGGTTCAGTATGTTTTTCAGTCACCACATCAGTCATATGAAATCAATAAAATGTGTCTATTTTGTTTTCTTCTAAAGAAAAAAAAAAAAAGCTGATAGTGCAGTATTAAGAAATGATTTATGATTTATAATAAAAGTGATAGACTAGCTTACGTTAATAACAGATGAAATCCATGCCGTTTATTGCTCATTACACAATCCTATGATGTTTTTGTCGAGCTGTGATTGGCAGACGGCTCCTGGGACTGGGACATTTTTTCTTTGTTTTTACCTGTTTGCACAATTGACTTTACTATTGTTGGAAAGCTGTTTGCCAGATGTGGTTAGCGGAGTAATGTGCACTCATTAGTGGGATCCCTGAGTGTTTCTGTGTGGTATGATGATGGCCAAATGACAGCCTGGGGTTACAAAACAAGCCTGTGAGAAATAGACTGAATGATTAGACAGACAACTTCAGATTCAAACTGTAAAGGTGTGATTAATGTCTAGCGCTCTGTGTGTTCATGTGACTCAATCAGAAATAAGACCTTTCCTTGAGGTAATCAATGGAGGCCTTATTGTCAAGAAGGCCAGGATGTACTTCACAGAATATCTTTATTCATGGTGCTCATATTCTATGAAATATAAAATATTTAATCTGTTGGCTGTGTGTACTTTGTTGAAAAATGGCTAAAGTCGTTATTTCAATTTTCAGTGAAGCATAAAATGTTAAATCGACTTTTATGAGGTTTTAACCATGTAATAGTGTTCCCTCATCATGTACTTGAATTGATTCTTGTTCTGTAAATTTCTTTTAGACAAAATTATTTTCTTGTTCTATGAAAGTCAGTTTACCAGGCAGTGTTTCCACTTACCCCCTATCTCCACCCACTGTACTTACAGTTAGTTAATTATTGGAACAATTCAGACTCCAGGTCATAAATATCGCATAGTCATTTTTCAACAGTAAAAACACTTAAATAAATCTCTTGCCTGTGATGCCAAATATGAAGGTGGGACAGATCAGAAAGTAAAAAAAAACAAAAGTGTTTATATAATTGAGCCCTATTAGATTAATACTTTGTAATAATAATAATAAATAATTTTAAAAATACTCTTTAATCACTTTAGACACGTTAGCCAGGGTTTTTCCTCTTGTGTAACTTTAAAGTATGCATGTGTTTTGAAAATATCTCAAATATACTTAAATTTCCCCTCTGGAATAAATAAAGCTGCAAAACCCAACTTGTTTTTCTTGTAAATACAGTAGGTCAATTTACAATAAAGTGTATTGTGCATTTTGTGTCAAAATCAAACACTACCACATGCACTGTCCACATCTACTTGTCAAACCTTTTATAAACGCAAACTTGTGCATGTCCCTATGGCAATTTGGGATGAGACGGGATGAAGCATGGGATTGTGCATACATGACACCAAGGGTGTTAGAACATCATTTGTTTGCGCATTTAAGTAAACAATTTAATTAGAAACAATGGGCTCTGTGCACAACAAGTCTGAATGGACGTAAAACACAATAGAGCTTCATGGAACAATAGCAACTTTTTTAAATCAGATTAGGTGGCATCAAATGACTGTAGCTCTAAGGCCTCATAACAAGAACATGATGGGTTGAACTCCTGGTCACCGTGAAGCCTTTCAGATTTAAGTTTGCAAGTATAAGGTAGTTCTGACTAAACCTGGTTGAAGATGCATCCACAGGTGCGGCTCCTCACATTTCCTCACATGCAACTCTGAGTTCTCTTGTTGTTTGCGCTTTGCAAAAAGTTTTTACTTTCACTTTAACATAGCGGACCAAAACAATAACACAGCACAAGCTAGTCCAGTAGAGGCCGTTGCTGCTGATCTAAAATGAGTGCATATACATCCAAACAGATATTTTCCTGTTAGTAGTTTACTCAATTCAGTTCTGAGTCCTTTACAAACTGCGCACATGGGTGATCTCTGGGTGCCGCTTCTTCTCCTGCTTTGTGCAGTACATACATGTCAATAAAGTTCACAGTAGGCCTATTTTTGTGTTTTGCATTTGTTCACAAGAGTGAGTCTGTGGGTGCGTCAGCGCAGCAGCTAAAGGCTAAAAAAATAACCTTTGTAAACAATATACATGCTGGCATGTTCACAATATAACACGCACCTTAAATAAATAAGGAAAAGTTAAACCAAACCACAGTGTGGAACTTTTTGTTTTTTTTTACCCACAGCGTGCCAGATCTGCACTAGACGTGGCTGCACACCCGCATTCTGCACGAGGGCCCTGAAAGTAACTCCAGGTGGGAATAGTAAATACAATTATAATTTATAATTTTACATAAGGAACTTTTCTCTGCTCAATAAGAGTTCATACATCATACATTTTAAAGATAAACAACATCTGGTACATCTGGTCGCCCTAGTGATGAATCAAATGCAGAGTACTAACTTCCCTGTTAGGCCTAAATAATAAAATGTTTCCACTTGGCCTCTACAGTGTCCCTCACATCACTCACTCATTAGTCACTGGCAGAATGTTTTGGAGACATACAAAGGGGTCAAATCAGCCTCAGGAAAGGGCTGCTCAGATGCTCTTATTAACTTCACTGACAACCCCTGCTTTAACCTCCATAGTTAGATCTCACATGCACCCACACACCTGGAAAGCACCCAAAACTGTTGGCGGCACCTGCATTGTTCTCATGATATTCCTCCTCCTAGAAACATTGACAATTTGACAATTTGAAACAGTGACTAACTTGCTTTAGAAGTAGTCAAACTCCACAGAATACCACAGTTCAAAAAAGGCTTGCAGAATAATGCAATGATGTTTCTACAGTTTAAGCACACTGAGGATTTTATCATCTGGGATATACATGAATTATAGTTTTTGTGGCACCTTGTCTGGAGCTCAAAAGTGACTGCCCACTTTGAAGTAAATTTCCTATAAATGGCTAAACTGCCAACATTTTGTATCATTTTAAGTTTTAACAAAAAACAAAAACAAAAAAACAAAAAACATGCAACGGTGTCATCATGCTATTTAACTCTTAGACTTTGCAAAAAATATAAACACAAAGGTGGAAATTTATGGACATTTTCTTCCGGAGCATGGAAAGGTTTTGCCTGTTCCATTCATTCATTTTCTACCGCTTGTTCTCGTTGGGGATAGTGGTGACTGGAGGTTGGTTTGGTCTAAGAATTGAACCCATGATCTCCTTGGTAGGTGAGAGCTCTACTGGCTCTGCCATCCTGCTCACATATTATTATTGGAGATGTTGATAAAATTCAATGAAAGGCAATCCAATGGATATTCTTTATATAAATAATAGATTTATTTTAGTGGATGAGCCCTTTCAATCTCAATCCTATGATTAGACTCTGCATGAGCTGCTCTTGTCCTATGACTCTTTTTCTTTTGCAGTGATAGTTGTTTATGTGCTGTTATTATGATTTTAAAGCATAATATGTCTCACAATCACATACTTGTGTGGTGATCTGAAGACCTTTTGTAAAACACTATACAGCAATAAAAGCTAAGTTAATGCAACAGCAGAAGATGGCTGCATTGTTAGTGAAGAAAGCCCATGCAAGCTAAAAAAAAAAAAAAAAAAAATAGAACCATGGCTTAATTACTGCCGCATAATACCAATTATTTTGTCTCCACACTCTTATCTTAATTACTTCAAACGACCAACTTCAATTAGTACGTGAAAACTGCCTTTAAAACTGGCAGTCCAAACCTCGGCTCTCCCTATGGAGACAACGTCAGTCAATTACACACACACACACACACACACACACACACACACACACACACACACACACACATTGCATAAACACGCAATCATTCTCACACACAGGCCCAATCTCACAAACAAATTGCTGATAATTAATTGACATGCCAGGCATAATTTTCAGCATAAATAAACGAGCATTGTCTGAAAACCAAGATGAAAGAGTAGCAATTAATTCTTTCAAAATTATACACAGTGATTCATGTGTAAGTTTGCAATGAAATGTCGGTGATGAATCTGATCCATGCTCTGGAATAGGAAGTGATGGGCAGTGAACAATATAGTATCAATATAGTATCAATACCATCTACAGTGTTTTAAGTATGAATATTTTCTAAACAAAATATTCTCTTATTTGTGAGGTTACAATATATGTTATGTGGATTTATCCTGACAAAGATCCATAAAGGACATTTGTGGTTTCTGACTTTCCTTTTAAAAAATATTTTCTAAATAATAATAAATATTTAGATTTAAAATAATGGTCTCCTTTGAAACTCATGGAGGCAAACCCAAAATGTCTAGCAGACACTGATTTTGATCTTGATACGAATACAAAAAATATAAGCAAATGGAGATAATAAATGGAGGCCGTCGCAGCATACGGACACTCAAAGGGGGCTATTGCTGAATGTGTATTTTATTTGTTGTAAAATAAACAAAACATTACCATTTTCAGGGTTTACTTGAACAGAGATGAAAGCTGGAAAGTGCGGTTGAATGACAACAGATGAGGATGTGTGAGTTTTTAGTTAAATGAGGGGGAGAGAGGCAGGTTGGGACACTGCAGAGGGGCTCTTGTGCTCTTGTTGGGTGAGAGGAGGGTGGGGCGTCCGAGGACTGCTGTTGTCCCTGACCCATGTCTAAGTGGCGCGGCAATGTTTACTGTGAGGAAGGAAGCTGTCAACTGTGTTTACTTCAATCCCATCTAAACCACTTCTGCCCTCCTCCCCCCACACAGGTATGGAAATACAACTGCACGTAGGATATTTCTGAAGGCACAAATTCATAAGTAAGAATTTCAGTGTACAAGACTGACTCCAGCAGGTCTGTATGGTCTGTGTGTGAGCTAAACAGACAGGCAGGCCTCCCCAATGCTGGCCCATTGCTGATTGACAGGTCTTTCTACTTGAAGTATTGAGTTTCTCCCTGGTGTAAAGTCTCTGTGGCTCCCGTCTAAAGGGTGACTGCATTCCTGACCAGGTCATGAACTGACCAACTTTACCTCAAAACCCCCTAACCAGTTTGCATACCCCTATACCTGAGCATAAACATCAGAAATGATTAAAAATATATATATAATATAATATAATATCTGACAACAAACCACTTCATTTCATTGACATTCACAAATCACAGTCACAACTTAGCAATCATGTTGCAGATAAAATGTTTTATTATGACTGGAACCAAAAGCACAATAACGAGAGCAGAGTGGGCAAAGACTCAGCCTGTGCAGTCTCACTGAGGAGCGGAGCAGTTCAAATGAGGCTAAATACTCATGCTTGCTTTTATGTTAAAAACGCATCATATAGAGGACTGAAATTATCAGAAATTAATTGACTTGAAAAAGATGGAGGCTCCCTGGATCATCGCCTGATGGCAAGACAAGGTGAAAGCGTTTTCAGTTTGTGCTGATGTCAAGAGCATATCTATGGAAAGCGATGTACTGGAAAAGCAGCTTGTTTAGTGTTGCCGTGCATTGAATGCACGCACGCACATGTTTTTTATTTGCTGACATGATCCAAGAAGTGACAGTCCAAAGGGAAGGAGGAGGTTGAACATATATACATACATATATATATATGCACTGAATGTATGTGATTGCCTGTTGGGTTTTAGTTCAATTTTAACTGTAGCAATCACTCAGCTAATCGAAATTATTGTGTTAACAAAATGGATCCTATTGTTTTGTGGGGTGGTATTTTTACTCTCACTGTGCATTATTTCTGAGTCTCCCTCATTTTCCCATGAACCCATACTCTTACCAGCTGTACACACACACACACACACACACACACACACACACTCACACGTCGGCATCATGGGAGTGCTCCCTTCAGGCCTGCCTCTGGGGTGCTGGCCATGATGAGCTGCACCCACCCCTATACTGCCTGTACTCTCAATCTCTATCTCGACCCCAACAGAAAGCCAGGGAAATTACGTGCCTTTTTCCTGGAATGTGATTAGATTCCTGATGTTGGCAGCCACACATCTCTGTTTTTTAATTGGGTTCCGAGGCGCGACGAGATTAGCCTTGTGACATGGCTGATGGTCTGTTTGTGTGGGAGTGTGTGTGTGGGGAGAGGTTGGTGGTGTCTGCTGATAAGAGGTAGTGGTGAAGGGGTGTCACTGGGTTTGTGGGCGACCCCCCCTTTCTCCAAAGATGTTGCTTACTAATAAGCTCTGTTTTATTAGGACGTGCACTTACATTTGGAAGCTTTTGTTTTGCAGAATTTCTATGTCATTGGTGTATTTTTAAATATAATGTTTATCACCTCCAACAAAAGAAGATGACTAATTTTAATTTTCACCTGAACAAAACTGTGTTGGTAAGGCAATGTAAGCTCAATAGATCTATACTACATTTGTATGAAACTTTGCAGATGGAAGAATGTCAAGCCTTAAAAGCCTTGAAATATCTTATCAGGAGTATTGACCAGGAAACCCCTCTTTTCTCAGTCTGGCTCTTGTGGCTTGTTTGACTATGAGTAAATCAGATGTGGTAATATTTTGGAAGTGAGTAGAGAAGGGCATTCAATCAGTTATTCCAATCCACAATATCACAGTATCAAAAACATTGTGTAAGCCATACATATTTAACCAACTGACTTATACGCAAACATAGAGTTGTGTTTTATCAATATATTTACTGACAACTCATGTTTATCTTAAGCATAAATTATTAGATGCCTGATATTCTGCTTTTATCGAAGCAGCTGAAGTGAGAATGATTTGCATGTGGTCAATTGACTTGATATTACTGTCGCTTTTATTACACCGTTAATGATATTTTTATTTTTATTTATTTGGTCTCCATTAGCTGTAAAACCACAGCTACTCTTCCTGTCTCAAAAAAGACATTATAATACATAATATTGTGGCTTCATGCTGACCATAAATGGCCTGTACCTAGAAACTGTAAAGGCTCAGCTTTCCCACAGTCTAAATTAAAGGTCAATGCCATAATAATATCAATGGGAAGCAACAGAGGCGTGGGTAGAGTGGGTGTTAAGGTCTCCCACTGCCCCATTAGGTTAGAGCCCCTCCTCTGCGGTCCAGAGAACAATCAGCCTGGCGTCTGATACTTCCTGCCCGGCAATAATTACCCCACCTAATTAAAACTTAATTGCTGGCCTCTCCGACCGCCATCTTAAATGAGCAATGGGAGCCGGGGCGGGGGCGTCCGCCTGCTGGGATGTTTGTGTGGATGGCAAATTGGTTTATCCCTATCAGATTCCTCAGTCACTGGCCTAGTGCACACTACTGTGCCGCTCCACTGCCTAGAAGCCCAAAGAAAGGGGTAGAGCTTAATGTGATGGAGGCCAGACAAGACTTAATGAGCTATAGTTATATTAACACTGTTCATTTATAGTTTCGATTAGTTGGAGCAGATGTGCAGTCTGGTTGTTTGGGGATGAGTGATGAAAAGTTGGCTGATACAAAGTAAAAAATGAGAGTGCAAAGAATAGACAGACAGAGATAAGGAAGTTTGGTCATGGCCCTGCTGTAAAATCATCAAGGGTAAATGAAAGAGGAAATGCTACGTTAATCTACGTTAATCGTTATGGATTCTCATAATTGTTACGATTAAATTTCATAAATGACTAATGGCCAGCTGCGGCTTACATTACATGCAGGATAAATATATCACATTAAACATGCAAGCTGAGAGGAGATGAGCACAGATAGATGGCACAGATAGTGCAGAATGGATGGAGATGGACACTTAGTTTATTTAGAGCTGGGAGCAACATGATGCAGAAAACTAACATGACAGGAGGAAATGCAACCAAAGTCCAAAAGGAAAGATCAGAGATTGGAAAAGTGATGAGAAAGCGTTGGAAAATAGCAAGATAGAGATAGAAAGCGAGCCTCTGAAGATTCATGGCCTGTAGGTGGTATTCGGCCTGCTGCTATGTCCTCTCTACCATGAACTCCCCATTTACCTAAACTCCAGCTATCTAACTTGTGCTTTCCACCTGTCACTTGTGCTATTCTGCCTTTCTTTCTTCGTGTGTACACAAGCAGGTGCCTGTTGCGATGAAGTGATATGGTGCGAGGTGGCGGCGGAGCTAAAGGTGGAGGTGTGGGCCTGGAGAGAAAGTTGGAGGGTGATTAGAGAGAGATGACAGGTGACATCCATAAAGGGATTACCGAGCAGGCCTCAAAGACAGGGCCCTAATCCTGGCTTTGTACAGCCACAGATAAACAGCCACACTGATGGCTTGCTCTCTTGAAAAGTGAACATGAGCTACACAAATAACTTCCTAATTCCTCCTTTGTAGAAGTGAGTGCGTGCTACAACGCAAATAAGTTCCCTAATTCTCCCTTTGTAAGAGTGAGACTGAGTAGCACAAAATAACTTGCTCTTCTTGAGGTGTTTGAGAACAGGATGCTCTTAGGAGGCCCGGGTGACTGTGGGTGTTTGTGGACCCCCACAGAAAACTGCTGATATGACTCATAAATATGTGATTGTACTTACAAGTTCAGTGGAGGGACTTAAAAGATACTCAAGTGTGGATCTGCACACAATAAATCATGAAATACAATACTTGTGTTCTGGCTTTAACCACACACTGTATGTGCACTGTATGTGCATGTGCACACAAAAAGTTTTCAGTTTGTGGTTTAATTACTTTAAAATGGAAGACGGCAAAGCCATGTGCATACTGTAGACACACCTGTGCTGCACAGACAGGAAAGACCACCAACTGAAAGTCTGGTTTCCAATGAGCTTGTATGTCTGCTTAATATGGTGTTTTAGTGAACTAAAAGAGCATGAAAATACCATCTTGGTCGACTGTTTGAGGCGGTAGATCATTAACTGTTTTGTGTAACCTCTTCTGTAAAGTAAAATAATTATCTTGTTAACAACGGAAATATCCTTTGAAATTTTAGTGGGCAAAATGAAAGAACTTAAAACAAATGGAACAGACATATGTCTTACAGTTGTACCTGTGCATTTGTCTCATAGATGTTCCACCGTGACCATAGATTAGGGTAATAGCACTTCCCTTAACAGATTTAAATGTGAATACAGGTCACTTATCTTGGATTGTATGTGATAGGGACTGTATTCCCTCTGGCCTGCTCTGCTCTGTCCTTTAAACGTGCACCTTCAAATCTCAATCTGGCACTTCACATTTCTCTTTCATCAGCCTCACTCTTACCTGGTAATGAATAGAACAAGACTCTTTCTTCCTGCTCCTTATGTTAACTTCATGCAAATGTCGCGGTATTCACACATTGAAACTGAGGCAGAAAAATCCAGGCTAGGCCCGGCTAATGACTCCATTTTTGAGTCTTTGATGGTTATGTTCGAGCACTGATACTGACATGTTCAAATTCTAATTTGATGTCAAAATCTCGCATCTGTGTCTTAGATATTAGAGAGGCCAAATTTAATAGTAATAAAATGGTGCGGAAAATGCACACAAAGAACACTTTCTGTTTCAGAAATGTGTTAAATGTGCTTATAATTATAATTATGTGTTTGTTGTCTTATTCTTTGTTTGTTTCAGATTGTATCATGTCATGATTCAAATATAAAACTAATTACTAATATATTGATTGATAACATATTGATTATGGACATGTCCATGATTATTCTCTAATAGTTAATAGTTGACTTCAATAAGGCAAATAAAAGTATGAGATTGGGAGGAGGCCAGCCCTATGTGGGTGACTGTATCCAGTTATTTTTGTGCTTTGTCTGAAGTGGAGTGAGTGGGTGTGACTGGGGAAAAATTAGCAAATAGTGGTAGCTCTGAACGCACACAGGCATATAAACACACACCTCAGCCCTCTGTAATAATCCGCTAATCCTGTTTATCATCAGCCAGCTCTTCTTAGCGCCAGTGATACATGAGAAAAATCACACTCGCAAACACACTCCAATGTGCACTGCACAGATACTATGAAAATACACGCATCTCTATTTCTTGATTTCGTTCTAAATCTTCACTCACTTTAGCTATTTCCCTCTACACTGTGCTATGCATCACTTCTGCCATTGCACATCACAATCCCACATCAATGGCCAGTCTCGCTTATGTGCCTGAAGAGTTAAACTAAGCTGTGAATCCTCCACTGATTGGTTTGTAACTTCTCAAAGTGAGATATCTCATTCTCAGACAGAGAGGCACTCCTACATAAATGCACTGAAAATAGTAATACCATACATAATCACAGATGATCCCAGCTTGGTACAGGAGAACGCAATAAACCACTATTTATAGTTTTCACTTCACTTGGATTTCTGAATGCATCTCGAGTTTAAATAAGTACATAAATACGGTAATCTTCGATACTTGAGCAATGAATACAGCCGGGTGTTTTTATATAAGAAAATCAGGAGTAATTTGGATATTTGTAATATCTGCAGCAGTTAAACACTATATGAGCCACATATGTTTCATTTTTACCAATACAATAAAACTTTTAATTCTGAATTATGTCCTCTTACAAAGTAACTGCATTGTAATTATATAAAGAGCTAATAACTCTGATCATACATTATTATCAATGAATAACCTGTACATTTAGTAGAGTGTTAGCTTCACACTACAATGTATTATCCCAAACTCACAATCTGTTAATAATGCCATAATCTATATCAATAAAATACAAAATGTTGTTCTCTCTTGAAGTACACTAAACATTGAGTTCATGAGGATGTTATCTTCTCCCATCATTGACCTAGAGTTCTTACAAATTGTACCTATATTTTGGGCTGCGCTTATGCAGAAAAATATTGTCTGCAGAGGATTTTCCAAGAATATTTGAACGGGGAGTGTTGTGCCACCTTGAATCCATCTTTTGTGCAGTGTGTTTTCTCTTAACACTGTTGCACTTTGATGTGACTGTAGTATGTGCTCCAGGCCTTGAGGCCTTGGGGAAACCGAGCTTTCTGGTCACTTAAGGCTACGCTCAAGCATCAGGGGGCCATTCCATTTCCTGAGTCCACGAAGCCCACTTTTGAGGAAGCATGGTGGGATTGGGTTCTCTCATTTCCTCTTTTGACATGATTCCTGGTTGGAGAGCAAGAATGTAGCTGACACTCGGCCAGAGAAACCCTTCTGATTCATCATATGGATATTTCTTAACTCGAAGTAAGACCGGCGCAAAGCTGGATTGATAAAATAGCGGCAGTGGTGCAGAGTCATCATGTGTAGTCTGCCATAATTACACTTCTGAGGTACTTTCTGAACTTTATTAAGTGAAAAAGAGAAAGCAATATTGTGTTAAATACAGCACATGGAGCATTTAAGCTGACATAACCCTATTATACACATCCTCTAACTGCCCCTGCATTTCTTGGACACACACACAGTAATTTCCTCAGATGGCCTGTAATCTCGTCGGCCTCCATCTCAAGGGCTTAGCCCAGTGGACTGGGGCGGCTGTTGCCAGGTTTTTACCCAGGGTAGGGGTGCCCGAGGGGGAGTATGAGGGAGCCACAGGGCCTGGACTAGCCCCACGTGGACTGTATTTGAAAGCTTGAGGCATGAAATGGAATAGGTTTAATCTGTTATCACCTGCAGGGGAGTCAGTGAGTGAGAGTTGGGCAATGGAGGTGGTGATGGTGGTGGTGAGAGGGAGGAGGAGGGTCGCCTCCTGTCCCCGGCGGTAAATAAAATATCACCCGGTGCAGATCCAGAGCAATATTAGGGAAATTTAGAAGCTCACCTACATCCGCATGCTCTTCACACAAGTACATGTTAGCAACAGAAATTCAACTCAGGAACAACCAACCCGCACTTAGCAATGGTATTTGAAAATAATGTATTTTATGGTCATGTCAACTAGAATGAAATATCTTATCCCAACTCACTGATGACTTGGCATCAGATAAGCTTTTCATTTAGAAAAATCTGCACTCGTTTGAAAAAGGATGGAAGAGTTAGTTTCACCTCACAGCAGGGAGCTGTTTCTGAGTGCATTCACACAAAACATGAGTTTTCTTAACCATTGGTGTCATTCAAACAAGGCTTTAAGGACAAGTACTTCTAAACTTTTATGCATGTAAAATTTCAGGGGTCTGCATTGGAGAGCCACATGCTTGTATGCACCAGTGCAGACTTCTCATCAATCACTGCATCATGTTGGGATGAAAATACAACAAACACAAGTTTGTATCAGAGACACAGGACTCTGAAAGAGGCTTTTAACTCCTTGAAGTGACTCGAGTCACTTAAAGCAGTTAACATCTGCAACTGTACAAAGAAGAAAAGAAAGAAAGAAAAGCGTAGTTGGATGTCTTATGTGTTTTCTTAGAGAACTATATAAGTATATATAATCTATAAAAACGTAAATATGCTGTAACTGTGTGGATATGTCAAAACAGTCAAAATGTAAATCTAATTGTAATAGAACACTAAAAATAGGTATGTGTGTGTGTTTAGAAGAACTTGAGGTCTCACCCACACAAACTCCTCTTACAAACTCAAATATAGCATATTTAACTGTTACAACCTACGCGACCCAAACAGATGTGCCACTGCAGAAAAAAAAAACAAACACTTTATTATTGCTGAGTACTACTTGGAAATGTTCTGACGCCTTAAACATCAGTTTCACACTCCATTCAGAGTAAAATTATGCTTTAGACAGCAAAATAAACAAAAATACTCATGATGTATGTTATGAGCTCAAGAGGAAGTAGTGGTCAACTACAACTGTAGGTCTTAATACTCCTTAAATGCATATACTTAACATTTCAAAGTTCAGATGCATTCAAAAAAGTGGAGCCAAGAGGCCTTACACAAAACCTTATGATAAGTTTTATGTCATATGAAAATATAGTTACAATAAAATGTATTGATGGAAAGCCCATTGAGATTTAAATTCCTTCCCTCTTTTTGTTTTAGACCCCCTGTTAAACATTGAAAAATACATTATAGCCTCTACAAAAACCACTTTAGCCATTATCATACATCAGAAGCCTATTCTTATTGAATGTTTTTCTTTTGTTTTCTTACAGTAACCATAACCACATAATCAGTGTTCATACTTCAAGTTGACTGAGCGAAGGTTTTAAACAGCAACGCTTTTACTAAATAGTTTAGAGCAGGGCTACTTCAACTTTATTTTCTTAAGGGCCAGATTTTTTGGAGTGCCGTGGGCCTCTGGGCCAGAGGCACACAACACGTCATCACAATTGGGGTTGCACAAAATATCCCCAACACAGTATGTTTCAATAATGATAAAATAATTACTGCTATATTAAGTTTTTCTGGAAAATTAAAATGCAAAATGCATTACCAATGTTGCTCGCCCAAATTGCCAATCCAGAACTGAACCAATATTAAACTAGGACAAGACTAGATAGTAGATACCAACTGGGTCTGAACCAGGACGATCCCATGGGATCGAGGTCTAAAGCAGAATTGAACAAGGATAAAACCAACACCAAACCAGGTCTAAACTACTAAAAAAAACTACTAATCCAGAATTAAACCAGTAAACTAATGACACAAAATATATATATTTTAATATTTGGAAGATGGGTCGCAGGCCAAATCAATCATTTGAAGGGCCTGATCTGTTCCCCGGGTTTTAAGTTGAACAGCCCTGGTTTAGAGAAAAGCCCATCAACAAATTCACAAAGCGCAACCCTCCACATTTTTTTCAAAAAACAAAATTGTCCCAATTTCTGCTAAAATAAGCCTATGTACGTACATTTTGAGTCGCGTGGCTTTGGCTTCTGCTCAAACCACAATGCTGCTCTGTCATTGGACAGTTCCTCCGGTGGATTCAAGCTGTAGCGCAAGCAGTTCACTATAGATTGTTGAGAGTATGTGTTCTCACCAACATTGGAGACATTTGTTTTACTGTGCACAGTACAGAAGGGAAGTAACTACAAAAATTCAAGGTGAAATCATGTGAAAGCTTCAGTAATACCTGCAAGTTAACTGCTAAACCGAGTTCATTGTTTCAAGAAAGCTATTTGTCAACCTGTCTCCAGCAGCGTATTGCTTTAACTGTGACAGACACATTGCCAGTGAACCTATGAAGAATGAGCCTTGTGCAGTAAAGAAAAAGGTGGAATGCAATGTGATGAGTTAAAGGTTATGGAGGCTGTGGCTGAGCGTAGGACATATGCAGGGGACTGAAAAGCTGACTAGTGTTACAGTAGCATGTTGTAGTATCAACTCTCACACGCTATCTCTTACCAGATCACATAAGGATAGCCCGACCAAGAACAACAAGATTAGTGAGTAATCAGAAGTGATGCGATACACTGTACACTCCACTGAAGCGCTAGAATGTAGTTGTTTGAGCAGAGACAGGAATGTCAGAGCAGGTAGGCAGACGGTAAGGTAGTGTGATGAAAGAGCAGTTATACATAGTGCTTTTGGAATCATGCCCAAAAGTACTTAAGTTAGCGTATTCATTTCCTGCTTGAAACACACATTGAAGTGTTTTCTTGCTTTATATTCTTTCCTCTTTTGTCATAAACCGTTGAACTTGAAGGTCTTTGAGCTTGACCCCTGATTGGTACAGATGATGGACACTGTTGCTTTTTCCTTCAACTTTTCATTAGATACATACATTTTTTTTATTTTATATTTATTTATGTGTAGTTAAAACATATCTAACTCACTTCAGTAAACTGTATTCATTTTCATTTTTGTGAGTACAGTAACTTCTCTATTCTTTTAAAAGCTCAAACCACTTCCTTGAAGCAGGTTCAAGAGTGACGGAGAAAGAATGTGAGTGTGATTAATGTCCCCATAGGCCCACCATGACATCATGACAGTAGTGCAGAGAGCAGAGTTAACCTCGAGGCTGTCACGTAGCGCACCAAGACGCAAGCTGACTTTCCAGACGGTTAGAGACAGGAACTGTGTCACATACACAACAAGTTGACACGCACGGTTAGCACAGTTAGCCCTGGACTGTTGGAGCTTAGAGCCATGAGGGCAGGCAGGTGACGAGAGCCTTTCTCAGCAGCTCCAAACCAGCTCTGTTTGAAGTGTAAACATGTCAAAATGTGTGAGAAAGCCTCTATGGGCGCTACCGCAACGACACCCTTTGTTTTGGTTCTCAGGGTAATAATAGCTGATGATGGGCTAGGTTAACTTTAGCTTTTTTGCTGGCATGCAGGTGGTTCATAGGGAGGTTGTGGCAACATTAAAAAAAAAACTGCTGAACTATCTGGAATTATGCCAAAGAAAAGCATGCTGACAACAATACTTTACTCTCACTTTTTCCATCAGCATCTATCAAGCTAATTGTGTGCGCTCTTTCGCCTAAAAGAGATGCAAGATAAGAATCACATAAATAGGGAAAAAAAATGCCTTTTACACTGACTGTTACATAAAACAGTGTGACAAGCAATTCTCTGAAAGTAATACTAACTGATAAGACTCACTTTGATTCTTTTGGGAGTTGATTCCAATATCAAACCTTTATAACCTTCTCAGTATATAATTATAGAAAGACATAATCTGAGTAAACTGTGGTGCATTACTAAAACCTTGTTAGCCCATTAGCTGTAGCTGCCAGCATGATTAGTCATGGAAGGCTCCGCCCTTTCCTCCAAACTCACTCAGGAGAGAAAGCAGGAAGTGCTCTTATGTCACTCATCTCCAGACAGGAAGTTCCTGGGAGATGGCTACCCTGTAATGCTGCAATTATTCTAACTATTGTTTGGATTGATAATCATGCTCATTACAAGGAACAGAGGACAAAAGGGAAGGAAGTGGGTCGTTCTTGGGTGCTGTGCTACACGGGAAAGCTTGTTTGTCCAAATGTTTTTCATGTGATCTGTGTTCCTCTGTGTAATTAACTTTTGGAAAAGAGGAAAAGAGGATGGTGAATTCCAAACAGGGCCAGGGACGTCACCAGACCCTGCTGGGGCAGCTGCTGTGCCCCTGTATAAAGGACAAGTACAAAGAGTGCAGAAGGCGCACTGCCTCTGTGTGCAGCTTATAAAATGCACTGCACTTACATGAACGGCAGAAAAATCAGATGAGTTGCCCTAAAATGAGTGTTAATCGATTCTCCCAAATCCACCAGGTGCAAATGGTCCCAACCTCCTCTAGTCTGTATTCAGGTGGAAAGACTCGATCATACTGCTGGACAAACAGAGCTGTGCGTGTATTACGGAGGCCAACATGCCATTGTAGAACACCCGCATGAACTGTAGAACAGTCGACTTGTGGACCTCGAACTGGTTAGCAACAACTCTGTATTTGGCACAGCTAACAAGCTTTTGCAAGACAATGGCAACTCGCAAGCTTCTTCGCACAATCAGAGGTTCAGGGCAAAGAACGTGCTCTATCATTCCACAGAGTTTTACATATGGCCCACGTATCATACAGAAATTCTCCACCCCTACCCACTCTGAATCTGGGCACTGCACTCTCCCACAGTCCTTGTTCCGACCCCTCATCCACAGTGAACGAGGTGTGTACGATGCACCTGCTCAATGTGCCTCACCCCCTAAAGGTCAGGAGTTTGTTTTTTTCTGTTTGAATCAATTTCATCTCTTGCACATAAACTCAGGCAGAACTTGTCTTACTGGTTTAGGGGGGAAAGACGATTTGGAAATTGGAAAGACAAAGTTTTCTCTGAATCACAGGAAGCTAGTGCAGAGGCCACATTAAAAATTTTACACAAATCAATCTACTTTATATAATATTATAATACGGCAAGGCTTTTCACTCGTCAAACCGGAATTGCATTTACTACAGGAGTGCGGATCTGTGGTATAAAGAGGCAAAAGTGGTAGAATAAGGTGAATATGGAAGCTGCAGAGTGATATGATTGTTCATTAACTGCATTTCTGTGGCACAGACCAAATTGCAACCTGAGAAATACCTATGATTATTTGAGTTTATACTCTTTCCTTATGTGCGATCATAACATGCTCATTCCCTTCCTGCCAATACTGGTCTGATGAGGAAAGCATGTGATCAAATAGATTTTTATATCAATTCATTTTGGACATTATTTAAATATAACACAATGAAAAAAGTTCAAAAAGAGCAGACTAAAATGTGTATTTATGTATGCGTTTTGTTTGTTTAAAAAAAAAAGAAAAAAGGCTAAATTATCAGCTATCTGATTTGTTGAAAGATTATACAAGGAAATAGGCATGCAGATAGTCCCACATTCATCCACTAGGGGCAATTATAGTTGCCAAGATGTACACAGAGGGCAGAAGCTGACATTTGACCAGATCAAGTATTGGATTCACAAGAATTCAGGCAGGATGGTTACTATCCAATGCAAAATCTGCTATTTATATTGAATCTGTTTGGAAAATACATTTGAATATATTAGCAACTGTTTCTTTGAGTTGCTCAGAGTAATCACATTGTGTTTTGTGTTTTTGAGATCAACGCATAAGTCAGAAGAATGTCTTTGATGCACACACTAATGGCCCCTGGGGTGAGTGAGCTTATGAGGAGAGCGTGAGCCCTGACACACGGTGAGGGTGACTGATTACAAGAGTGCGTTAGCACCCTGGAGGCACAACACACACACACACACACACACACACATACACAGATAGGTATGGCATTTACAGGCATTTGCATAATAAAGGCTGTGAGTACAGTTTGTTTAGTCCTGCTGGGGGGCACTAGCCCACCCGTCCTGTTCAACCCTCACTCTCCACACTAGTCCATTCAGTCCTGGGGTGTCCTTGTGCTAGAGGGCAGTTTAACAAACACTTCACTGTTTGATGATCACAGAGTTCAATAAAGCTAATGAGCACAGTTATAGCTATAACTATTGACCTTATTCTGCCCCGCCCACTTTTGTCGTTTTTTGCACTTTTGTTGTAAACGTACTTTCGTTTGACGAGAACTCCGTTAAAGCTAATGACGAACGAGGGAAAAGTCTCGCCGCTAAAATGTTACATAAAGTAGATTGATTTGTGTACAATGTTTAATGAACATAAGCAACAACAAGTCAACAACGCACCGATTTCCTGGTCAGTCTGAAAACGGCTTTTTAGTCCATGTAGAACTTATTGTCTGCTGAGCTCGTCTGCTCCATGTAACTAATACAACGGAAACAAGATGGCGGCGCGTAAGGCAACTTCCGGAATAAGGTGAATAGTTATAGTTATAGTTTGTTTTTAGTTCCAACAGAAATTAATTAATTCATTAATACTGCACCCATTTGTTTTACACACACACACACATATATATATATATATATATATATATATATATATATATATATATATAGTTGTATATTTTTTTAATTAATGTATATTAACTGTTTGCTTCAATTAATTATCCTCCCTGTAATTGTAATGTAAAATGTAAAAACCTTTTTTTAAGTTAATTGCTTCAGATATATGGGGATTTTTTTTTATTCTTTCTTTTTCTCTCTTTTTTTCCCATCCTTTCAATTGTATGTGTCTATTCAACACCACATTAACAATTACAAATATTTGTCAAATTTTGACAAAGCATGTGGTTTGTGATAGAGCTAATTAGGACATCGTGTAAATCTTACAGGTTTGGACAGTGGTCGTTCAAACCGTACTAATTCACAGATGTGCATCTCTTTGTGAAGAAGCCACTAAAGGGCTAGTGAAATGTACATTGTCATTGTTAGACACTACACATTGAAATCATAATAAAGATCATGTGTAAATGTCACAATCAAAACAGGACTTGAAAGTATGAAGATCACATTGAACTGTGCTTATTTTTTTATTGTATATTTTACTGTAAGTTTTGAATGTTTTGCAGTACAATTTAATCCCAAAAAAGCCCAATTTACTTTACTTTTGAATAAACTAAATCATCTGTAATTCCTAAAATTGGGAGTGGCATCCATGAACCAACTCATTCTATGTTGCGACCCACTGACGTATCACTTTAATCTTGTTAAGCACAACCTCTTACGTGCCAATAAATGCTTCAAGTGCCACTCACACACATACTCCCCAAACACAAACACACACTTTAGGCCATAAATAGCTGGTGTTGTGAACCATGACAGCCGTAAACGCTCACCATAAAGGTTGCAATCAGAGTGACCCACAGAGTCAGTCTGAGAGAGGCAGGCCTGCTGGTGCTGTAAAGGCTCCTCATCCGCACTGTACTGTCTTCTAAAACGGCATCAATTGGCCCCATAAACTACATGAGTGGTCCCTATCTGTATTGAGTGTGGGTTGGACAGATGGGGTAACAACATGCAGGATAGGTGCTCACTTGAAAGAAACGAACTGTGATTGTACTCAAAGCGGGAGTCAGGAATGGGACAGGACCAACAGATGGAGAGGAGTCACCCCCACACAGCTCAGCCCCCTCTCCTCTGTGTGTGATAAGCACATGTTCCCCTGGGTGAGTGCTTGAGTGATCTAACAGGGGCAATTAATTTGTTTTATATACAATTTAACTCCTCGCAGTGCTGACAAAGGAGGCAGTCCTCTGGGAGCTCTGAATGCTCTGATACAAACCAGGGGAGACCACAGGGGAGATGCACAATCAGAGAATGCCCGGTTAGGCCCAGTTTTTATGTGTGTACAGAGGATGAGGCGGAGAGCGGGCGATGCAGATGTAAACTCGTTTCTCTCTATGAATCCGTAATGGAAACTGATGAGGCTAATCACTCGTAGAGGTGACCTATTTATTTACGCACAGGCAATTACAATGAGGGGTACTTTTACTTTGACTTACTTAAGCATAGTTTTCTCAATACATTTTTTGTCATTTGTTTATAAAAAGGTGTTTTGGGACATCACTTTTTTTTTGTTATTTTCATTTGTTAGCCTTTATTTAACCAGGAAATATCCACAAAGAATTGTTTTTTCATGGCCCTTACAGGAACCGGAAAAACTAGTTCCAGTTCCAGAAAAACTAATAACTAGGAAAAACTAGAGAACAAGGAGGACACGCAGATGTGAGGAGAACATGCAAACTCCACACTCACTACGCTTATATTCATGCCAGGAAAACAAGATAACTGGCCTAGACCAATTCAAACCAAAGAAGTATGATTGAGGCGTCTAGATTAGCATCTCAAACATTCTCAATAACACATCTGTAGAAGTCCATGTTATTGCAGCATGTAACCACACAGTCCGATAAAGACAAGGAGCAGACTATGAGAAGCATTCACCTGCAAAAGGAAAGAAATGACAAATATTTTGATCATTTAGATAAGCTGAAAAAACTACCGGAGTTGCATGTGTGCTTTTGTTTTGGCCACTGCATTAAATGTGTTTATTTGTGCAGCGAAGAGCAAATAACTTGTTCCTAACTCAGTTCCTAGCATGTCCGAAAATCTAATGCTCGACATAAATGAGTTGTTGCTTATCTATGTTTGCCAAAAATGTGGTAACAGTATATGTTTGATGGCCGTTTTTATTAGCAATTAAAACCGCAAGTTTGGGTGCTAGTGCTAAATTACTACATGTCCCTAAACATGCATCAGTCACACACCTATCGGTTCTTTTAGCTGCATGTTGACTGTGACAAGAGGGAACTGGCGAATTGAGTTTGGTTGTTCAACACACTTGGAGTTCTCTGTGCATGCAAACGTTCTGAAAGGGCCCACACGCCCCAGGTCGAATCCTAGAGCTTCTTGCTCAGGCTGAAATGCTAATGACTGTACAGTTTTCTTTCTTTTTATTCTGTGATATCCTGTATTTCAACAGACTGCATGTTTATTGAAGTTTTGCATAAAACAAAACTTACAAACCAGCCTGTAGTTCCACTGGACCCGTCTCCAGCTGTCATTTATACCGTGTCAGATACTGTGTGTATGAGTGTTTAGCCCATAACCCTTTGACAAATTACTTCAACAGAATGCAACAACTTTCTATGTGTGTCTTAGAGGTTGCACTCACTCTCTGTGCAGCTTATGCTTCCTGACCATTACTAGTTTATAGCTGCTGCTCCTTTGTCAAGGTCACTTATGGGAGGTCAGAGGTCGCGCCCTCTACAGCCTGTGTGGGTAAACACTGATATGAGAGGCAGCGTTGCTCAACCCCTGCCAATAACATGTCACTATCTGTCTTCAAAACACCTTTCACAGCCCAGACACTCCCATTCTGGTCCTAATTTTGTCTCATTAACTCACCAGTCCTCCTCCCCCCGCAGTACAGCCCCAATGTCCCCTACGAAGCAGAGCCACGATCCTATCTGTCCATCATATTGGTCTCCAGAGGCTGCAGTGGGACGCTGGGAACTGCGACTCCCAAACAACTCTCTAGAGAAACACCAATAAGAACACAACAGGTTAGAATGGTTCAGAGAATGACCCTCTAAAATATCTGGATGCACCCTAGATAGCATTGTGTGGAAGCCATCCTTAATTAAAACCCAAACAAGCTGGTTGAGGGTGATAAGGATAATACGCTGTCATCGGTCTAGAAAATGTGTGTGAATGTATAGACCAAAGGTGTGGGAAATATGGGACAAGCCATAAAGAGTGAATGAGAATGTTGTCTATTCTGTTTGATGCTTGTCTCAGGAGAGGGAGTGCTATTGATGAACAGGCTGCAGATCCAGACAGATACAGGTGCCAAATAAAACTACTCAGACAATACTGGCAAGTGTAGACAGGTTAACATTAAGCATAATTTAGGCAACGTTCATGTTTATTTGCAGTATAGAGGCTTCATAAAAAAAATGGAACATTAAAAAGAAAAAAAACGAAAAGAAAATGCCATCTTTTATTCTGGTTTCACCAAAATGTTAAAATCCTGCTTTCTAGTTGGTATAATCCCTCAGCAAGGAAAATCGAAAGAAGGAAAAATAAAAAAACAAGTTTTCGTGATACAGGCCTACTTAGCAGAAAGTTGAGATATGTTAGTCTAAGAAAACCTGTTCCATGCAGATAAAGCAGATACATATTTTTGTTTTATCAAGCCTTCACTTTTATGTGTATCTTCATGAGGCAATAGCTGTGCTGATCAGACCCCAGACACAAGGGTAAATAAAGCCTGAGGGAATGTGTGCAAATGAAACAAAGCATTTTTCAGTGCAACTCATAATTAGCATTTGTTATAGACAGAACCACCCGCAATCTGCCTTCAAACTAAAAAAAAGGATAATTTGCCAATGCAAAAACCTTTACTCTGTGGAGACCTCATCACTGAAGACCCCTAATTATCGATATAAATAGAAAAAGATGATCTGGAACAGAGTGCACATAAAACACGGCAAAGCAGGAGACTCACTTTCTTCCGTGCTGTGATTTATGGCTGTGTGGCAAGTTAGTCAGAAGAATTTAATATAAAGTGATCTATGTATCTTGGCAACAGCTGCTGTTGCTGCGCACCTGAGAGAGTAGGTAAATTTCCATTCATACATCATCCCACCAACCCACATGTCACATTTTATTTACAGTTCTGCACTGCAATAATATGTGTAACTAGTCGTGTTTGAAGACATCCAGTGGTACACAGTTGGTGAAATTTTGATCTATGCCCTCACAACTGGGCGTTCTCTGTTTTAGCATTTTTGAGAGGATACAAGAGAATTGGTTACTCAAAAAAGCTTGTGAATAAATGTGAGAATGAAAAACTGTCTACATAAATGCTGACCCTCAACAGCTAACAGCATTATAACTACTGTTACATTCTTTTAATTAAATAATTTCATATTTCATATTATGTTCTTTATTTGCTGTGTTTCATAGCAAAGAATATGCAAAAGCTATCTTGTATCACTACACCTTGTTACTCTTCTGATTCTGGCCCTTAACGCTTTGGTTTTGCTGAGAGCTGAAGTATATCTGCAGCGGACAGCAATCCTCCACATCAGTAGCTCAGTATTGCTGCAAGAGTGTGAATGTAACAATGGACCCCCTCGGTCTGCTGCTGACCAAAAGATTGAGGTGATGATGCTCATGTTAGCTCAGCTCTGCTATCATACCGCTAAGCCCTTGAGCATATGAAGTGGTCACAAAGTCCCTCCCCCACAACACACAAACTCATTTAAACAAACATGGAGAGATTACATCTGGGCTGGCTACTGTTGGCCTCCTGCTTTGATGAGCCAAGGAGCCAAGAGTCTGGGTGCTGGATTAAGATGACTGAAATAGATTCACCCTGGGGACTAAAGCGGTCATCTCTCTCATTTACATTGAGTAGCCTTTTTTTTTTTAACTAAATACGTACATGTTACATACAATGGTTAAAAACCCACTTTGAGATTAGCCACAATGAACAAACACTGTCACCTGAGAAGAGACCTTTTACTTTACGATCCTTCAAACCCAGCAAACTAGGCAGTGGTTTAGTCCAGGCCTGTTAATAAATGATATCTAACCTCTGAAGAAATGCCTATATGATTAAAGTTGGTGATGGTGTTTCCGAGTTGTTTTAAGTTACAACGCAGATGATGCCAAGACACTCACCGGTAGATAAAATGCAGATTGATTTATAAAGGCACATTAAAGATACTAGTCTGTACTCTTACTGGTTTACAAAAAGAACACGGATTGCCAGTGTCGTAGGACACGTACAACTTTTTCTCATTCTAAGTTTATTGACAGGATGTGCCTCATGTAAAACTTTTTTTTTTTTTTCTGAGATTCTGACTCTCATTCGGTAAATAAAGGTATATAAAAACACGCTAATTTGAACACATAAGAAATTGCACATATTTGCATGTTTTTAAATATTTTAATAAAACATTTAGGTTTGTTCCATACATCCGGTGATGGCGGCCAACAAACAGATGCAGTGTATGTGCCATGTTTTAGATCAGGGGTGTCTTGGATGCGTTTGTGGGTGTGTAATGTAGATGGTTTTAAATTGTGAAAGTGGTGTATGTGTGTGCTTTTAATATGTGCTACTTACCCATTTTCTTGGGTGTCTTGCCAAAAAATCCCGCAAGGGACCAGACGTCATTGAAAAGGGTTCCGGGCCAGCTCAAACACAGCAGACATGTGGGGGATAGCACTAGTTTTTAATCGAGATTTTGTTATTTTAATTAAGTGTTTGGATTTAGAGTTTATCTTTTGTATTGGGGTTTTACTTGATTTATTTTGTTAATGGTTATTTTAATTGAAGGATTTTAACTTATAGTTTTAAGAATGCATATGTTAGTTAGACCTTTTTTAGCGTTATAGTTTTACCCAGTGGTATATAAGGTGCCTTCAACCACCATTTATTATTCTGCTGCTAGAGAAGACCTGCTCCGGATCCTATCTAGTGTTTGCACTTTTTTGCACTCACTTTATGTTGTGCGCTTGGTCACTTTTGTGTGAAAATTAAAAATTAAAAAAGAAGAGGACCAAGCCAAACCTGTCTCACTCTCATTCTCATGTATTTTTCACTGCAACCCAGCCGCTTTTAGCCTGTCCTGTCTACAATATCCTCACTGAGCTGCAGAGCCTGCACTATCCTAAGCTTTGAGTGTTCAGATCAGAGAGTCCTTTGAGGTTTAGGTCCAACTGGTTTTAGGCATAGGAAAGGCAACTCAAATGGGAGACCCATGTGAGGCTCATTTTGCTTTCTGATTGGATAATCGTCTTGAGACAGAAAACACCAATGAAAACATCAACAACTTAACCATCAAGTCCAGTATTTGTAAGTATTAATAAATTCACATTACAATTGTTCTTGTCACAGTTTGTAATACGACCTAAGCAACACAAACTACGATAGGCAAAACAGATTTTTTTACTGAGTCTCAAAAATGTGGACAGGGATGTAAGCAGACAGATGAACAAGCAGGCAAATGAGCAGATAAATAAGCGGGCAGACAAACGAGCAGGGAATGAGCAGACGAGTAGACGAGCAGGGAATGAGCAGACAGGTGAATGAGCCATCAAGCAGGATCAGGACACACGAACAAACCTTTAAGCAAAAAATACAAAGTACCCCTGCCCAAACAAAAAGAAGGGAAGGGGAGACAGGGAAAAACACAGGACAGGATTAGAGGCGACAATTATCAGTAAAAGCTATGATTTGAACATATAGATCACATCTATGAAACAAGTATTCGACTGATTCTAAAGTTTATACGCAACACAATTCTGAGAACCTAAAACTTTGTGTAACTTTCAACAAAAAGTGTGTCTAGATACTTGAATGTTTCAGTATAGCTCTGTATAGACCATACCAGAGGTTTTCCTCTCATTCCCCTTTCTCTTTTTCGACATTCTACCA
This sequence comes from Rhinogobius similis, assembly GCA_019453435.1. Lineage (NCBI taxonomy): Eukaryota > Metazoa > Chordata > Actinopteri > Gobiiformes > Gobiidae > Rhinogobius > Rhinogobius similis. The sequence continues at coordinate 21,705,125 of CM033619.1, read as the reverse complement.
CATGTAATTTGATTTGCTTGTTATGTGTTCAAGTCAAAATCTCCTGATTGAGAAGATTACTATGGGTGTGTTCTTGTCCTCCATCCTTTTCCTTTTTGTGATATAGTACCCACATTACGAAGCAAATATAATGTAGTGAAGAAAAGGCAAAAGATGAGACATAAAAGCAAGTGTTAAGCTCCTCACACCTCCTCTGCCCCTGAGCGCAGATTTATGCCTGTCATTGTGCAGGCATTTCATATACGTATTGTCCCGCTCCCAAGAGACTCACAGTGCAGAGGCGCATTAGTCAACAGACATCATGAACTCTTTACACTTTACCACCAGCTTTGACAGTCTATACTGACTAGCACTATGCACAAAACACTGTGCATTGAAAACTGTTTAGTACTTCCTAAACCCTTCCTAATCAAAGGGCTGCAGATTAGAAGTGAAACTGATGTCAAGTGCATGTAATTGTAAGACAAATTAAGTTGAGTGATCGGCAGATAATAAAGCACTTAAGCTCTACACAAATGTGTCCTTAAGGAACAAAGGTGCCGTAGAAAAATGCAGTCTCATTCATAGATTGTTGGGATTACTCGGGTTCTGCCTCAAGGCTACCTTTTCATACCAGCATTTATGGATCTTCAAACATGTGTCTTGTTTTGGCGTGCCTTTTGTTTTAATTCTGGTCCCTTTCCTGTCAAATTCAATGGTGGGAGGCTTCTTCTTTAACCATAGCTGCCCATAGGAAGAACAGTGGCTACCACAGTCCGACCACCAACAGCTCACACTTAAACATAAATGGAGGCCTTCAGTGTTCGTTTTTTTTTTTTTTTTTTTTTGGTACCACTTAATAATTCAGTGTTTGAATAATATTCTATTGAAAAAGAGTCCCCTTGTTTTCTTGCCAGAAAAAAACCATCATAATGGTATCCTTGATGATATTTACAAAATGTGCAGTAAATTAGATTTTTTTTTTTTTACGTTTAACATACGTAAACGTAAAATAAAAAAAAAATTAAATAATAAATAAATAAATACTGCACACGTTGAAAGGTGATTTTGTTAAAGCATGTTAAAGCAGCCCTTTTAATGCTGAAAATATCTGAACTTATTCCATGACCCATCACATCATCTGTCTTGGTGAATGTGGCCTTCTTCGAAAAGAGTATTAATAAGGAATATTTTATTTGTTGTATTAAAAATAAATAAACAAAACAAAATGTCACATGCCTTTTACTCTACCTATTGCCATTAAACCATTCTCATTCTCAAAGATGCAGAGACATTTCCGTAGGTGAGCGTGCCTGTGTAGCAGAGCCATGGTTGGGCCTGAGTGGTTTGGATTCATCCATGGCCCACATTCTTATCCTGGCTCTTCACTGCTGGCGTGCATGTCTGTGTGTGTGTGTGTGTGTGTGTGTGTGTGTGTGTGTGTGTGTGTGTGTGTGTGTGTGTGTGTGTGTGTGTGTGTGTGTGTGTGTGTGTGTGTGTGTGTGTGTGTGTGTGTGTGTGTGTGCGTGTATGTGCGTGTGTGTGTCTGTGTGTGTGTGTGTGTGTGTGTGTGTGTGTGTGTGTGTGTGTGTGTGTGTATGTGTGTGGCTTTGGTACCCTCACTGTTCTCCTGGGAGCTCTTTGGCACGGTGATTTTGAATGTCGGTGTGCGTTTGCTCGGGGCATGGTTCCAGATCCAGGAGTATGGGTCTGCTACATTACATACCATTTTTTATTTTATTTTTTTAGGAAAATATCTGCATCGTACCTAAATTATAAGTTTTAATCATATGGCTGATCTCAGCAATTCACAAAAAAAGACATTCAGTAATTCTGAGTTTGAGGTGCTGTGAGAAATGGCTGAAAACTGAAGAAATAACTGGAATTTATGGTGGCCAGTGCCATCAAGTGCACTGTGGTCTTCTGTGGTCTTCTGTGGTCTGTTGTGGTTTGTTGTGGTCTGCTGTGGTCTGCTGTGGTCTGTTGTGGTCTGTTGTGGTCTGTTGTGGTCTGCTGTGGTCTGCTGTGGTCTGCTGTGGTCTTCTGTGGTCTGCTGTGGTCTTCTGTGGTCTGCTGTGGTCTGCTGTGGTCTGTTGTGGTCTTTTGTGGTCTGTTGTGGTCTGCTGTGGTCTGTTGTGGTCTTTTTTGGTCTGTTGTGGTATTTTGTGGTCTGTTGTGGTATTTTTTGGTCTGTTGTGGTATTTTTTGGTCTGTTGTGGTATTTTGTGGTCTGTTGTGGTATTTTTTTTTAAATATTGCTAACATGTGCTAGCTTTGTTTTGCTAAGCTCGGCTTAACATACTGTAAAAGTTACGTCACCAGAAACACAGTATTTTTTTCCACAAGATCAAGTCAGTGTTTGGTAAAAAAAATATTATTCCCTGTTTATATCTCCTTTTGCCGTCTTGTTCTGCGTTCTCTCTTATCCATTCATCTTGGTGTGCTCCTCCTTTGCCAAAGCAGACCTGGAGTCGAACAGGGCCAGATCACTTTGGGAGGTAGTACCATCTTCGGGACACTTAGGGCGGTCCGGTACGGTTCACTTAAGTGGAACCGCGTTTAGACCGTACTGCTCTGCTCCATACTGAACCCATGGAAACAAGGCTAATGTGTGTGCTGGCAGGAGCCTGGCAGTCAGTGGAGCCACAACTGGCACCGGGCCACTGCAGAACCCCTCCACCTCCCCCTCCCGCCCCCGTCTGAGAGCACAATGGCCGATCCAGTAAAACAATACAGGCCCCGGAACAAGGCCCTCTATACAGCCAGCGACATCCTATCCCTGGAAGAGAAACACTCTAAAACTTAGGGAAATACAAAGCCAATAATTGGGCCTCCACTGACTGCAGCAACCTGTTACTGCTAAACCCACAGTGTCTGCTTGGACAAATTATGCATCTTAAGAGAGACTGCTTCGTTTCAAGTTGTATGAGTATATGAAAGACTGCTAAAGAGCCCCAGTTCAAAGATTCAAAATGCAAAATAAGATAAAAGAAAGAACTTCAGGCTGGTCTTCTTTGATATTCTGTAAGTCCCCTCAATTTCCCTTAGCTTTTGTACAGAACAAATTTAAGTAATAGGGTATATCACATCCACAATGCAACATAGAAGTTCATTATAAGCTTGTTGTTGATAAGAGACGTAGGATTATTATAAAATGCTATTGCATCTACAGGAAAATGCTTTTTCCGATGGTGTGTCTTTCAAATTTGGTATAAATTTCAAATCATTTCCACATAATTAAATAAAAAAGTTAAGTAACAATGTTCCGCAGTTTTTACCTTTCAATATTGTCATGTCTGCTGATTTTGTGGAAACAATCCTCCCAGAAGAACAAACACTGCTCAGTGTTAAACCTGTGGAAATTTGGGAACTGTGTGGTTCACATGCAAATTTCCCAGCATGCAAATCTATTCCTATAACAGTTAGGCCTGAGCCTTTATTAATCTAAGATGTACACTCAGCTCCATAGAGACTGTGCTCTGACCCGGCCCTGCAGCTTTGACAGGTAAAGGAGAAGAGCAGAGCAACCTGTCTCTGCAGGTAGAGAAGAATTCCTTATAGTAACCCCACACAAACACACAACAGCCAAAGAATTTTGAGAAGCTGTGCTTCATCAGTTTTCCAGAGAAAAACAAGTAATATATAACCTTTTAAATACACCAATTAAGTTGTCTACTTTGTCTGAATATTTAAATGTATTAAATGTATTTATGCTGACAAAATTACCTTCTTACTTTTACTTTTACCTGCTGTAAGTACCAATTTATAGACCAAGCAGGAATAAATAGTTTGATTCCTTCAAAAATACAACCTTCTGACAAACCCAACTATCTTTGTCTTGGCAGATGAAATCTCTCCATATTTATCAAATACATCTCTTCTTCCCTGTTCTTCCCTGGAGCCAGTGAGCAGATCAAATATGATTGGCACATCGACACATTTATCACACTTACAGCATCGGCCTCACCATCACTCCAGCATGCATCCAAGTTACCACTTATGACACATTACACAGCTGATAAGATCCCTGCGCCGATAACATCACTTTGCCCTGGAAAAGGTCGACAAAAAGTATTTAGAAAAAGTCATCAGTGCACATGCAGAGAGTTTGTATATAATTGAAATTAGTTATAAGTGAATTGGAAACATAGAAATATATGGTCTATAATGTAAATGAAATTCATTTAAAAATAGCCTGTACATCCATTCAATTCTTGGCTCAAGTCATGTTGACTGATACACTAGTGATAAAGCCGATGCCCATACTGCTGACACGTGGATTTAATAAGAATATATCTGTTTTGGCCAATCACAGCTGACATTTCATCATGAGAGGTGATGAGCAGAGAGGCCCCGGGGCAGAGCTACTTAAAATCTTTACGTTCCCATGTGCGGAGGCCGATGATTAAGAGCCTGAAAAGAGAAACTGTAACACCTTTGAATGGAAGGGTCTGAAGGGAACACACAAGTTCAACTGTTTCAAGATGAGTCTCTGTCTCTTGGCACTTGTATTTTTCAAGTCAAATCTTGCCTTATTGCTGACACCCCTGCAGGAATGTGAGGAGTGTCCAATATTTGCAATTACCAAAAGTTACTTAATTTATTGCAATAAGACTTATTCGCAGTTACAATAGCTAATTTGTGAATATTGAGATACACATGGCAGAAAATGTTAGTGTTGTCCTTTATCTCATCTCTGAAACACAGTCAGGCACCATTTATATTCTACACGTGTGTGCATGTGCAAATGCCTGTCAGAGAGAGTTCTTGTCAGGACTTAAGTAATAAATGAAAATATACATTACAATGTGCATAGCCTGCAGCTTTCATCTCTGTACACGAACAGTCCTCATACAACATGAGGATGTACTTCATGAAACTTGTCCCTATGACGATTGTTTGTTTGTTTGTTTGTTTGTTTGTTTATTATAAATCCCCATTAGAACTGTCAAGCTGTTACTACTGGGTCAATCTGTAATTATGGGTGATACTAGGGATTTTTGTTTTGATCCAATGCCAAGTAATACAAGGGTTAGTAGAGATATATTTCTGATAGCCATGTAAATGTGTTATCTATAAAATACTCCCCTGCTATAGGGATATTTTTCTTGTTGAGATGGTTTATCATCTTGTCCTCCTCACTTGAAATGAATGAATAAGCAGAAAGTACAAACAAGCAGAAAATCCAATACATAATCAATTTTTTGATAAAAATCTTTACAAGTACTAGTTGGAATCAAAAGAGCAATCCACTCATCACTTACTTACTGCCCGTTACAGGGAATTTAGTTCACACTGTCCAGGACTTTCCCAGGAGTTTACGTCTCAGTTACTAAAAGGGCAAAAGACCGCAACACTGCTTTTTCGCCATCGTGTTACAAAATTCCATCATGTTTGTTGGTTTCAATGACAAGCAGGCTAAAACACAGTGCATAGAAACATAACAAAATAATCCCCAAACCCTTTGGCCCGTCACCTCAGCATTAGAAGAAAGTGGGGATTTGTGTGTTTTAACTTCCAACCGGTGGTCACTGCTTTGACCTCTCCACACTTTTGTGGAGCTGCTTCCAACATTATCATCTTTAACTGAATCCCATTATCTTAAATCACAACCTTTCAAACTTTAGACACACGGGGCTTCACCTTTGAGGCTACTTGGGGTGTCCATTGTGGGTCTTCAGCCAGGAGTTAAAGAGCAGCGGGGCATCTATTACAGCTCTGAGGGATGTAATGTCCAGATGGCCAGGTGCAACAGAGGAACCTGGTCCTATACCCCAGAACAATCTCAGCTTTCATCCTGAAGTTACCTCTGGCCACCTCTGGCCTGGACCTCCTGGATACACCAGATCAGTCAAGCAGAAAGAGGGAGAGTGCTCATGCAATATAATGCTGACGATGATTTTTCCTTAAAAAGTTTTTCTTATTTTTCCTTTTTCTTTTTTTCTTTTTGTAGTTTTTGTTGTTGTCCTTCTTTTTAAAATAAAGCAGTGGCATTTTAACACTGATATGCCATATTGAGCATTGTATTGAAAGTCACGTGATACAAAACAATACCCTTAAAAACACACAAGAGAGAGTTCATCACTCAATCAATCTCAGCACTGTGGTGTCCCAAACACACTCACGCATATTAAATGTGCAAACAACAAACCGTGTTCATGACAAATGAAGGGAGAGCATGCGCTTATGGAGTGCATCACATTGCCCTTAGGGGACAGACCACAAAGTGCACATATAGGATTACCAAAATTGACCCTTCAGTCTTTCCATTGTGGATGTGAAAATCCAATGAAGGGGGCTCTAAGTGGATGCATTCACCAGAGAGTGTGTTCTAGTCCCACTAATTAAATCTAAACAGCCGCTGACATAGATTTGAGAGACTCGCATCCATATGGTCATTGAAGATGTTGAGGGTTAACAAGTGGGATTCCACAGGAGACCAAAGCATCATGGGTAACTTAAAATTCAAATAAAGTTCAACTAAAGTTAGAAAAAGCCTTGAGCACACTGTGAAGCTAAATGCTTTATTGCTGATCGTCTCCTGTCAGGTGTGCCACCAATCCATCAGCGTTTACCTCCAACTGCACTTTAACGCAAGCTCCCCGTCTAACATACCTGTAGCCTTGTCATGCCATCAGAGTAATGTCTTTCTGGAACCACAGACTCTGAGCTGATGCAACTACACATGTGCTGAAGCAAAGCAACATTCTGAGCAACATTTAGAAAGAAGAGGTGGGGAGCTGTAATCACTTTATTTTAACACTTTATAGACATAAATAACTTAATAATATTCCCATGGTTTGTGGGTGTGAGGGGGCAGGAAAAAAAATAAAATAAAAGTTGAGTATCAGTTTCCGTTGCCGCCCCTTTCATTTATATAACACTGTTCGGTTAAACTGTGACCAGGTGTTAAAGCACCCCAACCTGTTCTGTAGTTAAAAAGTGTTATTAAATGAAGAAATAAAAACAGATCCAGAATGAAACCAAAAGAGCAAGTATCTGTATGAAATGTTCAAGTCATAAATATCCACCCGCCCCCTTCACACCCGTCACTGGGGAAAATGCTGCGAGGCATCAACGTCCGGGTGAGGCAGAGTTCAGAGAGGCCTGTTTTCCCTGACTTACATGTTTTATAGAACAAGCTCATATGTGCTATGAGCTATATAGCACGTTGATAGATGACGTGAATAAAGGACGTGTAGATGGCTGATAGACATTGGCAGCACTCAGTAGAAGGTGTCGTTGTTGAACTTTGACTGACGTTTTAAATATTTTTAGAGACATTGAGCATGAGGACAGATATATTCACTTTTTGCACATGTTCGCTTTGAGTCTGTCCCAGTTTGCCTTCCCACGTTTTAGTTCATCTTCAGAAATAATAAAGCACAAAGAAATTGTTGTAATAAATTGTCATTATTCACTAATGTTTCTGTCACATGATTCCAGACAAAAGCCTTTGCATTTTTCCATTTTGTTTTGTGGTTATGTGAGGGGAACTATTTTTTTGTCTTTGTTATACATGCAAAGGTGTTATATACTTTGGCAATGAATGTGGCATGAAGACATAGTAATAAACTAGGGTAAAGTACAAGCTCTGCACAATATTATTGTAATATAAATAGCATTACAGTAGTTCTCCGGGTTCAGTCCTTATTCATACTTTACTAACTATATTTATTCTTACTATTAATTACTATTATTATTGTAAAGGAAAAAGGTGAAAGGTAAAGTCTAATGCATGTTGGCTTTATTTACAATATACAATGTACTATAGTTTAAATATGCTGTTTGTGAGCTCTTAATTTACAGTCACACCAACTTTTTAGTAACTGATAAGGGGAAAAGTGTTTCTTGTGCAATGGCATGCCTGTTCCTTATTGGAAATGTGGAATGTTAACCAACAGTTTCATCTGACTGCTATTGGAAAAGCAAGCAGAGTCAGTAATTGTATATGAGAAGTCGACAATAGCACTTTGCATCGTGATATGCAGCGTGTGGTTAAAACATATGATTAATGAGTGACTGTTTTCTGTCCCAACATTGACTCGTTGGCTCTCTCCACTTAATGATTCTGTTCCCTGGAGGCTCCGCAGCATGTCCAGACGGGCTCGGGCTGGTCCCAGGTAAAACTGGTCACCCGAGTCCTCGTCTGCATGTTCCCCACCTCCAGCTCCCCTTTAGCTCACCTGCCCCGGGGCCACCCTCCCCCTCTCTTGTACTGGCACTGTGTGTAAGAACAGGAGAAACTACACTCGCAAAACATCACATAAGACAATGCTCCCACTGTTAAGAAGGGCTTCTAAATGGGCAGACGTTTGCACTAGATTTACAACCACATTGTTGTAAAATATAGAGTAATAACTTTTTTTTTCTTTTTTGCCAAACAAAAAGTACTTTAAAAAGTTCAGTCTTCTGTACCACTTTATGATAACTACACATTGCCTCAACAAAGCATGACTAAAGACTCAATTCACAATGAACACATAGTTTATTAAGCATGATTCAGGCTAAATACCTAATTAAGGTGAGGGTTAAGAATTGGGGTTTCTGTATTAGTAAAGTAGGTATTAGGCCTGAATCATTCTTAATGTTTTAAGCCAGGAATGGGTATTATAAAGTGTCACCCAATCATCACCTACTTTTTACTCCTATATTATATTTTTGAAGTAACAATGCTTTTATCACAACTTTATTGTTTATTTTATTATTATCTATTTTGTACATCTTTTTTGTTATCTTCTTTTCTGTGATTAGTGTGAAATAATCCCACTGGTGTGTTGTTTTTTTTACACTATGCGTTCTTTTCTGTATTATGTCTTACCAATTAATTTGCTTTAAAGTACCAATATTTTCATTTACAAATGTAGTAAAATGTCGCGGTCTTTCAAAGAGGGTTTGCAAACGAGCACACATTACATTCAAGATAATAAGATCAAGCTTTTTAAGACATTGGAAGAAACAGACGACTGACTAACATTGAATGAAAGGAATAGAAGCGGAGGAAAAAGCTAATTTCTTCTGACATGGACGGGCTCATACAGAGGACAGTGAGCCAGGGCAGTGGAGAGTGACTGAGCTACAATAGTGAACACAATAGAGAGTCTCCTTCCCCAAAGCTCTCCCTCTCTCCATTGGATTTCTCTCCCACTGTTGCCCCTGCCAGGCACCAGCACATAGCAGCCATGTTCATCCGAGCCGCAATAAGACAACACTAATAAAAGCCAACTTTGGGGTGGAAAAAATAACAACAAAAAGCTTACACTTTCAAATTTTACACTGAACCAGTCAGGGCTAATTCCTTCACTAATGTTTAAGAAGCAACCCTCACTAACTCTTTCGCATTCTCTCTTCCCCCCCAATCCAGGTCCAACCAGTTTATCCACTGCTGACAATTCAGGGCGGCTGTTGGAGCGAGGCACCTGCCACTTCCTGGTTCACGGCTGGTGATCAGGAGGCGTTCAGATAAACAAGCTATGTCTTCGTTTGGTCTGCATGTTGACAGAGATACATTCCTGCTTTTCATCGGCTCTTCTTACGCAACCAAACACTGTGCTGGTTTCCTGCAATGCTTTCTGACACTTTCCTCACTATGGTTAAGCGTTATTGTCGTTAAGACTTTACTTTGCTTGTTGTGCCACTTCTCTTGGTTGTATAGGAACCATCAGCTTTCCACAGGCTTCAGGGCAGATGCAAATGCAGAGTTTGAACCTCCCAAAGAGGTGCCATGAAGGTAAACTCTAACCCATTCTGAACTTTTGTTTCATGCCATTCAAATTTGATTTCACTGCCACATGAATGATCATAAGGGCCATAATCCAACTTGGACAAAACAAAGGGCAATGAGCAAAGTTACTGTGGCGTCATTATTTTACTGTCACCGAATGGCAAGGTCTGTTACCAACGTTTTACCATTTCTGTATAAAATAACATATAACATGTTTCTTAATACCAACCATGTTTCTTAATACCAACTTAATACCAATACTTTTCTCCACAACTAAAGTTTAGCCTTTTTTCAAGTATTTTGTATACTACTACTGATTGTACAGTGGCATTTTAAATAAATAAATAATTGTGGCTGTGTTGAAAACAGAAATATATTGCTTAGAGAGTGAAATGTTTTAAATATGGATCTGGTCAGACAGGTGGCTGGGGGTTGTCAAAGAAAATGTCCTCTTCTTTCGTGTCAACAAAATAAGGGATGCACCACAACACAGGACTGGTTTTAAAGCTGGAGGCTTTTCTTTCTTTTCTTTTTTTTCAGGCATTTCCAATGCTCAATGTGCATTTGGGTGGGGTTAGCATCACTAAAGCTATCTCAAAGCTTATGACTATATTTTTCATTATAACAATAGTTAACTTGTTTTGTATTAAAGTTTTATTTTCACCAATACTCTTTCAATCTACTCCAAACCACTCAACTTTAACAACAGAAGCAAAGCATGTTGTTAATACCAGCATTGTCACCTTCATTTGACCAGTTTGTCAGCGTTTTTCAAAGGAAAAATTAGAGCACCTGTTTTATTTCCATATTGTGGAACATTCTTGGTAAAGCAATATCTCCATGGAGACACGCAGGTAGCGAAGCCCATACCAAAAAGTTAGATAGTGCACCTTTATGTCCCAGTTATTTACATTTGCTATACTGCAGTTGTGATTACTATTATGCAAGACTGGATTTGCAGATGCTTCAGGGTCAGTCAGTGAAAATCATTTCACTGACTTTCAATCCAGTGATCTAGTCTCTTGTCTAGTGTAATATGCTTTGTGATTATAGTTTGTTTGTTTGTTTGTTTGTTTGTTTGTTTGTTTGTTTGTTTTTTGTGTTTGTTTCATACATGAAAAATAAGGTATGCATGGACCATTGGCGCAGCAGTCATCACTTTCGCCTCACAGCAGGAAGGTCCTGGGTTCAATTCTTGGAAGTCGTGCGGGCCGGTCAATCTACGTTCCTTCTCTCACCTGGTCATGACCTTTGGGTAATGACAGAAAGAACAAGATCACAGATACAAACAACTGAAATGAGTTTCCTCCACACGGTGGGCACTCCCCCAGAGATAGTTTGAGGAATTCAGTCACACAGGAGCAGCTCAGAGTAGAGCTGCTGCTCCTCCACGTCGAGAGGAGCTAGCTGAGGTGGCTCTGTTTTGGACCTCCCTGGACGCCTCCCTGGGGAGGTGTTCTAGACATGTCCCAGTAGGAAGACCCAGATCCTCCTACTGGGTCCTCCTACTGGGTCCTCCTACTGGGACGCGCTGGAGGGACTTGCCTGGAGGAGTTGGAGAAATTGTCTGGGGTGAGGGAAGTCTGGGATCCCTGATCAGACTCTTGCCCCTGCAACCTGGCCCGGGATAAGAGGAAGAAAATGGATGGATGGATGGATAGTTGCCATGGCATGGGACAAGCCCTTGACTTGCAAAATCTTGTCTTAGTCAAATAGAAAATGAGAAACTATACCTTGAGCACATCATGTAGACATTGCCATGGGATCATGAACCAGCCCTGCGCTACTCCTCGTACTGGACATGTGCAGAGATCTGCAGGGCCTAAAGAGCCTTGGAGAAGAGATTTCCTTGTAAAAACATCACTCTCTACTCGCTACCTCTAGAGCAAACACTCAAAGGAAACAGCAGCAGTGTGAATACAGAAAGAAACCAACCTCAAATGAACCCATATCAGCTGTAATATTATAATATTATATTATATTATAATTATAATATATTATTAGTATTTTATTATTATTATACAGTATTTTATCATGGTTATGTGTATTGATTTTAAGTCACACTCTTGGGACTGTGCTTTTTTGGTCTTCTACCTCTGGAACACAACTTTTAAAACATTATTTATCTGATGATTGCCCTCTGGTATAAAACAGTGGTGGTGTTCTTGAGATATTTTATATCTGACATGACACTCCATGCCACATTCATGATCACTACTTTTCAATGATGCACAAAATTAACTGTTGTATCTAATTAAGAGGCCGTTGAGTGTTTTAAGCTTTCAAGTGTCTCTCTATGCATATAAAGATGTCGGCAATATTGCCAGTTATCCTTTGTAACGTATTATGGTTCTTTTTATCCCTAAATTTGCAGTTCACTATTATTATTACATGTATAAACTTCATCCTCATCTCATCACATCCAGACCCCAATGATTCATAACTGATTAAGACACGTTTATAGGTTAATTATGATAATAAAATAAATGTACAATGTAAGAACAACTAAAGAAGGGAGAGGGCATGGTGTGAAATATTCTAACTTCATGTCAAATAGTCTAATTAATTAATTAATGCAAGCACAGCTGCCACGCCTTGCTATTGCTGTGCAAAGTATCGTTCCTCTTGTCAACTTTTAACCTACTTCATCCAATCAAACATAAAACAGAGTGGTGTTTAAGTGAGAAGTTACACAGAAGAGTATTGCAGGGGCAGCTCTGACCTTTAAACATATATACACATGTAGCTTCCTCACGTCGTTGTAACTCCTGGTGTGAAGTATGGGTCACACTTCTGTCTGAAAGTGTTAAAGGCGTGACTGAATAAAAAGTTGTGTATGTTATCAGATATTCTCGTGGAGCAATGTAGCTGATACACTTTTTGTTTGTATGCCAAAATATTTAAAGCGGTGTGGATAATCCATGTTAACTGTGATATCACATTCCCATCTGCAAGCTACAATGACACAAATTATGCCTCATTAAGATATACGTGGATAGTTAGCAGTGGAGATAGCGTATCACATATCACATTTCTCAATCCTTCCACTTCCTGAGGTTGTACTGATAATAAGCCAAAATCCCAATGATTCTTTCAACCACTGGCTTTGGCTTTAGTTTATTAATCTGCTCTTACTAGCTGCCATACAGGTCAGAAAATTACCAGCACAACATTCTCTTGCACACAGACCACCAAAATTGGGACTAAACTAAACTCAGGCTAATTTAAGTGTTGTTGAAAACTGATATTTTTAAACCCTATACATGTATGACCCGGGAATCTGAATTCTGTTCTCATGTCCAGCAATCAAAGTAATCCCATTAACTAGTCCTGGAGACAAAATAGGTCATGTATCATCTTATGTTATGCTATAGGATGAGAGGAAAAACATAAACTCTGAGAAGATGATCTAAGAATAATCCACTTCTGTGTTCAGAAATCATCGTCATTCATCACGGTGATTAAGCAGCGACATGGTCCAGGAATAGCTCACACCTTAGTTAAAATCATGTCATCAAACTGCTCTAATCCACCGCACTCAGGAGATCACCACAAACGCTTGTCAACTTCACTTCTCTCTTGGATTTTTATAAACAAACCAGTTATGTATCTGTCAGATTGTTTTGTTATTGCTCAGTTTTAGTCACTGTTGTGTAAACTCCGTTGACAGTTTGTGGATGCACGCCAATGCAAATTTGCCTTTGACACTACAGTTTTGACAGGTGATTTTCGGTTTGGCCTGAGGGCTATAGGCCAACTATCCATTATCCCATGGGACAATTTTGGGACAAGACAGTTGAACAGCTCTATTGTGGTTGTGTAGTACAGCCCTTGGTACACCGTTAAATCTGCATGCTGCAGGCAGCAATTGCCTAGAAGTGATTGGATGTATTTGTGCCATATATCACAAATGGGGACAGTGATTATTTTATTTTATTTTATTTTATTTTATTTTATTTTATTTTATTTTATTTTATTTTATTTTATTTTATTTTATTTTATTTTATTTTATTTTATTTTATTTTATTTTATTTTATTTTATTTTATTTTATTTTATTTTATTTTATTTTATTTTATTTTAATATTGATTAGCATTTAACATTACAGTCCTAGCCCCCGGGTTGTCTTCGGTTCATTTTGAACCCGGTTTAGACCCGTTCTATTTCATCACTATAAAACTTTCCCAAACATCACTTAACATACAATTTATGCAAAATGTTCTGCTAAAATAAGTATTTTTTTCTGATGAAAATTATATTGCTCATTGACCAAAGGGGCATAGCTCAAAGGAAGACAGCACAAGTAGTACCACTAATAGGCTCCTCTCCTCTGGGGCCAGAACTCCCATGAAAACAAGATTCTGAATCTCAGTGGGACTATCCTGGTTAAATAAAGGTCAATAAATAAATAATGAAAATGCATTAGTTGGGACATTTTGGCCGACCCAGAACTATGTGTAATTAAAGGGTACATTTCAGTTTTGTTCACTCCTCAATTCATCAATTATAAATTTCTCCCACGACGAGAGAAAGCCATGAGGCAGGTTGTTTCCAATCGGCTCTTTCTTCTCAGCCAGTGCAATTGACAGTTTAGGAATCAAAGAACTGACAGTCCGAGGTGGCAAGTGAACAAAACTACACACATCCTTTGCATTAGGACTGGGCGCATAATGGTTTCCAGAGGCAATAGCATCCATACAATCACTTATCACTGAAGGTTTAGTAAGAATCTAAACAGTGACAGTAAGATTTGAAGCACTGAAAATGTACCCTTGCTTTATATTAGTTTGGTAATTTGTGTAACACTGTTCATCTGTACATTCCCTTCCTGGTCTGTCTCTACACTGCTTTCTCCTCATTCATCAATCTTTATGGTATTTTCTGTCACTGTCAATACTTGAGCTGTTCCTGTGTGCTTCTAAAATGAACTTCTGAACTGCCACACCCTTCATAATAAGCATTCAGAAATATGTTAACCAAAGTGTTAAAAAAGAAAATGTTGATTATTTGCCGTGGATAGGAACTTTAGAGTGTTCCCAGTTGGTTTATGTGAGAGATAGTGTGTGTGTGGGATGCGATGGTTTAGGCATGTTGTCTGCAGCGCCGTCCAACAAGCCCCAGGGCACCTCAGTAAAAGAGATAATTATCTTTTATCTGCAATGTTGTGACGGGAGATTACGCTTCAAATTTACGATTGTTAAGGAGACAATGCAACATGAGGCCTGCTCTTTTCAAGTATTGAGGGGGTCTCAAACAAGTGTGAGAACCCCCACAATGCAAGAGTAGCTCATCCCCCATGTTCCAAAACAAACGACTTAACAAGGAGCTAAAATGATCCATGTTACCATTTTGTCATTACGGTGTAAACGCTATAACATAAGTTCCTCTAATGTTAAGGAATACTTTTTCATAAAGCATCAATAAATACATGAATTCCCTGCATTTGACTCATCCTTTGATTTTGCTGGGGCAACCTGTCCAGGGCAGCAGCCCGCTGCAGCGCTCAGGCCCATGTCCAGCTCTGAAGCCTGTCATGACCACATGTTTGGAGGATGTGTAACAAGATTGTTCATTAGTCCAAGTTTTGTACAAAAGCAAACCCAGCCTTTGTAACTGAAACATATAATATAAGTTTAATATTTATATTGTTTTACTATTAAATGTCAGTAAAACAAAAACATTTTTGGAGGTTATACACCAAATGAGATCTATGGCTTTTTCTTTTTTCTTTTTCTGTGTGTGAAAATGAAAAAAAAAAAAAAAAATGATTAATGCTTTCAGTACTTTTAGATATTTTTTGGTTTAAAAAATATCCTATTTCTTGTCATATAATTTAACTTCTAGAAGTGTCAGATTTCTTAGAATAAATATTAGAGTAAACAGTTGTCTTTCGTGTGTTCAGCTTCCAAAGTCTTAAAAACTAAGCCCCAGTCTGACCTGGCCGGTGCTGATGGCTCGACAAAGATGAACTGTTGCCTCAAGCCAATTACAGCCACAGATCTGTCATCACACTCACCTGAAGATGAAGCCAGAGAGGAGGAGACAATGTGTCTGCGACCAAGCCAAAGAAGGGGTGAAGAGGATAGATGACACTGCGTCAGTCAGCCTTCCACACCTGAGCTAGCCAGTGCACATGCACTCACCCCTGGCATACTTCCACGGCAAACACAGGGAATAGGTCAGCCAAAGGCCGTAGGGTCCCAGCACAAGGCAAAGCTCCCCTCAATCCCTTTCTATACAAACAGAGCCGCGCACTGCTGCCATTCTTGTCCATATGCCCCCTTGACCTCATTATTAAAACACAGGAGCAAATCTCCTGATTGGTCGCAGCGGCTCAGAAACAAATGATGCCAAATACCTGACTTCTCTGTGGCCTTTTTGCAGGAAGCCCTCAGACGACTGCTTTGCCTCTTCACTTGAGCAAAAACATTCTCATATTAGTGATGGAGCTAGAGGTAGAAGTGAAAGTGCACTTTAAGGTCACAGTTGTTTGCACAATATTGAGAAAGTATGGTTACATTATTGAGATGTTCATGTAAAAGTTGCACTATAGCCTTTTACCAATGTGCCGAGTCGGCTACCTCTAAGTTTACCCAACATGGTGGTGTTCTTTAAAACGGGGGTCCATCATATTACCTGACCTCTCCCGTCTCAGGGGTCACATCCGCCATGCTTTGCTAGGACACAGCTAAAGTTGTGGAAAATGTGTCATGTTGGATCGTCAAGCCTGCAGTGCAGGGCATAAAGCCAGCAACTATGTTCACAACTGAGATGTGTGTGTGCGCGCTCTGTATATTTCAATGCAACTGTTGCCTTGGGCACTATGTTGAGGCTAAATGCTATTATTCTAGTGTGTTGATGCCAGGCCAGCAGCACCATATAGCTGGACGAGGCCAGGTCAGGTGTTCAGGGTCTACAGTGACCGGTCAGGAGCCCCACCCAACATTATACTTGTATTGTTTGTATTTATTGTGTTTTATTTTGATTAGTCTCTTATTTTCAGCTAATAGCCCCTTGCATTGCCACACCTACTTTTCCTGCCCAGATGTGATGTTTCCATGGCCCTAATGCTGAGTGCAGGTGAGTCGTCAACTTTTCTTTATTTAGTTGTTCAACTGAGAACTTATTTTCTCTGTTAGCGTCCGCTTGTTAGCCATTGTGTTGATACGTCATCATCCACGCCCCATCCCCAACACATGGACACACTCCTACCTGTGTGCAAATGCAAAATACCGACTTATTTGGGACGTATATACAGCATAGAATGGGTAACCTATCTACACTCAGCTGTGGAGAGCAACCTCACAGTTTCGTGTCACAAACTGTGGAACATTCCAGGCAAAGCAATAACATCATGGAAACAAGCAGGTGGAAGACTCTCCACCAGAAAAAGTTACATAGAGCACCTTTAAGTTAAGACTGTAATAAATGTGAAACTCTTTAAATAAAATAATAATAATAACAGTTTAAAGCTTTTCTTCATGTACTAGGGTTTGTCATACGGTATTTCTGAAATCATCACAATCTCCTCTAGACTTGTGAGACAATGATGGCTAAAAACTCCTGTTGAAGTGAGATGTATGTGAGTGAGAAGTATGAAAGTATGAAAGTCTGTCAGTGGCTAGAATAATACACTTTAATCTGCAATTAAATCTCCTTGCATGTAAATGAATGTGTTAGTGGTTGAAACTAGTATTTCCTGCTTATTTCCTCTTTCACATTAAATTTGATCACAGGGCTGAACATGTGGCCACCACACTTGTAAAAATCTCCAGCCCAGAACATCTCTCTTTACATATCTTTTATAAATTTGGAGTAATGTGTTTATATTTTATATAAAATATATATTGTATATTTATATTTTTATCAATCTGGAGTAATGTGCATGTGCAGTGTGGACCTAACTATTTCATTTGTTCCTCCATTGCCACGATTTTATTTCTGCTCTTCCTGTTTGTGTCTAACTGACTATGAGTTGGCTGTGTACAAATCATATAAAGTAATGTGGTAATGGCATTGATAAAAAGGAGGCACAGCCACAGCACTGACATATCAACAGAGATTAAACTAGTTTATTTATTTTCAAAGAGGAAAAGAATTTACAAAACAAAATGCAGTCATATTTTACACTAGTGATTATTATTAAATTTTTACAACCATTCAGTCTGCATAACATAAAGAAATAATTCTACATCTTTGTTTCTTTCATATTTTTGGTACTCTGATTTATACATACAAATAACAAATACAGGAACCTTTTCACAATGCATATAATCTGTGGGCAGGAAAAAATCTTTCAAGTGATGTGTTCATCTATGTCGGTGTGTGTGTCAGTGTGTGTACATGTTCACATCAACACAAAGCACCCGCCCCAGACCTATAACACATCAGAGACAAAAAGCAGAGGGACACTGCACTCAGTGCTGCCACTTTCAGTTAAATTAATTCATTCAAGACAAACTATGAGCCTGCCCTCTGACAGTCTGATCCATGCCTGAGTCCTCTCTCTGTACTTCTTCTGCTGCCTTGTACCTTCCTGTAATTAGATGCTCAGCGACAAGTTTCCTTTTTTATTAATTAAAAAGTATTTCTTAAATGTATTGTATTTCATACAATTTGTACAAATATACGTATTTAATGTCTGATCCTCATCAGAGGAAGAAAGAAAGGAGCAAGGGATCCTGTTACACAGGTGCATGGTGAGGCTGAATTGAAATTTAAAAATGTTTGTATTGTGATGGAAAATGGCTTTTTGTACATAAATGAAGGGGGCAACCTCAGTGTAGGGCAAATGTCTCTCTCCCGGCTGAAGGTCCCCAGAGGTCAGTGAGCCATAGTACAGTCTGCAAAGTCATCACATTGCAGAGATGCACAGTCATACAAAAATAAAATACAACTCATAAAAAGAGTCTAAAGTCTGTTGTCGTCCCATCTTAGATGAGCAGTGAGACTGTGAGCTTCGTTTGGGTCAGTAAGCTGTCTTTGCGTCTGTTAGGAAGCAGAGGTACCATTGGGCGTGCTGAAGTTCAGTATGAGACTAGCCCATGGCTGTGACCATACTGGAGTGGTGTGGGAAGGGGAGACTGGAAGAGGGGTGCATGGGTGTGGGCGTGGTCAACATGTGGCTGGAGTGTGAAAAGGGGGGGAACGACGACATGTGGCGGGACAAGGCTGCAGGGCTGAAGGAGCTGCTCTTGTCCATCAGACTTTTGGAGAAATCCTCCATACTATCTTGAGACTTTTTGCTCTTCTTTGACTTGCTGGACATCTTCCTGTTTCTTGTCTGGATGCCTTCCTTCTTCATGGTCAGAGGTCTGTTGATCTGCTCTCAAAGAAGACAGAAAGATGGCATATTAGTATTTTTGTCACAGAAAAGTACATGCAAGATATACATGTTCTAAGTGAACGATTGGATAAGGATTAATTCGTTTTACTGTAGCTTTTAGATTTTATTCTCTTTCTAAATAGGAAACATTAAACATAGAATAATTGAAAACTAAATTCAAATAGAAAAGATGTAACAAAAATTAGGCACTGGGAGACATGGTGAACCTCCATCATGGGGCAAATCAGGGTAATGCACTGCATTTAAAAACAACATACGGTAGTATATCATGTTTTTAGCGGTGACTATTGATGGTGCACTAATTTGAAGCTACTGTGCCGAAAATAAATTCAGTGATAAAGTCAATCTAAAAAGGTAAAAACAGTGTTCTGATGAATGAAGCTTAGATTTGTCAGACATTGTCAGTTTGCAGACATCTTGAGCAAAGTTGTCTAGATGCATATCACCTGGTGTGAAACCAAGAACCACAAAAGTTCAACTTTGGTAATGACCATTGCAGTGCAGACTCAGTGCATCCTCAAGCAAACAAAACATCTTCAACTATACATAATGCATTTAGATTAATCATCCCTGCTAAAAGAGACTATAAGGAAAGGCATCAGGACATAAATATGTTGAGAGGTTTTTCAAAGCTCTTTTATTTTCAGAAATACAAAATATTTTGTCCAGGGCCAAATATTTGGAAACATAAAACAAAGCAGGTAGAACCTCAGTAAAATAATTGGCAGTAAAGAAAATCACTAAAAAGAATCACAGTGAGTGGTGAAGGACTGGTGTCCCTGGAGCGTATGAAAGACACAGAAATTACTCAGAATAAACCGAGTTTTAACATATAAATACATATATTTTTAAATAGAAAATGATAAGTAATTTTTAAATATATATTTTAATTTTTAACACTTGTTAATGTGTCAGCTCTGCGCTGCATAGACAAACATTCAGAGGATTTTGCACTGGGACGTGTCAAGGAGAAGCCTAAAGAATATATCATTAGCAGCATTACTTACATTGTGAAGCTTGTAGTAGAGGCCGCAGGCATTGCAAACAGGATCGCCATTGGCGTTCCTCCGCCACAACGTTGTAGTGGTCGTCTGACAGTTTGCGCAGGACGTTCCCGCTCGCCGAGCAGCGGACTGTACACACGGGAGAGACAACACCGTCACACGGGCAGGCCAACGGTCACCACTGTATTATCAAGAAGCGCTCGGCTAACGCTGCACACCAAAAGAACAGCCTAAACCAGCTGGGCTCAGCGAAAGGGTTCACGTTTGTCAAAATGTGAATTTTGGCATGGTAATTAATTCCGTTTTGGTCAAATAATTATGACGACGATTGGCTAAATAGGTCCAGAAGGCCAATAATGTGTATAAAGACCAATAAATCCGTAAAATAAAATCCCATAAAATCCGTAACATCTGCATTTATTGTGTCAAACAAATGCAAAATTGCAGTGATATTTACAACAACAAAAAAAACAACACACGCGAAGAAAACAGCATGGATTTACAAGGCTTTTTTGTTTGGTTGGTTTTTATTTTGTTGCGACGTGTGGACTATTAGGACTCGGCAAAGTCACAAAACCCATCTTCATCAGTGCGTAAATCACCAGCAAAAGGTCCAATTACGCACCGGCAAATAAATATGCATACATAATGGTGACTATAGCTCTACTCAGGCTGTGGCAAATTGAACCGAGTTTTCTCTGCACTCTTTTGTTGACTTGACATTGATGTTATAATCTCTAAAATAATCAATAGACAAGTGACCATAGCGGATACAGAGCTACATTATCTTTGAGGAGATTTTTTATTTGCTCATGTTGAGTCTTGACGACACCCGTCGCTGATCACGCGAAGTATCTTGGCCACATCTCATTAGTGTTTCGGGGTTTTAATTTGGCCCGTGTCGCTACAAAGAACCTGCAGTGAAGCCGGTCTTCTGTTCGTCCATTCTGCCGAGGACAAGGTCAAGTGTGTCATGGCCATTAGCGCAGCGTTTTAAGTGTTTCGAGCGCTAAACAAACTGGAGTTGCGCCTGTGTGCTGGCATGCCTCAGACTCCACAGCCTGTATGTTATGACTGGGGAAGCGGCCGGTGTTGTTAGAAGCGACTTATCTGCACTGCTCAGATATCCGGCAGCCCTTTCCGGGAAAGTCGGCTTTTCACATTAGACAAGCATGGAGTAGGACTCGCGAGCTTATGGATACTCATACAGGCCTCGAAATAATTCATCAAAAAACGTGTTGTTGTTTTTTTTTCGGGGGTTTTTTTTCGGTTTTTGTAAAATGTCAGACTGAATAGGACTAAATAAAACACATGGGGTATTGTATGTGTATGAAACGTATTCGGAAAAGACTTCCACAAGATAGGGGGATAGAGGAGGAGAGGAGAAGAGTGAGGCGGTTTGGTGAAGAATTGGGTAGTGTTTTTGGTCAGAACATACCAGTCTCCGCTTGGGTTTTATCAGGGGACGATTTTGCCCGTTCATCTTGTGATAGAGACCACAGGCGTTGCAGAGATAGTGACCCGTACCGTCCCGCCTCCATAACGGAGTCGACGTGGCTCCGCAGTTCACGCACTCTCTGCCCTCTGCAAGCGCAATAGACACACACAGTACGCACCGGTTAGCGGACAGTGACATAGATCATGATGATAAATTCTGCTGTCTTCATTTGCAGACAAAATGGTGACATAAACTGTGAACGTACATGCCAAACATTAAACTACTGTATGAGGGGGAAAAGGCACAAGTATTAAAAGTGTGCTATTGTGGACTCTCTTTACATTCAAACATTACTTGTGCAATCAATAACAGCAACAACAACATGTGAGATTGACATATAGCCTCGTAAAATGTGTTATAAAACAACTGATATAATAATAATAATCATAATAATAATAATAATAATAATCATAATAACAATAGTAATAATAGTAATAATAATAATAATAATAATAATACAGTGGCGCTGCGCTTTTGATTGCACTTCTACAGTGACAGGTGAAACGCGCGTGGGCCCGTTGACACTGAAACATGGGAGTCACAGATTATTTGAAAGCAGAAATTCACACTGGGTTTCTGTACGAGTGAGTACGTTTGCATTTTAAGTAGCTACACTTCCCTTTTTTGCAAAAGCATAGGCCGACTACATCACAGACAAATATAGCGTGTGTGTGTGTGCGTGTGTGTGTGTGTGTGTGTGTGTGTGTGTGTGTGTGTGTGTGTGTGTGTGTGTGTGTGTGTGTGTGTGTGTGTGTGTGTGTGTGTGTGTGTGTGTGTGTGTGTGTGTGTGTGTGTGTGTGTGTGTGTGTGTGTGTGTGTGTGTGTGTGTGTGTGTGTGTGTGTGTGTGAAATCAAGCATGGAGTGCTTAAGTAAGAACGGGCTTCATGCTTTCTTTAAACAAAAATAAAATAATAATAGGCTAGGGTTAATTGTGAGAAACACATACTACTACTACGACTATATCTGATATGATACAAATTCGTTCTCAACTATATTACTATCGGTTACTGTATGCGCTACTTATCAATAATCCTGCGCCTTTGTTTCCATCAATCTATTCTTTGAGAAACATGCGCAGAACTTAAACCAATATTTATAGGCCAATATATAGGCCAATATTTTTCGCCTTCTCGGTGCAATTTGGAAATATTTGAGTGCACTCCAACACACCGGCAATTCACAAGCGTTTTCCCCGTGAATGAACGAGCAGCATCCGGCGCTGAGTAAACAAAGCAACTGTGGCGTGCACTGGTCTGACAGTAATAGGATTATGTTAAACATATAAACGAGGCGACACAGCCCAGAGAGCTGGCTCCCCAACATGCCCCTGGTTTAGAGCAGGAGAGCAGTCTATTATTATTGCTGTTATTTATTATTATTACTGTTATTGTTATTATTATTATTATTGTTATTACTGTTATTGTTATTATTATTATTATTACTGTTATTGTTATTATTATTATTATTATTATTATTACTGGTGCCAGCTCTAATAAATACTCTTCAGCCTAATTGTAGGATATCTCATTTTGAAGGAGCTACAAGTCTGAGGAATAATGTTAGGTCAAAAGTGAATGTAATAAAGCTCACGCCTACCTGAACAGGACCTTGTTTTTGGTCTTGTTTTGGAACCATAACTAGAAGATGACCCACCTATCAGGCTACTTGGTGGGAAGAGGCCAGGGCCGTATTCGGGGACATAAGGTGGGTATGTTGCGATGGGGTGATGGGCAGAGGATGACGCCACACTTCGGCCGTGAGCGGACTCCAGCTTCATGCTCTCTGCCAGGGAAACCTGGTACTTTATGCACTCTTTGTCCTCCTGACGACCGGAGCTGTTGGAGCCCGGAGTAGAGATGCCGGGATCCGGTGAAACGTCTTTTGGAGGGGTCGGGGGAAACGTAAAGAGGTGCGGACTAGAGTGGCCGTTGGACAGCGAAGATGAGGAGGCCGGGGGATAGACTGAGAGGCTGGCAGGGGAACCATGGTGTAAAGGGTTCTTGGGAAAGGGGCTTAGGTTCCAGGGGGAAGTGCTGTGATGTGGGGCAATGCCTTTGCTCCCCTCCAGCCACGGCAGAGAGCCGTGTAGTAACGAGGGACGGCACACCTGGCTACCTAGAACAAACACAAAAACACATTAGCACTGGGTTGAATAATGTCACTCACTTTAGCGCGACTGATTCAAAGTGGGCCACAAACAGCGTGTGTAGAAAACTGGCCAAAGCAAATTTATCCCACTCAGCAATGTCTTATCAGCGTAAAATATATCAAACAGGGCCCAACAAGAGCACTTCTCTAAATCCCTCTGTTCCACGTTGAGTTAACGTAAGAGGCTTTCAGTATGAACAAAAAAGACACGTTTCAAAACATTTAGCAATTAAGTATCTGCGTGCAGACGCACGCTGACGTAAACGTGTCGTGGCACAAGCTAGATTAATGGGCAAATGTTTTATTCTAAAAGTAGCTGCATGTAAAACTAAATTCCAAATTGACACTTATTGCCAATAGTAAACCATCGTTTTCATGTCGCTGTAACAAAATTCCATAACCCCAGCGCATTTGATCTGCAGAGCTGAATTACGCACAGACTAAATAGATAATGTGGCCTTGATTAAATAAAGGCCTGAGAGGCCGTTTACTTACTGTGTGGAGGAGGAGGGTACCTCTGTACGGCACGAACTGAGTTCCCATAATACGGAGAGACGTGGTTGCCTTGTCCATCGATATTAAAGAGTACATCCACATCGTCAGCGAGCGGATACTGCGAAGGGTCCATATATGAGTGGCCGAGGCCGGGGTGATGTGAGCCGGGATGCTGCTCGTTCAATACAGCTGGATGATGGCTCATCCACCGAGGCTGGTCCGCGCTAACTTCCATTGTGTTGTTTAATTTAGTCTATGTTCATGTACGGTAGACCACCTTATGCCGTTCACAAGAAAGAAAGTCCCAAATCCGTTCGTTTAAATCCACAGGTTCCGTGCGCGCTTCCAATCACCTGGACACAGAAATAAGGTGTTAAATCTGGACTTTCCCTTTGATCGTTTCACAATAAATGTGCAGATCTGACTGAAACACAGCGAAGAAGTATTAAATATTATATTTAAATACGACACATACCCAACATTACAAACTCTGTGCGCTCGTCAATGAAATACGTCCAAAATGAAAGAGGCACCGTCGCTGAACTTGTTCCTATTTAAAAAATACTTTTGAGCTGAGCTCAACAAGTAATGCGCGCGGTTCGTTTGCAGTGGTCGGCTTCAGTGCGCTGACCCAGCGGGTTCAAATCACTGCTCAGGCGTGTGTTGGTGCGCTGGAGTGGTTGTGTCCATTAGCTTCTGCTCTCAGTCTTCAATAAAGTTCTGGCTCTCTCGCCCCGCACTGCTCGCTCACTCCTACCCTTTTTTTTCTCTTTTTTTTTTTTTTTTTTTTTACAGTGAAGGCATTCTTTCAGGATGGCGCCAGGCAGCTCAATGCTCGCAGACAGCTGTGGCGCGACGCAACTTAAGGAGGGTCTGTCAGTGTCATCAGTTAAGGGGAGGGGCCTGCCCTAATTGAATAGAGCTACGCCAGGAGAGGTTCCCATCTAAGGTAAGATTCCTTTTTTTACTCCATCTATACTGAATCAATAAGAATTCTCTTACAAGTCATTTTTAGTAAATAAGGTAAAAGGTCACAAACAATAATTTAATTTAGCCAACTCAAATAATAGCCAGAATCACCCTGTCGTTACAGTTAGTCAGAGTTAGAGTGTTAGGGCTCTAATCACATTGTTATTCGCTTCAGTATCTGGTGAACTGCAGAGCAGTGCAGGCAGTCAAGCCTGTTGCTCTGGGCACGGCATGTTTCCATTCTTAAAATTGTGACAGTGCGTCCTCTCGTGGTGACAGCCAAATTGAGCAGATTTCCACCCTCTGTAGTGAGAGTTCAGTGCGCTCGAATCGACTAAACTCTCCTTATGTAGTAGTCTGTTACTGCCTGTCATTCAGCGTGTGTTATTTTTGTAATAACCTGCCCTCTACAGTAACTCAAACAGACAGGGAAAAACGGCTTGTGTCATTATTTATTCAAAACACTGCATTAAATGTAAGACGATAGCTCTCAAAGGGCCTGATCATGTTCATATCTTTCATCTTTTTATATTATTTAAAGAAAGGTCCAGTCAGTATGGCTCTGGCGTGCGTGGAATGAGATGGATTGAAGATGCGCCTTTGCACGCTTACGCAGCGGAATTACTCCGCGGAAAAGGGTTTTATTTACTCCCAGTTTGGGTTTATGATATAGCACTGAATGTAATAGTACGCAGGGGGTGTGAGCGGATAGACAGCCTTTCCGACGCTACTGGATGTGACGTAATCACGGTGTTGAAAATGCAAGGAAATAAACCCAGTGGAGCTTATGGGCTCCATGACTTCAAATTGTTCGTTTTGTGGCAACAGCTTCGTATAAAAACTGCATTAAATTAATGCAGACCCGCCAATAGGTTCATGTCTAACTTCTGTTATAATCTACAGCCATCACACTGAATATTGCTGGGCAACGCGTGCCAAATGTGTGCTACTCTTTAAGATATATACTATGTTGCATATTAGAAAGCTCGTTTACAAGCCCAAGAGACAAGTGATCTTATCTGCTCTGATTCAAATCAAGAAGTGGCAGTGGTTTAAGAAATAGGACGCCGGTGAAGAAATTATTTTCTATTCTTATTTTTCTAATTAGGCTATCTTATTTTATGTTAGCATATCAGAGGGCTGATTAAAATAACGCCTGTTTTAAATATTTGATGTAATTTACAAACCCTATTTATTTATTTGCATGTGCAATACAATAGTCGTGTCCAATAGGCCTTTCAGTTTGTCTCTTGGTACGAAATCATTTTACAAAAATGCATTTTCGATCTACTCACATCACCGTGGGTGTTAGGCTATTGTCTTGACAATGAGAGGAAGCCTGCTCCAACCTGCATTATTGAGACAATCTGACAACGTTCCAATTAAAGTGGAGCTCCTTCGAGTCATGCACAAAAATGTACAGCAAAAAAAAAAAATAATAATAACGAATTTGTCGACGTGGAAATGTTCAAATGTGTCGCAAGTTAAATGTTTAATGTATCTAGTTATTTTGAAAGTCCACGGTTAGCCTATGCACTTGTGTGAGTCATTCTTCGCCTTTCAAAGTCTTTTCAAGAAAAAGCATATTCTTTATGTGAGCATGTGAATCTACTCGTCTTCTTAGAACTAAACGAGGGCGTAAAATTAAGATGAGTGAGAAACTCCATCGTATTACCAAGAATTAAATGTCACCAGTAAAACAAAAAACAAATAAATATACACGCTTTAAACATTGTTTGTAATTATTTACAACAACAAAAAATGTAAAACAAAACGTCATTTAGAGAATTGCGATCGTTATCGGCGTCAACAGCAGACGCACTGATGTAATCTTTGAGGGAACGTGCTGGGCCTTTTCACCTTTCTTAACACGAGCAAAGCATCCACCTGCCGGAACTATGAGTGAAAGGGATTTCATAAAAATGCCATATCAATTTTCAAAATATTGCACCTACACAAAATAAAGAATAGGCAATTTTCAAATGTATCAAATGCCAAATGTACACTAAAAGGACATCAGTGAAAACAGCAATAACAAAACAAGGGAAAAATCAAATAGCCTAAATTTAAGAAAGAATTTGGCACGCGGTTTGTATTTTTATCAACTCATTTAACGCATATTTTTTGATGTAATACAGGCTACAGACGTAACATTCTACCACATTGTGCCCCGTCCTGATGGCGCAGAGAGAGGCTCTCTGACTGAAAAGAGCTACTGTCCTATCCAAACGTATCCACACTTATCGACAGTAGTCTAGATGGAGAGAGTTAATACCTTGAGAAACGCAGTTTCAGCACGCCTGACTCCTTCCCCACGACCCGCAGGCAAGGTAATCACATCAATTTCACGCCGCGTATGAGATTCTGCCCATAGGTCGACCACTAACCTGGGTGGTAATGGGTGGTTAAAACGCATAATTTTGCTATTTTTTCAAGCAGCGAAAAGACTAAGAAATGTTTTAAGACATATCTAGAGTCATTTGGAGCTTAATATTTGTGTCATCGCCATTTTTTTCGCGCGATAACCTATTGTGGTTTGTTGTTGTTAGAAGTGTTCCAAAAAACAATTAACCCAGAGTCATGCGTCAGGGTTGACATAGTTCTATAACTGAACCACCATTCGTTTGTAACCTCAAGTTCCAAATGTGGGCATGTCTTCTCTCCATCATAAATTATATCAAAAGTGGCAAAGCGCCAAATGGTTCGTTTTGGACGATGCGGATCAAAAAGGGGTTCTGCCTATCCTAGGCAGATGCTGCCATTGGACATAGCGATCCGGATGTAGGCTTCAGAATAAATATTTACTGACCTGTAAAGGACGCTGGACCAGCTCAGGCTTTTTTCCGCAGATGAAAAGAGAGAGGAGCAAAGAAACTGATGCGCCGTTGGCATTTACAGAAATGGACTGAGGCAGACTGACAGAGAGGGCGAGAGCGGCGGAAGGGAGGGAGCGCACTGCTGCTACTGAAGGAGTCGCACTGCGAGAAGAGGCGGCCGCACACGCACAGGCGACCGGGCAGGGTGCACGCACGCGCACGGGCCAAACAAAGACGACCTCTTTACCGTACTGTACTGTGAACGCGTCGTGAGCTTCCGGGTGTAAGTGAGGTGTCACACGCTCACGCGCCACAAACACTATTCAGTCTGATAGGCCAGTCTGTCTCTGTCTAGCATATTATGTATTTTTCCTGTACATGTGTGATTATTGTTGTGTGAAGTTGTTGTTTTTGTTGTTGTTGTTTCTAGGCCTATACTTTTGCCGGGATAGTTCCTCTTTAAGACTGCACCTCCTCTCAGTAGCTTATTTTGTTTGCTAAAGACACTGACATTGAACCAACACTCTCTCTCACACACAGCCTTTCTCTCTCTCTCTTGTCAGAAGCGGGCTAAACCACTCGTGAATCAGGACGTCTCACTATGAAAAGGCAGTGTTTAACTGATGTTTATTATTTTTATGATCATATTGGGTGCATTAAGGACTGGTGCTTTCAGGCATTGTTTTAAACAGCTGAAGCTTCATATACAGCAGGAGCATAGGCCTGTAGCCTGTTACTTACACCATGGTTGATTGAAAGAAGCACCCAGCAAATCCGATCGTTTTCCATGTGGAACGCACCGCTGAGCGGAGCATCTCTCATGTGCCCAGAGTCTTCAATGAGAGTGTAAACTGATCACACCCAAATCTATCTTTGGGTGGTACTGAATTAAGGTGTATAGAGATACCCCCAAATTTGGCCGTATAAACCGACTACAGCCAAATAAATCCTTTTTATTCCAATGAATATTCTACTCCTCCACGCAGGATAAGCGCAGCTTGTCATTCATAGAATTAATAGAATTACCAGAATTACTAGCCTACAACACACGGGGCTTGAAGGCGCATCAATTTGGTTATTGACGCAAACGTTATTTGTTTTGTTTTATACATATTTTTAAAGGAGGGGGTGATTAGTCGATTAATTTGATATAAATAGAACATTAAATGAAATGCACAATGGGTGATTGATGCGTTTGATAGTCTATTAGATAACACAATTGCATTTCTAATCAGCGTAGTCTAATAGTCTAATGCACATTAAGAAATCAAAAAAAAAAAAAAAATTAAAACCTAGGCCAGGCCCAGGTCTACAGGGGTGCAAAAGGGTTCAATGCACCCTCATTCAAAATTGTTTGCACCCTCATTTGAGGCGTGTAATGAAAGAGTATCGTCTTCGCTCACCTTTAAAACTGGGATGCACCCTCAGTCAGTTTGGTCTGGACCCGGGCCTGACGGATCTTTTTTAGATGCGCATTTACATTTATTACAATTAATTACAGGGTAGAGTTGAGAAATAAATTGCGTCTAAGTGAATTGTGTCTTCATTATCTTTGTTGTAAAGGAGCAGAGTTATATGAACACATTACATTCTGTTGGATCAGAACAGAAGTCATGGAATTCCTCAACACGTCTGCGCTTCTCGTGCACAGCTCCTGATTAATGCAGAATTTGACACGAGCTCCTTCGTGACAACAGCCACGCGCAAAGCTCAGGATGGGCCAAAATGGAGCAGGAGCCTGTGCGCATGCACAATCTGCTTGGTTGAAAATCTACGTAGGCCTACTACAGTGTGTGTGTGTGTGTGTGTGTGTGTGTGTGTGTGTGTGTGTGTGTGTGTGTGTGTGTGTGTGTGTGTGTGTGTGTGTGTGTGTGTGTGTGTGTGTGTGTGTGTGTGTGTGTGTGTGTGTGTGTGTGTGTGTGTGTGTGTGTGTGTCCAAAGAAATAGCCAAATAACCCCCAAATAGACGACTGGTGAATTCTCCATCTGACGCTTACGTATGGCGCATTCAAGTTTCTTTCCAATTGTACAATGTCAATCCATTGGCATTGTTATCGTTGACATGCAAACAAACTTAAACCTAAACGTTTACGTGTTTGTAGCAAAAGCTCAAGTTATATCAGACCCCTCCCACTCCAAATGTGGAATAATTGCTGCAGTTCATAAAGCCTTCGTCTCAGCCTACACAATTATTCGCTGTAAATGTCATTTAAGATGACCTTAATTTCAAACAAAACGCCTCCAAAATGTATGGGCTGCGTTTTATTTATCCCCTGATTTATTTCATCAATGTGTTTTATTATTCACGCCCTGTGCATTCGCCAAAGACGATGCGCTTTTTTACTGGTCCTTTCGATTTTATTTTAAAATATTAGGCCGAGGTGGGGAGATTTATAAACGACTGCGCTCTTATCTGCTCCCTTCACGTATCCAGGATCACAGAAGCTGATTAAGAAAGAAGTCACAGCCAACGCTGGATTCATAATGATTTGGAATAATGAATCCTTATCTCTCCTCTGCAGATTATCAGCCTTTCAGCTCGCCATGTTTTGTTACATGGGATAATTTATTGCATCTAATACATTACAATGAATCTGATGGGGGAAAGTGATGGCCATGTTAGGAGAGGCTGCGTTTTTATCCCGGGGCAATGAAATGCCTTTACGATTTTTAATTGGTAAAATATAAAGGGAATCTGATAAAAAAAAATGGAAGCACAGAGGTATAATCTTGGCTGTTAGTGTTCCAGTTCCAGCAGCACTCTGCATACGCTGTAATTAGTGTGTCAGTTTCAACCTAAAATTAACAGCATCGACCTGCCATCTCTGCTTATGCTGGTAGAGTCAGCGAGTTCCTAATTTCGCATGATTTATTTTTCACCAAGAAGAGATAATTAATCATAAACATTGAAAACAGTGCAAAGAATGGAGATAACCACATATTTGCATCTTTCGTTCCTTGGCCCTCCCAACACCCAACACCCCGTAAAGCATACCTGATTTAGCTACTGTTGCACTTCCACCAAGTTTTTAATTTTCCGTGATTAATCTTGGAGTGTTGCTGTCTCATTAATCATGCAAACCAAAGGAGGTGGGGGCGGAACAGTGACGTGTGCCTCCCCCTGTAAAGCGCGCGCATCATAAATGTGGAGCAAGAAATTCGGCAGTGACATTGTGAATGTGCCATGCACTTGAGTCACCGATGGGAAGCGAGCCATGATGTTAAAGGATGTGGTGCCAGGCACACCATACACGAACTACTTGATCTGTTTGTATTAGCGTGTATTAATTGATGGATATAGGCCACTAGTGTAATTGTTCAGTATATATGTACATTTTCTGTGATTTAATTGGACGTTTTTAGATGTGCTTAGCATCAGCACTGCCATACGTGCCTTGTATCCGTGATTTGAATCGTATATGGATTGTGTCTTTGTTATTGTTGTATCTCCACAATAACAATAATAATAATAATAATAATAATAATAATAATAATAATAATAACAATAATAATAATAATAATAATAATAATAATAATAATAATAATAATAATAATAATAATAATTCCCTACTGATAACAGACAGAAGACAGAGGACTTATTATTACTTGTGACTTATGTTTCTTTGCCGTGTGCTCAAAGTTAGCCAAATAATACGTAAGCTCTCCTGTTTAGCTACTCCATTACTCCTTTATTTATTATTGTTCGTTAAGATTCCCCCCGAACATCACGTTTTTTACCGTGAAGTCGACCAGAGGTAGAGTTATTATCGTGACAAAAATAAATAAACGCAACGTCTTCATTTTGGTCCCAAACACAGAGCAGGTCTGCTCCGTGTCTGGCGACAGAGTGGCGCTGTCCGAGCTGAGCCGAAAACCTTCAGAGGGGCATATCCCCCACTATCGGGTTCTCCGGATCCCCCTTAAATTACGACAGGATTGGAGGCCAATATCAAATTGCGCATGGTCTGAGTTTCCCCGCCCTCTCGCGCTCTTTTAGTCTGCCCACCTGACATGGCACCACCATGTTATGTGCTCTGGATTCCCTTCTAGCTCTTTATTATAGGCCGACAGTAAAGCTCGTGGCCAGAACATGTATCAAAAATATTGATTAGAAGGGGAGCTTTTAAATTACACCATCAGTAACAGCAATGCTAAAAATAAAGCTAGTTTAGGCTAAGTTTCTGTTCCTTTAAAATGTGTGCTCAATTTATATATAATAGAATGAATAAAACTGCCATAATCCCTCTGATCATTTCACATAGCTGTTGCTGACAATAATGACCAAAGCAAATGATGATCGATAATATTACTGTTTATGTACATATATATGACTTCCAACTTCAAGTTAAAAAATATATATATTTGTACTATATATACACAACTTTGAAATGTTGCCAACACCTGTTCAAAAAGGTCTAAAAAAAAACAAAAACAAAAAAAACACAACAACACGGGTGCTCCAACTCACCTTTAATAGGTTATGGTATGGCAGAAATGGCACACCCTTTATCTATTGTTATAGGCTAGCTTTACTTTCAATTGCATCCCAAAGTTGTGCAAATCAGATGCAGGCGCTTTTTAGCTGCTACTACAGCGTTATCTATAAGGCCTTTGCATTGTCATTAATCTTCAGCAGGCTAATTAAATTAATCCATCGCCTCTTGGCACTGGAATGGCGACCATCTTTAAATCCGCTGCAGGAGGGGGCATTTATTTTTAAAACGCAAATACTTAACTGCGTAAAAGCTTACACAAACAGGGTCGTTTCCTTCTTCGTTTTGTCATTATTTGGCATAATGAAGGTATACTTTCACAGGATGCATGAGAGGGGCGTGTTATGTGACCGGAACGAGGCGGAGAGTCGGGACTGTGATTGACAGTTGGTCCGCAGGATCATGTTTAATCCGTGCCTCTCTCGAGCCTGTTCAGAACTCATTTCTCCACCGCGAGATGGGGACTCAGATGGTTGCCCGGGTAACGGCGATAGTGCTAAGCCATTTCCATTTTCTCCGAACGAGGGGGAGAAACATTTGCAACAGAGGTCGTCACAAAGTCATTCACAAACGACTGGAAGAGCTCGGTGTATTGGGAGGATCTGGGCACTCGTTACTGTCTGATGTCTGATTATTTTCAGTGTAGGCCAGATACAAAATACAGGTTAGACCTACATGTATGGCCATTTCCTCTTATGAACCTTTAAAAACTAAATGAAAAGTGAACTTACCACAGTTTGAGACCAATTTAAATATTCTTGAGTTTATAGTTACTAAGTTTCTATCAACCACCAAAAACTAAACTAAATGAGATTTTCGGCTTTTATCGGAGTGCCACCTGCACCCTTAAAATGCAAATCAACAGAAATATCAAAGCATTTATTGTCACATTGGCCCTAGACAATATTTAGTTATTATAAGTAAGATTTGTTGTAATGACATCTTTTAAAAACGAATAGGATATTTCATTCTTATAGAACCCACAAACAGCAGAAAGAAGTTGTAAGATGATTCAGGGTTAGTGATGTCTTTATTCTCTTCTGCACAGACCTGCAATCTTTCCTTCTCAAAGTCTGGCGGTACATCTGCCCCGTTCTCCCCAGTTGAAAGTAATGTGGATGTGTTTAAAATGTGTGCAGTTAATTTATATTTAGCCTAACCCAATGATGAGACAGATCAAGGCCAGTTATTCAAATGAGACGCACAGCAGGCCCACAAAGCTGGCTGCAGCGCTTCCTCTTTCCCATCACCTGTTCTCATTAATTCATGTGTCTTTGCCTTTCAGTCAAACCACCACACCTGTCAGAACAGAGCCCACTCCTCATTCAGACCTGGCATCATCATCCTAATTATTTATTTTCCCAAGTTCTTTGCTGAAGAGGGCCCCTGGTGTCTGCAGAGTTTGTGTAGCCTGTGTCTCTACGATAAACATGTGAAGTTTGGTGAAGGACAACAATCTGGTGGAGGAGCGATCAGGAGCAATAATGATAGTCCAAATAATGTATCTGTCTCCAGCACATTGTTGAGAGCATGCATACTGCCTATGAGGCTGCTTAAATTAAGCCAGATCCAGCAGGTTTCCATATACTCAATATTCTAACAGTTTTGACAATAAGTGGTGTAATTGCAGCTCAAGGCCACAAAAGACGTTCCTTGCTAAAACTGTGCTCCTTTCTACAAAAAACCCCAAGCCACTTTTGAAAAGTGACTGTCTTTAAAGAAGTGATAAAGGAACAAAAAAGATCCGGGGGCGACCAAGATGTGGGACTGTGAAGAGTAACTGAGTAGATTTTTGGGGTAATTGTACATCTTTGAGTAGATTCTTACAGGTGTGCTTATAATTTAACATAACTTTAGCCATGTAATTGTTATAGCACTTTTAGATACTGAGCGCAGTAAAAGTCCCAAGAGGTCCGTTGCATCTTCTTCTCTGTGTTCACGATCAGACAAAAGGCACCACATCACCTGCTCTGGTCGGAGCTCATGCAGATTGGGCTTTAAAACAACTTAATTAAGCTTTAAACTGTTTATTAATAAAGCAAGTTAATCAAGAAGACTGATCTATTTTTCATGCATATTTAATTTTACTTATAAACAAATTTGACAGCAGTACAAGCAATGGAGCACAATTATAGCATGTAACTGTACTTTTACACTTTTACTGTAATCTTTTCACCACTGACTGAACCATCTGGAACGTTCAGAGATTGCTTCATAATTTAACTATAAAAATTAAGATGTCATGTATTCAGTATTTGTGTACTGTTTTTGTTTGTGATTTCTATTGATAATTAAGGATTAACTCCTAAAATGCATTATTTCATTGCATTATCTTTCTCTAAAATTCCTAGTACTCAGTGCTTTCACTCTGCATGTGCCCTTAACCTAGAATAACATTATCATTTAAACAAATATAGATACTGATTTGATTTAATTTAGTGTTCCTTCTCTAAAGAGAGCATGTGCGCTCTAAAGCCTGGTAGGCCTAGGAACATTGGCGTTAATCTGTGTTTTCACTGGAGGAGTTTGCGTTAGCACCAAACATTGCAAACCATAATCAGGGCAGTGGTGTCAACCTCTCAACCACATGTGAGTAACACCAAAGTTTAAAACATAACAGGCCACAATAGTTCAACAACAAACATTTGATTTTATTTAATCAGGTTCACAAATCCTACTTTTATTTGTTAACTTTAGGGAGCTAGCTTTCAGATATGTTCTTTTCTCATCATTTCTAACAAGCATGTAAACAACAACCCTTTTAAGAAAAAAATATATATCTGAGGGCAGTACGCATCAATCAGGGGTTGGTGAAAATGTGGATTTTTGGAGCAACGATGGCTTGGAAAACATGCAAACACCACTTGAAGCCCTATCTCAGTGCCAGAATCAAAACAGGACCTTTTTTATGCAAAAAAGAAGTGAGCTGTGAAAGTAAATGCAATATCTATCTTACATGGTGCATAGAAAAACAAAATAACTAAAACAAAAAGAGCTGAATTTGACTTACTAAGTGGCATGGCCTCTTCTTTTCATTCACAAACTTTGCCATTAAAACTGAGATCCCTGAAAACAGATAATGTTGGTATCTCTGAGACCTGAAAGGATTTCTTCCAACAAAAACAGCAGGTGTAGACTCAGATCTGTGAAATATGATGCATGGTTTGTAAAAACAATAACGTTTCTGATGAGGTATTAACATTTAACCCCATCAAAGCAACCTGTGGTGTCTTGGGGCACCGTCCTCTTGAGTATATGTCTTTGCTGATAACAGGATAATTGCACTGGGAAGTAGGGGCCAATGTACGGTGTATGGTGGGTTTATCATGGTATATTCAAGCTCAAATGTGACACCAACTAACAGAGAAAAGTATAGCGCTCATGGGTAACATAGAGCGGGTGTTTCTAAACCTTGCAGGCCAAAACCCACAAAATAGCCAGGCCAGACCACTTATGACCTGAGAAGAATGAAAGACAGCGAGAAGAATGAAGACAGTAATCATTTCTTGTTTCAAAACATGTTTTATTCATGTTGGTGGTTTGTTTTTTTAGTTTGTTATGTTATTATATTACAAAAGTATGCATTCCTAAATCACTGTATTGATTGAAAACAGTGTCATGATTTTTAGATTGTACCTTGAAATCATTCTCCAGCTCAGTGCCAGCGCTATCAGGATAATTAATCAAAACAATATTTCCCTAACTATTCTTCCCAATAGCAAGAAACTTTTTAAAACAAGGTCAGTATTTGTCAAAAAAATAAAAAATAAAAAGGAAATAGCCTATAGATGAAGATAAAACCACCTAATGCCCTTGGGCACCTGCCACTCATCCTGTAGATCACATCTGATGTGAAGCCTTCATACTTGTTTTATTTGGAGGATGATAAAAAGAAATGTGTTTTTCAGCCTGCGAGCAGCAGCCTGTCAGTCTGTGCACACAGTGAATATGCTAAAAGGCTTTAGGAGCCGCTGGCACAAACACGCAGATACACAGCAGATTATGCTTTATTAACTGTTCACGGGGGCTTAATTGGGAGATCAAAGTTAACAGTCTTCCATCGATATGAAGCAGAACTGATTTTATTTGGCTGAGCAATATCAGTGCAATAGCAATGTCATCAGAGAATTTAAACCACAAACTGATTTAGTCATTTTAAAAGTTGTTTGTTTTCATCCCATACCACAATGCAATGTTGATGATACATGCAGTATTCTAGTTAATCAAATGTGTAATAAAACTGCTTTTATAACAGTGTAAGTAAACATGTTTTACCTTATATCCTCCCACAATGTATCAACATTTTCAAGCAAACTAGCTGGAACAAGGCATGTGTGTTCACTCTCCTTAACTCTCCTTCATTGAACCCACATTTGTTGCAGCAGCTATTCTTCATACATGCACAACGCAACAATGTCCTTTATAAACCAAAGGGCCCGCTCTCAGTGTGGCTAATGTGCGGTGTGGGGCTTATTGTGCACATGAAATAGGTTCTTAGTTGTGAAGGAAACCAGGAAAATCAAACACTTCCTGGCTTTAAAGTGAAAACAGCAGAGACTTCCTCCCTCATATGCAGGTAGAGGAGGCTCCATCAGGGACGAACAAAGACGTGGAGTCTAAACAGCAGGCTTTATGTCATCACATTTCTGTCTTAAAGCACACAGGCAGACGTGTGCATATGTGCGTGTGTGTAAGTGAGTATTTAGTGAGCACCTCTCTTGGGGTGGTAACACACACCGTGGCGGCAGGAGGGCCAGGGGCTCAGCAGAGATTTCAGTGCAGCTCATTCCTGCAGCGGTCAAAGGGTTAAGTGGCCTAGTCATACACACACACATACACATGCAGACGCTCTCACGTATGAACACTGGAGCCATTGAGTCCAGTGTACACCACCAGAGAAGGGCTTCTGACACATGCACAGTACAGGAGCGCGCCTTGACCACACAGGAGGCGGCAGCTTCTTTGTAATTCTGTGATAAAAACATACATCATACCCACATTTAAGCTTTTTGTTTATGGTTATGTATTTAAAATTCGGGATTCTTGAGTTTTCAGTTCAACTTTGAACAGAATCATATTATTAAAACATGAATCTCAAATCTAATCGCTAATGCAAGGGCAGAAAAATCACAACTGGATGTTTTTCCAAAATCGAACTGCCCTAATGCACACCCTTTACCAATGGATGACAAACAGAACAAATAAATTCTCACCCAAAATACATTTCAGTTCACACAGTCATAAAAAAGAACTTAAAGTCCCGACCACATAACTTTAAATAGGCTTTCGAATGGGGAAACTCAACGTCCCATGATACATTGTAAAGATGGGCAACATCCAAAATGTTATTTGTTGAACTGCCTAAAGTTCACTCTTTCAGATTCCACTGGCTTAGGGAGAAATTGTATCTTATATTGAAGCCATTTTGTAATCCTACACGTAAAAGTCGTTGGCCTCTCAGCTCACCATGTAGTGTGTGGTACATTGTTATTGACCTACAGACATGTGGCTCCATACTGTTCCAGTCTATCTAGTGTGGTACATGGTTTGGCTGGGCTACCGAGCATCTGCCTTTGTGTCTTTGTGTCTGGGGTAAACCCCTGCTGCTGTTGGGCCTTTGTCTCATCCTGATCGCTTCTAATGCTGCAGCACTAATTGTTTAACACAGAAACACATCTTTTCTCTCTTTAATGTTTTTGTTTTGATTGTTATTGATGCATTTATTACAAAACCTTTGTGGATTTTGAAAATACGCCTCTCTCACTCTTGCCGTCATCCTCCTCTCACACTCCCTCTCTCCAAAATGCCCGCCCTCCGAAAGAAAAAGGAATCTGTGAGCATCAGCAGGAAAAAAATGAATGTCTGGCAAGTTGCATCATTTTCAGAAACAAACAGTGTGAAACAGTGTTAGCCAGCCTATTAGCATATATACATAAAGAGCGTGTGTGCGTGCCCGTCTCCAAATAAAAAGAAAACACAAAACCAGGCGAACGTTACTCTCGGCTAGCCGTGACGGAGGTTTCTCAAAGAGATAGCACTCTGGGTAAACATGTGATCGCCACAGATCCAATCAGCTCAAACAAAGGGGATAAGCGTCGGTGCCGGCTCAGTGTTATTGTGTGAGAGAGAGAAGTGTAATGTAGGTGTGCATCCCAACCATAATGTGCCGTCTTGTTCACTGAAAAAAGTGCGTACCAAAATGGAGGCATCTCTATTATCATTTGCATCATAATGGTAAACTGATATGAATAGTGCTTTGACGATGCTAAGCCCTTTACGTGCGTGAAAATCGCTTACCTTCAAGAAATATATCGGTATGTATTTGTGCTTATATGTGCATATTGTTTTGTGGTTTCATCATACTTTTCTCACAGCACAAAAAGTCTTACAAGGTTTCGTAGGAGTGATTTAGATGCGGTTGGGAATGGTGTATTTGTCTACAGAAATAGATAACATGTATAAAATGTAGGTGAAGCAAGTGATATTCGGCGGAGTTTCAGGAAGTTTGAGAAAATGCAATTTACTAACTAACTTGTGCACAAAAAGGATATATATATATTTTTTTAACCCAAATTCAGTTATCATTCACACCAGCAAATCAGTCTAAAATGAATATGGATGTCTTTTTTGTCTTTTATTTTAGAAAGCTCCTTAAAAAATCTTATCTGAAACAAGAGAAGTCATTTATTTCACGAGTATGGGAATATGACAGTACAAAAAGGCTTTTACTCATGCAATGGAGGCCCTGTACAACCCTACCACAACATTTATCGGTTTATTTCTTTTGTTTATAGATATTACACCACCATGTCCTCTGTCAGTGTTCACATCTCAAAATATCAGAACTCCATTTTCCCAGTGCGCCCATCTTTTCCTGTGGCTTCAGTCTTCTCCCCAAGAGCCTCTGGAGGCCCTGTGCAGTTCTGATAAGACCTTCTCAGGGGGAGAACCAGGGGGTGGATGGGTGGAGGAAAGAGGAGTGTGGTGGTGGGGGGGCTTTAGGGTCACCCCAATGGCACGCTCCAGATATCAGCTTATGCTAATTATCCTCTAAGTATTTCAGGACAAGAGGGAAAGATGGGGTGCTATCCTGAAACATGCAGCTCCTACTTAACCTGCACCATATCGAGATGAGCCCAAAATCTCTCCGACAGACAGTGACTATAGTGACGATAAAGAAAGGCAAGGGGCTAAATTGATTAATCAAGTCACAAATTGATGTTAAGCACCATCACAGATATGGCTTTCCCTTTTGCACCAACTTGGTTTTATGTGGCTATTGTTCTTTCAATAATGGCTTGGAAGGGAGGGGTGTCAGCGGCGCTTTGGATGTCTGACTGGATGGAGTGAATGGTGTAATATATGTAAGACACTATTGTTAGCCGGGCTTACTGTACATGACAGGTGAAAGATAAAGAATGAAGAAACCAAGCCCCTCTCAATATATTTCGAGATGAAAAACTAGGCTGATTAAACACCTTTCTGGATCCAGCGACTTAGATAAAAGTCCCAATAACGGTAGAACGCTTTAGGTTCTGAGTGATGCATTCACCTGCTGAAAAGAGAGAGGGCTGACACCTTTGGCTCAGACAAGGGGTTGTGAGCGCTGCTAAGATTACCTCTCATTGATATTCAGCGACTTTTATTTGATCATAACTTTAGGGCTCAAACGCGTTTTTAGAAATGAACTTTTAGAGTTGAGGCACACTTTTTGACATGAGCACAGACACTGCTTAAGAGGGCTTCATATCAATTATATTTCTTATACGTGTGTGGTGATTAGATGTGGAGTAAGCAAATCAATGTAAGCAATTCATCTCTGTAACAATATATAGCAATAGACAATAATTTGAGATCAGAAGTGAACAAACGCAGAGTGGAAATGTGGAAAGTGGGAGGAGCATGTTTTTGGAAACTTTTTTGACTATGGTTCATTATTGTTTAAAGTCAGTCATTGTGTGAAATATGGTCATCTTTTCATACTATACTTGGCAAACTTTCAGTTTAACTCTTGCCTTCTAAATTATTTGTGGAAAAAAATGGCAATTGATTCACACTTTGTATCTCCTTTGTTTGGACAACTGTACGACTCCAAAGGCTGAAGTCCAACGCACTTTCTAACTCAAAAAATCTACTATTATCAGGAAAAAGTGCCGGACACAGAATAGCCACAGCAAAAATAAAAATGGGAAGTTTGTAGTGACATAATAATGCTCTTTCAGTCTTGTGCCAAGTGGCTTTCTGTAAACTCTGAAATTAAGTTTGGTCTCGAGCCATATCTCCGTGTTGTTCTCTTGTCCATCTGTGTCTCCTCACCTTCGCTCACTCTCTTCTTGTGTACAGATACAGGACTGGGGGAACCTGGGGATCGAGGTGAGGTCCACAGATAGAGGACCCCATTGTGGTCCAACGGGAAACGCATTGTGGCTGGATTTGTCCAGTTTTATGTAAAAGCAATACTCTTTTCACCTGAACTAATACAAGCTGTAGCGTAAGCCCCTTACTGCCATGTGCTGCATTTTCCCCCTAATCTCACTGGATTCAGCAGCGTCCCCACATACCTCAGGGCACTGGCTGATAAAGCCTTAACTCCGTGCTCATCCCTCTCTCTCCCTTCTCTCTGCTCTTGTTTGCACACGCTCGACCGTCCCTTGCCCCTTTCTCCCTCTTTTCTCTTTCCCAGGACACCGACGAAGCAGCCGCGCAAAAAATTAAAGTGATCAAGAGATTTAGAAGAACGAGGAGAAATCACTTTGCGAGTTCCATCTGTTGAAGGAGATGAGAAATGTTGAGAGAGAAATGAACAGAGTCGGACAGGGATTTCACAATTTAGGACAAATCTACTTCAACACCATCTACCATCAGGTGCACACAAGATTATTTTGTGCCCGCGACTTGATTCAAAACAAATACAAGTCTATTGCAAAAACCAAAAACTAAAAAAATTTCACCCACTTACTGATTACGGGAGAAGTTTATTTTACAATTAGATGTGGGCACACCCTTTGTCAGGGATTAATTTTTCATTCTTAAAATTTGTAATTTGAAGATTATCAGATTAAAAAATGACATTATTACAATTATATTATATTATTAAAGCTCAGTGATGAGACCTGGACACTCCTGCTGTGAGGTGGGATGTTAACCACTCAGCCACCGTGTAACATGATGGCAGAAGTGAGTGAGATAGAAATCAGCTGTATTATTATCCCATCACCAGCTGGAAATGTTCTGAGAATATGAGACTTTCAGCAGGTCTGAATCAGACCAGTCAGATACATTTTACTGTACACATGTCAGTCATCAGGATCTGAATTAATCTTCCTAAAATGACATTATTAAAATGATTATATCATCACATTTTGTTGATGTTGATTGTGCTGAATTACTTATCATTCTCATAAATGTAGAACGCATTAGAGCATAATCCACAGGCTCATTCAGTATTTTAATCCTATTTGAAGAATTCTTTGGTTCATATTGGTTACAAGTTTTAACAGTGGGATGTTTTGCTGGAGAATCACAGGGTCCCGCATGAGTCGCCATGATACACGTCACGATACATGACTCACAATGATACAATGAGGATACTAACAGGTGATACATGCAATGATTGAGATGTTGCACATTGTATTCAACAATATAGCTCTGTAAATACATATTTACAGCACATGGACATTTTGTTTGTGAAATACACTTAATTTAATTATCAAAACAGTGTAAACTGTCTAAGTAAGCTTCCAAATTGTAGTGTAGCCACAACTTTTTTCTGTTGTATCAATATTATCAACAAATTAAGTATCACAGCACCATGATAAATTGAGATTTTGGTTCATCGTTTCTTCAAAGCTCAAAAAAACATTTGCAATAAGCCACTATGACACCCTTCAAGACACCAGTATGTTTTTCTTCAGAGATTTTCATAGATTTGAAAGTATGAGCAGGTGTATGAGCACTAACAGCACTGAGCCGTCTCCCCTTGTCAGCTGTGATTTGTCAACACACCGAGAGCTGCAGCCGAAGGTAGTGTAGGTCCTCCTCTTCAGCACCAAAAGCACACAGCACTGACATAATCTGTATTCAAATAAGATGCTGTCAGGAGAGATTAACTGTTCACCAGCCCACACACTCAGATCCCTGCCATAAACTGTAGATATTGTACCTGACACAACACGTCCATTCAGGTCTTTCACATCTTTTTGATCTCCCAAAAAAGTTTAATGTACCCTTTTATTTTGAGTATTTTAACGTCTACAAGCAGTTTACTCTCTCAGATTTTGTGTTTTTCTTGGTACTGACGTCATAACGGCTGGGGAACACTCTTTGCAGCTGAAAGGACATACAGACTGACTTTCTTTCTCTGAAGTTAAGAATGCAGTATCGGTTTCTCCTTCACCTCGTCCTTCCTTTGGTCCAGCTCTTCCGCCTCATTGCCACTCGGCTGTACACTGTTTTATACTGTTTTATCTCAACCTTGGACCATTCTCTTCCGTCGCTCTCATATCCTCAAGTGTCCTTTGAAGCCTCCTGCCTTTTCTCCTGTGTTTACATTTAACTTCATTATATGTATCAGGCCCAAGCAGTAGGAATAAAATTGGAAAAGCGCGAAAAGAGACCAATTGTGAAAAATAAAAGACACAAAAATATAGTGATTGTTTAAATAAATCTGGGGAGGTTTTATGTTCAACTCCTGGGCCTTTGTGTACAGAGTGGTTATATTTCCATGTGAGAAATGTCGATCTATCTTCTTATTATTCAAATATAAAATAAGTTGAAGCAATAGTGTAAGGATTTGA
The DNA here is from genome assembly GCA_019453435.1 of Rhinogobius similis. Lineage (NCBI taxonomy): Eukaryota > Metazoa > Chordata > Actinopteri > Gobiiformes > Gobiidae > Rhinogobius > Rhinogobius similis. The sequence continues at coordinate 21,661,857 of CM033619.1, read as the reverse complement.
GAAACATTGACAAGGACCACAAACTCTTTGCTACCTGTTGATTTAATTTCTTCAATATTTAAAAAAGAAATTTTAAGGTTGCAAATTCCAACCATCAAACAGATATACATTTGTGTTGTGTTGTGTCCGTAGAAAGCCATGTAGCCACATATCACCGCACTTGATCAAAAGTCGCTATCAGCAGATGCAACAAGCAGGAACAGCACCCCGAACAAGATACACCCACGCTAATCTCCAACTCTCATCAGCGCTTCCTTCATTTATATCTGCTACACCAATGGCCTTTCCTATAGCATTGTATTCATTTTAATCATAGGCTACACACGTTTTCTCGCTCTCCTTAAACACACGCGCACATGTTCAAATATTCCAGCTTTGAGAGCGCGGACCCTCCAGAGCAATGTGCTGCTATGTGATACTGACTTGTTAATTCAGCCCATCATAAAGACCAGGTTATAATCTCCTCCTCCTAACGACCTGTCCGTGCGCCGCACCCACCACCCGCACGTGCACACTCTCATTCACGTGCACTCCACCTCTGCACGCAGCACCTACACACAGACCTACACAGAGACATAGTGACGACTTAAAGCTGCACCCGGAATGACACGCAGCATTATAAATAGCCTAATCTATATGGTAATAGTGTTGTATTCTACAAGCACAGAATAGGGATAAGATAACATTGTGACTCCGGGGTTTGTACTGCCTCCTATGGTAATTGTTATCAAAGGTTATTTGGGATGACATCGGCAGCTCCTTGTGATTGGCTAGGCCTGGTTATTTACGATATGAATTATGATAACCATGATGTCTCTGTGCTCCTCCACCTCGCTGCTGCTGTGCTGGCCGCCAGATACAATAAATTGCTATCGTTAATCACAGGGCTTTGTTCTGCCATGATTACCCCTCCACCGCAATAAGAGTTTTATTTAAGAGAGAATATGGATTTGTCATCCTTCTGGCGGCAAAATGAAACTGACAATATTTTATGTTCTGACATTTAATTTGTAAAAGCGGACGCAGGCTGCATTTGCATTTTATGACACCCTCTGCTTCTCTCCCGCTCCTCAATGTTGACGTCTTCCTCTCTCTTTCTGCGCACAGAGCGAGGCTGACATTTGTGGCGCAGGTCGAGGTTGCAACAAGAGGAGGAGAGAGCAAAAGGTGAAGCTGTAAAGGTTTTGAGGCGTTGGTCTTTTTTTTTTTTTTTTGTGCTGTTTTTTTTTTTTTTTTTTTTTTTGTTTTATGTATTTATTTAAATGTTGTAAGATACATTTTTCAAGATAATTCTTTTCTTTCTAATGCTCACCAAAATAGTGCAGAAGTTGTGTAATGTTGACCTTCATTCAATTTGCTACAACTTTAAGGGGACACATTATACAAAACTTCAATGTGCCTTTAACCTTGTTACAGTGGTGCTTCATCATCATTAGTTTACTCAGTGTAGTATTTTGATATTTCTGCATGTTTGAGTAATCCTGTATTGTCCTGCAACTGAGGCTCGAGTGCTCAGAAAATTCCTGTTTTCACCTACCCCCTATCCCTGCCGACATACAGGCCAGGCTCTAAAATGTCACATAGAAACTTTTAAAAATAATAAACATATAAATGAAAATCCTCTGCTTGTTGCGGTGAAATGTCACAAGGAAGAGGTGGAGTTTATCAGTTCTGCAGTTTTGAAAAGTAAGCCAGTTAACCTGTTTCTATGGCAGATGATGTAAAATGATGATCTACTTATGTCATAGTTCAATACTAAGTGCCTGGGAAAAAAAATGTGTGAGAAACAGTTTTATTGAATTCACGTGATAATTGCACATCAGTTAAATGAAGATACGTTTTTTATCTTAAGTTTGGGAGCATGACTACACTTTATCCATGACCCTTCCAGTGGCTGCACTGTTTGAGCATCCAGGTTATACACATCAGCGTTTGTGTATTGGAATGAACTGAAACAAGTGGTTAGATCTGGCAATTTGGTGCCTGCGGTGAGGAGCATAACCACTGTATTTATTGAAAATTAAGAAGAAAGAACATTGTTGAAATGCTGCATGACAAGTAAAGATGCATATTCCAACCAGCATCTACAGTTCTCAGAGAGATAAGAGCATAAAAGGCCATTTCCTCTTCCTGTTTGCTGGTGCCATGGCAGAAACAGAGGAATGTTGTTGCTCATGCTGCCCCTCGGCCCGAACGCACAGACACAAATGTGCAACAACACAAGCAGACAACGCCCATTTCACTCCACGCAAAACTCCATCCATTTCAGCGCAACAGAGAAACTACCTCTCTCAAAACACGAAGAAGACTTTGAATGACTTTGACCCGGACTTTTTAACAGTGTCAATGCTGCAGCTCTGTTCCTATGAGCTCCACCTTTCCCTCACTGCCTTGACCTTCCTGTCTGCTGGGATAGAGAGGAGACAGCGAGCCCAGTGGAACCTTGGGCTGAGTTATGCAGGAGTGAGCTTTGAATAATTGTCCCGCAATATGAGTGTCTCTGATTAATTGCCTGAGATAAGAACTGCCTCTATCCTGCACCCCACCTCCTCCTCCGCCCGCTCTCCGCACCGTCCCGTGTGCACTGTCGCAGCCTGCCAGAGCGCCCGTAATCAGCCACTACACCACTGAGAGAGAAACTGTTTAACTGACCCTGTCATCTCCACCATGGCTGTCCTAATTACTCAACAATAACAAAGGGGCTCATTTAGCTCTGACGCCTGCATGCAATCACCACTTCTATGAATAACTTAACAAATAGGGGGAAAACATGTACAGGCACATTAATTCAGGACCTAAAGACAATACCTTCAGCCAGGGATTCAGGTGACAATTTGAAAATGTAAGAATGTGGACATTCAAACATACCTGTGGCTGACCGTCCTTCTGTGATAAAAATGGTTCAAGAAAAAGACTGAAACGGTGCCCAATCAGGATCAGAAAGGTTTTTATTGCAATTCAGTGAACAACCGTCAAAAATTAGGAACTTTCTTCGGAGGTAAGGTGAAAAAGATAGCAATGTATAATAATAATAATAATAATAATAATAACAGTAAAAGTAAAATTACTGACTATGCTAAAATAAGATTTAAAAAAATAAAATATGTGTAGAATAAAAGTTAAATACAATATATGACGAAAACAAGATCAGAAACATCACATAAACAATAATCAGAGTAAAATGTACACTTTTTGTCTTCAGTTGAAAATATTTGAATACCAGCCACCATCATAAAAATACACAGAAAACATGATTAGCCACTTTTGGTCAGTGCTGTTTGTAACTTCCAATAGGTCACTTTTCCATTGTGTGGGCATCATGGGTACAAACTTCAATTATTATTCAAGAATATAGATTAAATGAATATCTAATACTGTTTTATTCTTTTATGTAAAGCACTTTGAATTGTTTTGTGTAGAAATTGTGCTCTACAAATAAAGTTACCTTGCCATGTTCAATATATTCTATTTATTTATTTATCTACGGGAAACACTTTATAAAACCATTTGGGCATTAATGAAGCATGAACAAAGACTTAATTCACAGTGAACAAATAGTTTATTAAGAATGATTCAGGACTAATAACTACTTAAATAACACACTAACCCCTTAATTAAGGGGTTACTAAGCCTAAATCATTCTTGATTAATGATTTGTTCATATAAATTAAGTTTTGTTCTTGGTACTGTATATTTTTATGTGTTTATTGCCGGAAATTAGTAAATGGATAAACTGGAAACTTAGGATATACATAAGTTAAACAAAACTTTTTAATAAGCTTCTGGGAATTTTACAGACGACCAAAAATAACTGCTGGCACTGCCCTGATCTGATACAATTTTTTGAATAATTATTTTTTTTAACTGTATAAACTATTTCCTGCCTTGAGCTCGCCTTGTTTATTGTACACCTGTTTTGCAACGCGCAGAAGTCATCTTCTCCCCAAAGTATCAACTGCAGTGTGCACTGATAGCACCTGCTCTGTCAAACACTTTATTTACATATCAAACACACTGCTGCCTGTTGTTGCCTCCTGCGTGAAGACAGACAGAAAAGAAGGGCATTTTCCTGAAAAATAGCAAAAGAAAAACAAGAAAGTGTTATAATGGCGGCAGGGACACAGTGGCACTCGGTTTGCAGATAAACACTGCAGGCCTTTAGAGAGTTACAATACAGAGGCAAACCTGGAAGCACACACAGACAGAGCGACTGAAGGCAGCAGACTACAAAGTTGGACTGGATTTTTAGAGGCGATGGGGAGAACGAGGAGGGACAAAGCTGGTGGTGCTGGGGGGAGGACGAGAGGAGAAACCAGCGTACACTTGACACTCGGCTAATGGTAAATCCTTTGCTTTATACTGTAATTTACTGCTGAGCCTTCGGGCCAAACTGCCTTTGAAGTGCTCCGAAATGTCAAATCAATTATTACTTAAATAAAAAAGAATTCAATTTACTCGTTTCATGATAATCTGTAACATTTTTATCATGGTAGAAAGGCGAGGCAATTTGAGGCGATTTGAGCCCAGACTCTCTTTTTATTCACTATTCACAGATATGCTGATTGGAATATAAATTTGTTGATGATTGCGTCTTTTCTCCATCTTATCCCTTTTTGTGTCATCATGATTGCAAAGTAAGAAAAATCAATTTGGTGCAGTAATACTCTTCATCAGTGGCTGTGTGGTAATGACGTCGCACACCTGAATGTGTGTGTGGCGGAGTGAGGAAGAGGAGCGTGGAACAAAACACTCTGTTCATGATTCATTACGTCCTAATGTGTCTGTGTGAATGAGGAGTGCACGGGCCTCTCAATGACACCGGGCCCACTCTAATAGCTCTGAATTAGAAGAAAAACCTGCCTCCGCGTCCCCACACCGAGCTTTGTTCATTTTGTTCAAGGACAGGTAAAGCAGATGAGGCATGAAGTTTTCACATCCACACACGAAGCCAACGTGAGTTACATCTGTATGACTGTTCAATGGGGACTGACATAATCATTCTGTACAATACAGGATATTTCCATTCTATAATATGCACTGCATTTACCTCTTGTATTATAATAACAGAATAGAAAAGTTTAAATTTACACTACTTCAATATATGATTTATCAACAAATCACTTGTTCTAATAACTGCTACTAGTTCAATTGTAATAACATCACTAGTTTACAGCAATAATATTTTAACTTGTGCAAACGCTATTGCAACTACTGTCACTCTCTTACCACTTTTCATTCAGAAATCTGAAGTTTGAACTATGTCAACACTTACACCAATCCAGAGATACTTCAACTTGAAAACATCTTTCAAGATGACAAAAGCAAAGTCTATATATAGTCTATACATATACATATATATATGTGTGTATGTATGTATGTATGTATGTATGTATATATATGTGTATATATGTACATATAGACAGACAGACAGACAGACAGACAGACAGACAGACAGACAGACAGACAGACAGACAGACAGACAGACAGACAGACAGACAGACAGACAGACAGACAGACAGACAGACAGACAGACAGACAGACAGACAGACAGACAGACAGACAGACAGACAGACAGATAGATAGATAGATAGATAGATAGATAGATAGATAGATAGATAGATAGATAGATAGATAGATAGATAGATAGATAGATAGATAGATAGATAGATAGATAGATAGATAGATAGATAGATAGATAGATAGATAGATAGATATCCGACAGTATTAGGTCATTTTATCTGAAGAGAGAAAAAAAACTATCTGGGAGCAAATGTATATTGTAGAGCCGCAACAATTTTACAATCAAACTAGACTATGGTGTTGCTTATGATTTTTCTACTTACTATTGCAGAACATTGTACACAATAAAGTCATTTTGCATCCTGTTGTATCCTGTTGTACACTGACAGTGAGTCTGCATGCCTACACGTCACCAGATCATCATGCTTGTTATTATTACCCATTAATGATTCAGTCCTGAGTCAGCTGAGCAGACGCCAGAGTGGAGGAGGTCAGAGTGGTGCAGAGGCAGAGAGGAAAAGGGGCAGACAGACCCTCATGTCGTTCACAGACTGTTCCTCTCTTTTGTGTGGCACCGTGTGGAATAACATACCTTTTATTCCCTCCGCCCTCCCAGTCTTTCTTTCTGTAAAGCGATCAGGGCCCCTGATAGTGATGGCGATTACAAAACCACATAGCAGCCTCCCCACCAAAACAAAGTGTTTTTCGGCTCCTGTTTTTTCAGGGCCTGGCGCCACCCGTAGTGCAGTAAACAATAAACATAGGGCATTGAAGGGCCACGCTGCCTTTGGGGTTCGCATCACATACAGAGAGCGTTTCACTTGTACTTTGGAAATCATCTCAGAGACAGAATGGCCAGAGGTGAAAAGCAACTTTAAGAACAATATTCACTTTATTTTGAACCCAAGAAATGGTAGTAATCTAGTAGCAGACTAGAAAACAAAATCAATACATTTCTAAGAATTTTTTCACAAGTTTGTTTCACTTTAACAAGTGAAAACAAAATCAATACATTTCTAAGAATCAATACATTTTCTAAGAATTTTTTCACAACTTTGTTTCACTTTAACAAGTGAAACAAACTTGACACCAATAACAGGAACTGTATAGCTTATAAAATTAAAGTTTTTACTTTACTTTGCAGCAGTAGTTCTTTTTTATTACAAATGTAAATACTTCTCATATCAGTAACACATTTCTACCACAATTTCAGTTCTACCACAGTTGTATATTGTGAGTGTTTAAAAAGCATTAAGTGCATTATCTTTACATCGACTGTAGCTGACTACATAGCCCTGTTTGTGTCTGAGCAGTGCAGTTAAAAGGTGGACTTGTAGCAAATTGACTATTACTTCAAAGTGGCCTGTGATTATGTTCTGAGTGATTAGGGGGCTGTTAAAGGAGACCACTTGAGCATTGGCAGTGAACCCGAGAAGGAATGCCGACTGGCGAGGGAAAAATCCACCAGAGACGCACAAATCCCACAAAGGCAACGGCCCCAACTCAGGAAACGAAAGATATTTTTACATTCAAATATTCAGAAACGTTCAAAAGAACAAGTAGACGATGGCAGACTTAATTAGGCGTATTTGAATTGTGTTTCATTGTTCAAACAAACATCCAAATGCACTGTGCACGGAGGACAGAGGTGGAAGAAGTCATCAAGATTATAAACATCATGGGCTTGAGTGAAAGCTATTATTACTCATGTCAAGTATACTTTTACTTAGAAATAAAAGTATTCAGAAACACAATGGGGTTTACTCTACTGCTCATTGTGAGCTGTGACCATTGCAGAAATTCTATCTTGAAACTTATTTTACTGTTCAAAAAAATATTTAAAAAACAATTTTAGAAAACATATCCAAAATAAAATATAATACCTTTTTTTTTTTTCAAACAGTGGAATGAGTGAGTGTTTTGTTTGTTGTTCCTTCATTTTCAGGTGAACACAATCATTCGCTGAATGCATTCGGGGACAAAACCATCAAAGACCATGTCAGCTCAACTGCTACCAGATTTCCCCAACTTTTTAACATTAACTGTTCTCATTTGGCCTTTCGCCTTCATCTCCACATCAAACCAACAGAGAGACGAGGCGCGCTCAGAGAACAGAAGGACTGGCAGAGGAGAGACCCGGGGAGCCAGGCCCCGCACGGCCCTTTTAATGGGAATAATAAGCTTCTATCTCAGGCAATTAAGTCTGCATTCGATCCTTATCACAGAGCAGAGGTCCACTGTGCCATCTAAAGAAAATGTTTGCGTTTGAAAAACTCCCTCACATAAACAAGATAAGAAGGTGAACACGTATGCGCCGCCACATACCGCGTCCACCCTTGGCTTTGTTCTGGGACGGATAAGTGACTGACTGTAAAGCAGGTTCTTGGACGAGTTAATGTCCTTGATTTCTCTGTTAACAGCGGGCACATGCAGCCGATTTACTCAAAGGAAACTACAGATGTACCATAGGAATTGCAACGATACAATCAAAGAATAAACTAATATACATATAAATTAAAGCATCGTCATGTGTGGCTAAATGGTTAATGGAAATACAAAACATTCTTCTTAGAAATGCCACTTATATTGGTCTTACACACCCATACTACTACACGCATAAATATATAAAATATACGGACGATATTTAAGTCATATTTTCTAATTATTGTTTTGTTTGATGTGCTAGAACCAGTGGTAAATATTTATCATAGTTTGACATCTATCAAGTTGCAGTTTGTGAAGAAAAACATTTAAATAAAATTACAGGAAGTAGTTCTAAAATGAAATCCCTCTATCTATGTCATCAATAAGTGACATTTCATCAAAAATGCACAGATAATTTATACAAAACTGACTAATTTTTTTGACAGTTTAAAAAATGATTTAACAAAATAGAGGTGTAATCAGGTATTAATATTTGTCAAAGCATAACTATGAGCTCTTTGCACAGTAGCAGTTGGCTTAAATAACCATTTCTCAGTTAATGCATGACTTTTATTAAAATGTAGGATTTAAAGAAAACAAAATCAAACAATTAATATGTAAAGTAAATACTACCTGTTTGTTTATTTACAGTATATAGATAACTTCTGGTTTTTGATTTCTTTTTTTTTTTATGCTTCAAAATTAGCATTAGCGTTAGCTTTGACCCACAAACATCTCCACTTATCAACACAGAAGTGTCCATCGAGGAAGTGTTCATCTCATTTGTAAAGTCTAACATGTTGTCAGTGACATCCACCTGCAGCTCACTGTTACTGCCTGATCTTTAAGGATTTATTCATCTTAGTGTGACTCTACAAAAGATAGAATTGAACTGGAAGTACCCAGTAGTACTATGAGCTCGCAAAAAAAAAATAGCTAACCGAAATTCCATGCACAGAGCTCATTGTGTAATTGATATGGATTTTGGCCGTTGTTTACAGTATGGTTGCTAGGTAACAGTTGTGGAATGTCACAACTGCTTTTCATGTCCAACCAGGAAGTACAATTATAAACGTCAACAAAATGATCAAACTTGTAAAAAATGCCACAATCTTTAATGAAATCTTAAATATAATCTAGTTTACTACATTTTAGTGAAATGTGTAATCTGAACTGTCACATGCACTTTAATACATTTTAGTAGATAAAAAATGCACTGCCTTTATTGTAATACTCTGGGGCTCATTCTACACATAATGGCTCATTTAAGGTTAAAGTCCCCCAGAAGTACAAGGGCTTCATCAGTGACATGTTTTAGGGCACAGACATGGAGAGTTTTGACGATAATGGTTTTGTTTATCAGTGCAGACGCCACAATGAGGACATGAATGCGCATGTTTTCATTCCTGACGGTTGTCCTCTATGCATCACAGCGTCTCCATCAGTGAACACATCAACAGTCACGTGTCAGCTCCAGGTCATGAACCTCTCTACCCAGTGGCACAGCATCGCTGGCAGAAGACGTGCTCAGTTTTGTTGCACAGTAAAGAATGTATATCTAGCCTAGTTTAAAATTACTTGGATTTATCATTTTTAACTGGATATTAGTAGTTTTGATTCGATGAGATTTAATAGCTTCTGTGATGCAGAATATTTCACTGGTTTCAAGGTATTTCTGATGATGTGACAATTAGCTTAAAATAATAAAATCCATTTGCCAGTGGGGTAAGTAACTGTAATTTGGCTGGAAGTAAGAAGTAATGTAACAAGTCAGAAACAGTTTGAAACAAGTAAATAATCGACTTATATCTAATAAATAGTCTTAACTAATCTTAACTTGTCAAATGTCTGAAAATAAGAGAAATATTCTGAAATCAAGACATTATAACTTGTCTGTAAATTCATGTTGTAAAGTAATGTCAAGTAAAAGTATCACATATAAAAATTGATCTACATTAAAGTATTGAAGGACGTGTTTAAAATATACTTTTAGAAAAAAAAGTAAATGTTTTTTGTGCAGATTTTTGATTGATATTAGAGAGTGAAATGAGGTGGTCTTGATAAAAATGTGTTTTGATTTCTTTTAGCCAATCTTTAACTCAAAACCTTTAGTCAGAATGTCACCATGAACACGATAAAAATAAATAAATAAATAAATACATAAAAAAAAATAACCCATCAAATCACAGAAAGTACTTTTTAGTTCTCAGTCCATTTTGAGTGGAAAGTACAGATACCAAAGTATACATTGCTAAAAAATAATAATAATAATAATCCAGATGCATAGAAATTGTATTTTATTACAGTACTTTTACTTTTATACTTCTTTACTTTCCACCTCTGTGCAGCTTACACATATGATGCACTCGGATCCCTAAAATCACAATTTATGGACAAATGCAAGCACTTATTTATTGTGTGTGTGCAATAGCATAAAAAGAGCAATGATTCTGTAATGGCTATTCATCATCAAATTTAATTAAAAGCTTTTTAACATTTGCAATAAATAACATTGTTAGTGGTGGGTGTATTATAGCACAATCAAGTGTATGTTTTTCTATGATTAACACGACACGCTGCAGCTCCACCACTTCAGGGTCATGACCCCAGTCAGACTGTTTCAGAGGTCACGAGGTTAGGTCAAATAGAGGGGAATGTTATCCAAAGCATCAGAATTTATTTGTTTAATTTTGTGGCCAACCCTGAAGTCTGCCTCTGATCAACAGAGCTGCGGATTATAAGAGGGCAGAGAGTGAGAACTGATGAGAGAAGAGCAGGGCGAGCGTCTACTGCTTCAAATTAGACTGCAAAAATAATCCTGTCATCCTCAACTAAACAACGCACTTTAAACTTATTGTCAAAAGTCAAATAAGCTTTACAAACCACAAAAACACTTTGGGGCCCGCTGCCCTGCACACGGATTGGATTCACATGAGGGTCAGATCAAGTGTCAAGAATATTTCTACTTCTCCACTCAATTCACAATTTCCTTTTTTCTCTACTTGGTCTACAATGACACTGGCACAAGGTTTTCACACAACATTAGCAAAGCAGGTATTTTATCTGGAAAAAAAAAAGTATAATGTTTATATTGTTCATGTCCACTCCATTTGCTTACATTGAGGTTAAAATAATCTTCCTTTAAATAACCTGGTAATGACTTATAACCTGATGACCAGTCAAAGCAACAATACCGGTAATTTGCTTTGTGAGTACCTGTGAACCAGCGCTGCTTTGTATTTGTGAATGTGTGTGCAGTGCTAGAGCCCAAACAGTGCGGCGCCAGCAGTCTGCCCTTCCCTTGAGAACGTAACGGCTCAGTGCCATCGGAAAGAGAGAGAGCCTGGAGGGTGGGGTGAGGTGGGGGTGTCAAATCAGGGGTAAGAGTGTTGCTAAATGTCCCATGCCAGGGCAGGTAACAGGTAGAGCAGTGCGGGATTAAAAGGTGAAGCTGTCTATGCGGTTTTGTCCTTTCCAACATTGTGATGATGCAGCGAAAATACTGCCGGGTGACAAAGTGACTCAGGCTGACTAAGACATCCACTACACACAGGCGATGCTCACAGGATACATGCAAAGTTCACCCTCGCCCACAAGAAATCTTCTAAACACGAATTTCCCTTGAAAAACAATCAATCAAAACCACCTATCTTTGATCTTCTCTAAGAGAATTTCCAGCGGTTTAAAGGAGAAAAAAAAATCAAGTTCACTTTATCTGTGCTTTTGGACTTGAGAAAAACCCTCAGAGCCATACGATAATCCTACTGTGCAATGCGAAGGCAGAAGTGCTGTCTAAATTCTTATTTTAATCTGTGGAAGAGGGAAATGGATGTACGCGGGAATATGAAAATAGGGTGAACTCCAAAGCCCTCTCTGCTTACCCCATCAGAAATACATTCTGCTGCGATCGGCAAAATCATAATGCCAAAACATTCAAGCTTGCTCTGACTCTTTACAACCCGGCTCCACTCCATTCCTTTTTAATACAAGTCTTTTTATGTTGTGTCTAAAACAAAAGCAATAAATGAGGCAATGTTCATCCCCTAAAAAGGCTAAAAATTACTGAAATTCAATCTGTGAAGCGCTTTGGTTGTCATAAATCCAATGATTAATACATTAATTGCATTAAAACTGTGATCTGAGCTCTTCTTTGTTTATCCTCCATCCCAAACAAGACTACATTTTATAAGGGACCCCAACAAACTGAATTTTCAGTGCTCACTGCCATTCTCGGGTTCATTTTGAGGATCTAAAACAAAATAAAAGCATGTTTTGTGAAGTCAGCTCCAATTCCCCAGATATTGTACAGTCAGTCCCACCTAAGGTCATTATGGGCTATAAATACACTGTTGCAAGGCTAGAAAGTCAACGCTGTTTGCCCTCCTTAAGGCACATAATTACCTCATTTACATCTCGTTTCCTCCCGAAAACCGGAAGCCATTATGCGACCCACAGTGGACTGCCCCTCCCTCTCTCCGCTGCAGATGATTACAGTCATCATCCAATCAGCTTCTGAGTTCAATGTTGAGAAAGGACCAGCTCCCAGGAGTCAGAGCAGGAAAGAGTCAGGGTCATTCAGAATACCATAATGAAGAGATGCTCAGATCGTAAATACTGTACGTACTCTAAATACACACACAAGTCATGCAACAACATTATGTTTAAGTCTGAGTATTTATACAATTTAAATGTATAAATTAAATCATCTTGTATTAGGGATTTTATAGAAAGAGCTTACTTTGTGAGGGAAACAGGAATGCCCAGAGGAAACTGGTACCGTCTTGCTGTGAGGCGAGAGTGCCAGCCACTTAGCCACATGCTGCCAATTGACATGGGCCATTCCTTCTTTAGTCATAACTATGTAACGATTATTTCAACGACACCCACTTTAGTAAATAATCATCTCAGGAATTACATATGAGTAAAGAGCATCTATGACCTGGCACTCACCCTTGCTATAGGAGCTACAGACTGATCCCAATCACATTACAGTAGTTTGTGTAAAGACACAACAGACATAACACGCTTGAGTTTGTGAACCGTGCAGGGACAGGTCTGTGAAGCTCAATCAGCTGAAGCGATCGCACAGATTTCATTCGTCACATTGTCGACAGATCCGTGCTCCTCTTTTTAGGGACATCAGACGCCAACATTGACTAAACACAAATAGTCAAAACAATGACGCACAAGCATCTCTATTCTTTTGCTTTAACTTCTCTACTCCTTCGCCTCCCTCCTACAAACTCTCGCTTGCCGTTATATGGTGGGAGTCGATGTGTGAATCTGTGTGCGTGTTCGTGCAGTATTTTGTGTATGAAAACAGCAGATAAGAGCAGCGGATGATGAAATGTGAAGCAACAACACATGACCCAGCTTAAAGATCTCTGATAAAAACAAACATGCTATAGGCTTATGCACACAGAAACACAGAGAGAAGCATAAACGATAAGTACACACCGCTGTGGAGCAAATGGGCATGCACATTCATAGACAGAAAAGTGTGAAGTTGGCTTGCACCACATTAATGACACATGGAGACCAGTTCAACAGAGTAAATGAATGCAGCTGGATAAGATCGCTCAGACAGGACGGGTGACTTGTGGTTTATGGTGGGCCGCTGGGGACTGGGTGGGAAATTGTAGGGTTTTTTTAGGAGATGGACCTTCGGGGTCAAAGATAAGAGTATCTGATTTGCATGGTTATTATTTTTATATGTTAATGCTTGATTGTGTTCCACTTTTAATATGGCTTTATGTCTATTGTATTCGGGTGGTTACCTCTAACCTCCGTGGAATTATGCACTGGTTTAAGGAACCTGAGAACATCTCATATAGGAACGTTTAATGCTATCTTCCAGTTGCTCTTTTTTTGTTTGCTTGTTTTTTTACAATAAATGTTTGATTCTTTTCAATTAGATACGGCCCCCAGTCACACAATGCTGGTGAGCTCAAACTGATGAAAGGTTCTACACCGTTGCATTCACACGCATGCAATCAATCAGTCAAGAAAACTGTATTAATTTAAGCCAATTGAGCAGTTAAAAAGCAATTATAATAGAATAACCAAAAAAAACTCTCAGTGCAGCTTTACAGGAGGACTCATCAGATACGTGTAACAGCCCTCAGGACAAAAGAGTCCCTCCTCTGTGTCAGCCAGGTAGCCAGGTGGAGAGAGAACAGGAAAGGTCTCCTCTAAGCCTCACTCTAACGCTGCTCTTTTGTTTCGTTTGGTGATCAGCTGAGCAATGCCCTCCAAGTATTTCCTCTGGAACATCTTCTGCCACATTGGGTGTAGAAAGATGGCAAGTCCAGTGTTTATTGTTTATTGGATGAGCCGGACAGACGACTCGTTATCATCAGGGCTATGTGTTGTATTATTTTAAAATATCTTTTATATTTTATAATATCTATCCCCTGTATAGTTTGACACAATACAATCCATAACTTTGTTGTACCTTTTCCAAAACCTTCCTCTTTTTGCCTTCTCCACTGCTCCTCTTTCCATCATCCTGTAGAGCTCTGTATTCTGTACAGATGTGCTGCTCCCTCTAAAACAATCAGTTCCTCTTGATCTGATAGACATTTGATCACAGAGGCAGAGCCAGGGCCTCCACAGCCTGCACTCACTCATCTCCTCGCTCTGATAACAGCCTTTTGGGCAGAAAAGGGAAGTTGAGGGACAGATATGTTTTTCCGGATGGACAGGTATGGTTTTGGCCACGCTCTGCTACTCTGGTACACCTCTGTGATTGGCATGGAGGCTTGGTCGCCTTCTCCACTGACAGATTATTCATATCGCCTAGTTAGGTTTCATGAAGCAATTATATGTCTTCACACTCCACCAACTTTGGGAATGGCAGACTATAGGAACTCACACACACACACTCTATATGGTCTTCGATGGCAGGAAATGTCGATCACCGGGAACAACAAAACTAAAAAACTAAAAGCTTTAAAATCACGCAATCTTTACAACATTATAGACGACAGATTGTTGATGTTTTGTGCCATTTTTGCCATTATTGAGATAATAAATAAGTCAAGAATAAAGAACCAAGTGACAGTTGATCCGATGACGCAAGTTCTTGGGCTTTGCATGTGAACCACAGTGGCATTCCTTATTGTATTGTCTTGTTTGTGCACAAAGGGTTTATCTAATTTGCTTGTGACTATAAATCATACATTTCTATTAAGGTGAGACACGACAGATGAATAGGAAAAAATCCTAAATTTAAAGATATCATTTTGAAACTTCCCCTGTAGTTTGGTCTAGTAAATGTAAGAAAAATATATATTACAAGTTTTTCATCATTTAATGTTTTCATATGGAAATGAGGAATTTTTAGATTTAAAAACAGCCAAAATTACACATATTTGGGACATCTTAAAAATGGAGAGAACCAGGATTAAATTTCTTGGTTCATTTTGTAACCATATTAGTTATAAAACACTTTACAGAGGGGATTTTGGATATCTTCTTTAGTTTTTGAGTAAACTAGATTTGACTGAAAATTGTCATAAAAATTCAAATTTCACCTCATTTTTTGGACTTCAAACTTCAATAAATCAGTTTTAAAATTAGATATGAAAAAATCCTTCTGTGCGTTTCATCAAAATCTTGTTGAAGTCTTGTTGAAGGATCTTGTTGATCCTTAGAAATCTATGGATGAAGTGGATTAAATGGAACAATAAAACATTTTTAGGAGCAGATTGGACAAGTTTGTTGTTTCAACACGAAAGCCGATATGTTGAGAGAGCAAACTGACCAAAAAAAAACAACAAAAAATTTAAAATTGAATTTTAAAATTGAATAAACAAATAATAATTTTTGAATGTTGAAATTCAAAGCAGAATTACTCACAAAGCAAATGAATGGATGGTGAAACACTGACAAATTGTGTTTTTATCTGTTTTATTACCCAGATAATGACTTAGACTTATAGATAATCAATATTTTAGTCAGAGTCCTAAAAACAATTAAATACTTTTTTTTTTTTTGGTTACGTTTCCCTGTGAATTCCTGATTAGCTGTTATACCTGTAGCTAGAAGGTCAAATTCGTGTCAGCAGAAGACAGGACTGGTTGAACAGAATTGCTCGTTGATTACCAAACCACCACTGCACAAAATCAGTGTAGCCTGACCGCTTCTGAAAACATACCTGCTGACAGACATGCCTACAGGTGAGCACGTACGCAGTGGCGCCTCCGGCAAAGAGCTCAAATCAACTCCATATCAACTCCGAACGTGACATCATGGAAACAACGGCTTTTGTTTTTGGCCGTGCACCTGCTGGAGACATACACAAGGTGGACAGGGGTGATTTGAGCTCCTTCTGCCTCAGTCACAGCTCGCCGTCAGCTGTGACCTGGTTAGCTCTAAGCCTCCGTTTGAGCCTGGCCCTTAGTCGAGGTTGGCTGCTCAGACAGGGCAGCAGTTAGCACACGCAGAGACCTCATACACACTGGTACAGACCACGGTGGCTAATTGAATGGCCAGGGCAGGAGGGCTAAGTCTTTAAGAGCATACCGAGGAGGCTATGAATAACTCAGTTTCATTTGGAACCTATAACTGGAAAGGAAAAGGTGAGGGAGTGTGGGAACAAAGAGTGGATTTGAATGTTTACTTCAAAAAACAGCGTGGGAACAGCATGTAGTGAGATAATAAGCATAGGTGACAGAAACGTATAAAGTCTGATCTGATTATACTTCCTATTTCGGTCCTCACCATTTTGACACTGCTAGTATTGAATTTTGATCAATATTTCAGAGTTATAAATGTAGACTTTGTTATCCCCACATAGACTTTCTCTTGAATTAGACCAATTCTTCAAACACTCCCACAGCCTGTCATTGGTGAAGGAGACCACAATAGAGACCCTAGAGATGGTTTTGAATTAGGAGTCAGAGGTTCCTACTTGCTGTGATACTTTAATAAGTTCCTGGGTATTGATTTACTATCAATACTTAAGAATGGCTTGGGACTGCTCTGAACAGCGTGTTTGTCTCAGTACATATAGATATGTGTGTTATTTGTGCTCTTTTGAGAGAAACTGTTATATTATATCTTTCATGACACATACACCAGGCCAGCATAAACACACAAGAAGGGACGTGAGCAAGCATCATTAAAGTGGAGCGATGATTGTTTTCCAAGCATGTCCACACAATTACTCACTCTCAACTCTAATGCTAATTGTATTTTAAGGTTAGTCTGTTGAAAAGAAATGCAAAATGATTATTCACTAAATAGTGTAAATGCTGCATGAGACATAGCATAGGAAAAGGGTTAAGGTTATGATAAGGATTTGGTTGTTTACAGAAGATCTCATGGTTTATACAGAAAAGAGTGACTCAACGAGAGAGAAGGTTAAAATTAGTTCAGCCCTACTGGCCAAATTCTGCCCTCTTGAGTACATTTAACATACTTTACTGTAAAGTCCATAAACAAACAATTATATCACTTTGTGTATTTCCTCAACTCTATTTGTTTGTGGGGGAAGGAACCAAAGGAAAATGATTTTCTGTCTCAGAAATTGAGTTACGTGGACACACAGACACGGAGTCAATGCATGTCCTCGCATCGGCATATGCAGGCCTAAACATAATTTCTCATAACAGTCTAATATGGTTCATTTTCAGCTATCAAAACACACATAAAAAGAGTGTTAACGCTGTCAACAAGCGAGCACGGCATGTGAAACCATCGTTTTCATTCTCAATATGTCAAGGTTGGGGTGTATTCCAGCAGGGGGAGGGTGAGCGGGTTAGAGGGGAAAAGAGTGTCTTCTCCATCCTCTGCTCTCCAGAGGATCCCATCATGAAACGCCAAAGCACAAAGAGCTCACAGCCTTCCCAAATGAAACCCTGGGACCTTTTATCCCAAATCCAAGAGTATGGTTGGAACAACAGCACCACCCAGCAAACCACTCAAGGTACTGCAACACAGCTCCATCATTCTCTCTGAAGTTCCTTTAAAAATAAAAACAAAAGAGTTTTGTTTTTTTTCCATTTTACCAATTGCTATTAATGCATTGATCAAAATACGAAATGTGTGCCAGCTTAAAAGACATCCATCATAGGAGAAGTAATCAAAGCCTAGGTCTTCTTTCTAAGCCTTAATAGCTGCACCACTGCCGGAACACACACATGCACACAAAATCAAACTAATTACAATTTGTCCTTTCTCTTTTGTCCTTTTCAGACTGTGCCTTTTTAATTCCAACCAAGAACACATTAAAATGGGGGGTGTGGTGGTGGTGCTGGTGGTGAGGGGGGCACACAGGGATTTTCCAAAGAGGTAAAATAACAGAGTGGAATGTATATCAGCTTCCCATTCTAGCTCATTTAAATAAGCGCCAACACTGATTTTCGAACAAAAATATGGTACTAGTACAATAACAATGAAATAAGACCCTGTGAAAACTCGCAGCCCGGAGCTAGTATTTAAAATATCATTTAAAAGGGCTGATCTGTAATTCAGAGCGGATATGGTATCAGACGGCGTGCTTGTCATACCCGGCTATAATCTCCAGTGCGCCGGGGAACACACTGTCTGCTGGCATCACTCAGAGATCAGGGAGAAGAGGGAAGGATTTCACCAGATTTCTACCGCTGCAGTGGTAGTCTCTGTGCTGGTTATCAACTTCGTGGATCGACGACATTTGAAAGAAAATGACACAATGGGAACTGTGAAGATAGTATAGATTTAAATGAAAAACAAAAGTGATCAGTCCAGGAAATTGCATCGGTTTACATTGTTATATATAAAGTGGACTAGATAGACTGACAGGCCAATAAAACAATATACTGGCAAATAATCTGACAAGAGTATTGCTGAGCGGTGAAATAGCACCTCAAAACTGCTTAAAACAGCTGCTTAAATATGCACCAGCGACAATTCAGAGGGTGGTGATATAGGACCCATCCCCTTCAGCACGAAAACTGTTCACACCCTCTTCTTCAGTCAGAAGCCATCAAGATTCTGCTCCTGCCATGAGGTTTTTAACAACCCAAAACTTCATTAAATGACTACAATAATTAAACTTGAGCCTCACTTCACACATGTAAAGTTATAACAGAAAATCAATTCAATCGCTTATTTTTTATACATTTTTGCAATATCACTTTTTGAATATTGTAAAAATATTATAACATGTATACGCTGTGTTTTGTTTTGTTCTGCTTTCCAAAATACCTTAAAGACAGCTCCTTCAGTTGATGTTTTAAGTCTCGTTTAAAAATGAACTTTGTTGTTTTTCAGTGTTGTTTAAACCGGCGGGAGGTGTGCTTCTGACTTTTTGTTATCCAATTTTTAATTTGTGTGCTATATTTATAATCTGAAATGATTCTGTTTCTGTTTCTTACTGTTTTCTGTAGTTGTTCTGTGTTTTGTGCAGCACTGTGGAGACTTTGTGCCGGTGAAATCTGCTATGGAAATAAAGATTAGATTGGATTGGAAGTTTAAAGATAACTGCTCAGTCCTCAAATGCACAGCTGCCTTGCCGGCCAAGAAAACACTTCTCCAATCCTTAAATAAAGTATACAGAGAGAACCAATCTGGATATATGCACAGCAGGGTAGTTGCAGTTTCTTAAGCCTTGCCT